>CP139505.1:179396676-179792079 GCA_021014915.2 Artemisia tridentata subsp. tridentata
GTACTTCGAGGTTGATTAAGCTTGGTATAAACAAGAACCTCTGTATGCTATACAAGCGTTTATGCGGAAACTAAACAACAAGTATAATAAAGAAGAAAACTCTAAACGACAATGATCCTCTATGGATCAAACTATGAACTAGGAATTGTAATTTTGAATATTGAAAACGTTAAAGGTGTACATAAACTCATAGACGGGTTTATCTTTTATACTAACAAGATGACCTAACCCTAACCCGTTCTACAAGAAAACGTGTGAAGAGATAAACAATAATCTCTTCTAAAAATAAAACTTAACAAACATTCTAAATATACGGATAACAAATAATACTATCCGCAGCAACAATACTATCGGTAGGAACAAGATAACACTATCGGCAGCAATGAGCTTTCAGCAGGAACCAAAGCTATCGGCAGGAACCAGCTTAACACTATCGGCAGCAACAATGAAATACTTATTTCCCAGAGATCCTAACAATCCTCCCCTAATCTTGAGGTTGACTAGGTTAACCTGCAAGATTCCAATGTGATAGAGCTTTGAACTTCTCAGGCTTGAGGACTGCGACTTAGCAGCAATTAGGAGTAACCAGCAGCAAAATCCTTAACTTGCAAGATTTCAACCTCTATAGCATCCAGCAGCAACTTCAATAGTTCAGCAGGAATAAGAAATCTTCTCCAAAACATGTATACTGGTCACCATTACTTTTACTTGAACTTGGCTGCTACTAATGACAATATGTACATCAAATCACTTAAGTTTCATACTATTCTCATCACATCCAGGTGTGTTAACTCCTGTGAGAGGTGAATCATTGAAAATTAATGGATTTGATGTCTCTTTACCAATAGCCATCACTACTGGAGTAGCCAATGTTTAGGTGTGTTAGACCATGGTACATTGATAACCATCTGATTTATTAGCAAATCAGTAACTATAAACGGATTTGTCTTGTCATTACCTGTAGCCGTTTGCTCAGGACTAGTCAATTCTTTGGTTTCAACTGAACCTTGGTGAATTGAATACCAAATATGGATACCAAGTGTCTTTACCACAAACCATACTTTTGTGGACTAGCCAATCCTTTGGATCCCATAAAGGGTTACATCCATGGTGAATTGAGAACCATTTTCAACTCTCAGAACTTAATCATGGGTGAGTTGAAGTACCCTATAGCTTTGAGCAAGCTATTACAACTATCAACGGATTTGTTTATCACACCAGAGCCATACCCTCATGGTGAGTCAACTCTTTCTTGTCTGCAAGACATGGTGAGTTGAGCACCATTTATTGTGAAGGTGTAAACACCAACACTGTACCTGCAAGGTGTTGCTCAAAACCAACTTATTAGCACACAATTTTTTTTATTTTTTTTATTTATTTATTTATTTTTTTTTTGAACTAGTAAAACAAATCAGAAACACACCAAAAGAAAATAAAGAAAATAAGAAAAGAAATCAAAAGAAAGAAAGAAAGATAGAAAATATACAACAACAACAAGAACAATCCTCCCCTTGAGCTTTATCCTCCCCTTAAGCTGCAAGCCTCCCCTTAAGCTGAATATCTAGGGATTTACCATCCCAATATGGACCACCAAATGTTTAAACCTTGGTCCATCAAAAGCCTTGGTCAGCAGATCAGCAACATTATCATCTGTATGAATCTTAACCACCTGAATAAGATGCTTCTCATAAGCATCTCTTATGAAATGGTGTCGAATCTCAATATGCTTTGTCCTTTGATGATAAACAGGATTCTTAACAATACACATTGTACTTTGATTATCAATAAAAATCTTAGTGTTCATGTAGTTGAACCCATAATCCAACAACTGATTTTGCATCCAAAGTACCTGTCCACAGCAACTAGCAGCAGCAACATACTCTGCCTCAGTAGAAGATGTAGCCACTATAGTCTGCTTCTTGCACTGCCAAGAAACCAACCTCTGACCCAGAAACTGACAACCACCAGTAGTAGATTTTCTATCAAAGTTAGCCCCAGCATAATCACTATCACTATAGGCTTCCAACACAAAAGGAGAATCTTTGGGATACCAAAGTCCCATCTTTGGCTGTCCCCTCAAATACTTGAAGATTCTCTTAACTGCATTAAGGTTAGAAGTCAATGGTGTAACCTGATGTCTAGCACATGCACCAACAGCAAACATGATATCAGGTCTTGAAGCTGTCAAATACATGAGTGATCCAATCATGGATCTATAAAGATGGACATTAACAGCAGCATCAGGTTCATTATTGGACTTAGGCTTTGAACGTTCAAAAGGAGTTGTAGCAATCTTCACATTTTCCATATCAAACTTCTTAAGCATGTCATAAACATACTTCTCCTGGCAAATAAAGATCCCATCTGGTTTCTGCTTAACCTGAAGACCCAAGAAGAAAGTCATTTCACCCATAGCACTCATCTCAAATTCACTCTTCATCAATTCTTCAAATTCCCTGCACCAGGCTTCATTAGTTGAACCAAAGATAATATCATCTACATAAACTTGTACCAGAATGATGTCTTTGAAGTTCTTTCTGATAAAAAGAGTTTTATCAATAGTCCCTCTTCTGTAACCATGTTTAAGCAAAAAGGCTGATAACCTTGCATACCAAGCCCTTGGTGCTTGATGAAGACCATAAAGTGCTTTAACCACTTTATAAACCAAATTAGGATTCTGAGGATCCACAAATCCCTGTGGTTGAGTAACATAAACCTCTTCCTCAATCCTGCCATACAAAAATGCACTTTTTACATCCATCTGATATACTACAAACCCCATAAAAGAAGCAAAAGCCAAAAACAATCGGATAGCTTCAACTCTTGCCACTGGTGCAAACACCTCATCATAATCAATTCCCTCCTCTTGTCTATGACCTTGAGCTACCAGCCTAGCTTTATTTCGAACCACAATTCCCCTAGCATCCCTTTTATTCTTTAGAATCCATTTAGTTCCTATAGCATGCTTTCCAGCAGGCAAAGGAACCAACATCCATACTTTCTGATTCTGGAACTGCTGCATCTCCTCTTGCATAGCCTCAACCCAATCATCATTAGTAAGAGCTTGAGCTATGCTAGTTGGTTCAACTTGAGATAAGAAACAAGCATACAGACAATGTAAATAATCAGTATGATTGCTCCTCAACTGATCCTGTATATAACTGAGAAAAGCAGATTCTCCAAACTTGGTTTGATGAAGTTTACTTCGTGTCTGAACAGGGGAATTAATATCTCCAAGAATCAAAGACTGAGGATGAACAGTATTGATCCTCTTGGTAGCAATGGGATTGACTTCAATGGAGGATGCCTGATTAGTAATTGAAGGGTTGAAGTCATCATCAGAAGAAGAAGAAGTGAAAATGCCAGTTCTGGACTGATGATGAGGATCATTCAGCTTATCTTTTGAAGAGACCGAATTTCCAAGATCAGAAGGAATTGGAAATCTGTCAGGGGAGTTATCAATACCCAAAGAATCAACAGATGGAGAAGTCACAGGAACATCAGCAGGAACAGAGACATCAGCAGAAACATTAGAAGGTTCAGCAGGAACAGATCCACTTTTAGCAGGAATGGTATCAGCAGGAACACCAATACCACCAGATAAATCCAGTTGTCTTCTAACTTCAGCTTCAGCCTTTCTCAGAATCTCCTCTGTCTCTTTAGAAAACCCAGAATCAAACATCTCACCAGCTCTTTTGGCATTAAACTCTTGTCTTTGAAGCCTAGCAAGATCTTCTGCATAACTAGAATCACCTCCAGCCACATCAAAAGAATCTTTGAGCTTTGAACCTGAAATGTTGTTAGAGGGAAAAGAAGGAACAACAATAGGTCGTTCATCACTCTCTACATCAGAATCATCATCCAAGGTACCTGCATTGTTAGTTTGAGAAACATTTTCACCAACAGATAGATTTGATTTGAATCTATTATAACCTAAGGTGTCAGATAGATAATCCAGATCAAAGTACCACTCTGGACCAGCACCCTGCAAATTAGGTTTATCTTTAAGATATCTTAAGTTGAGAGTCTCTTCTATTTTCTTAGAGGACAGATTATAAACCCTATAAGCTTTACCATGAGCAGAATATCCAACAATAAACCCTTCATCAGCCTTTCCATCAAACTTGCCTAGGTAATCACTAGTGTTCAAAATAGTGACATGACATCCAAAAGGCTTAAGATAACTAATGTTTGGAACCTTCCTAGACAAAAGTTCATAAGGTGTTTTATTATGAGGACTAGTAATAGATACCCTATTCAACACATAACAGGCAGTGCAAACTGCTTCAGTCCAAAACATAGTGGGCATCTTAGATTCAGCTAACATAGTCCTAGCTGCTTCTATCAAGGTCCTATTTTTCCTTTCTGCAACCCCATTTTGTTGTGGAGTTCTAGCATTACTATAGTCCCTCTTTATCCCCTTAGTCCCACAGAATTCAATAAGATTAGAGTTCTTAAACTCTGTGCCATTATCACACCTTATAGACTTAACCTTTTTACTTAGCTGATTTTCTATTAAGGCAATAAAATCCCTAATAACTGGATAAGTTTCATCTTTAGTACCCAAAAAGAAAGTCCATGAAAACCTGCTAAAATCATCAGTAATCACCAGGCAATAGTTCTTATGGTCAACACTTCTGATAGAAGTAGGACCAAAAAGATCCATATGAAGAAGCTGCAAAGGCTCAGAGATGTTGCTCACAGCAGTTATGGCCTTGTATGATGCTTTGTGCTGCTTTCCTTTGTTGCAGGCAACACAATCATGCTCATTAGAAAAGATCTTCATAGGAAGCCCTTTAACCAGCCCATTCTTAGCCAACTTGTTAATGGTCTTGAAATTCACATGGGCCATTCTTCTGTGCCATTTGTTAGATTCATCCACAGAAGCTTTTGCATCCAGACAAGCAAGTGATCCCTCAGGCTGAACATCACTAAGATTGAAGCTATAAAGATTGAAAGTCCTAGGAACTTTAAGTTCAACCTGACTTTCATCAGGTAACTTGAAGTCTTTGGACAACACAAAGCATTCATTCTCAGTGAAGAGAACACTGTTCTTCTTATCACAGATTTGTGAGACAGAGAACAAATTGAAGTCTTGAAGTTCCTTCACATAAAGTACATCTTCAAAGTCCAGCTTAGCAGTCTTGATAGTTCCCTTCCCAGAAATTATTCCATCTCCTCCTCCAAATGTCACAGTACCTCCATTTAAAGGTACAAAGTCATGCAATTTTTCCAAATTCCCTGTCATACTCCTGGAACATCCACTGTCAACAATTCCAACATCTTTGCTTCTAAAAGGAAAATCCTGAGAAATAGAATACATATACAACATTAGATACAAGAGAGACTCAAGCCATTGCTGACTTGAGCCTGCCTAGTGGATCAATAAGAATTAAACCCTGGAGATTGATGAGATCCACCATTGATCTTGGACCCCATTTTCATATGTTGGTTATTGATTTTCCAAGAACAACCTGCTGAGGACATAACAGCAGATTTCCATTTTGCCCCTCCCTTGTGCATGGTGTCAAAACAAACAGGTCTCAAATCATTTTGAAAGTAAGTACTAGTAGGTCTGCTGAAAGATCTAGCAATATTGCTTCTCCAACCAGCAGGATTGATCCTGCCGGCAGGAACAGGATAAGCAGCAGGAACAGGCTTATCGGCAGGAATGAACTTTTCAGCAGCAACAGGCTTACCAGCAGAAACTGGCCTGCCATAAGCAACTGAAGTTCTCCTTGCTGCTTGAGGAATATAAGGGGGAATATCATTAACATTTTTCCATACAGACCTATTTTTACAAGCATATACACCCATCTGTTTTTCATAATAGTCACAATCTTTAATAAGATGATCATAACTACGACATACAAAGCAAGATTTCTTTCTAGGGGACTTTCTCTTAACAATAACTTTCTCATTGCAAACAGAATTATTCAAACCAACACATGAAACAAAATTATCCTTAACAGAATTAAAATCACAACCATAATTGTTTGAAACAGAACCACAACTAGAATTGTTCAAAACATAACCACAACCAGAAACATTATTGTTTTTAACACTATCAAAAGAAATATCTTCAAATGCAGCTGTCTTTGAGTGAGTTTCATCAGTAGCTACTTCTGAGGAGAGATCTTCTGACTTTATTGAAGCTGACTTGTCACTTGATCCACAGGTGGCATAGTCATTAGTCTTGATTTCTGAAGATTTGTCACTGTTAGAACAAGAGACAAATACATTAGAGTCACAATCAAGATTAGGCAAGTCCTTTGCCTATTTGCCATAGGTCATTTGTGAATCATCAAAGTCATCAAAAGGATTAGCAGGTTTAAATGTTCCAGTTATGGGTGGAGGAACATCATTCATTCCTCCCTCCTTCACATACTTTACTGGTTTTCTATAATCTACAGGTTCTGGATTAAAAACACTATACTCATTAGGGTCATAATACTGATTTGGCCCTATTAGGTCACCGAACCCTAAACCTCTTTTAGTTTTGGTAGACATAGAACTATCAATAAGCTTATGAAGGTTTTTGGATGATTCTTTCCACTTTTCAAATCTAGCTAAGGAACTATCCAGTTTAGAATGCAAATCCTGATTTTCTAGTACTACCTTAGCTTTTTCCCTTTCAGAATGTTTAAACTCATTAGTGGCATTTTTTAAATCTCTTTCCAAAACCTTTATTTTTACTTCATAAGAAGACTGTTGTTGTTGATACCAGACCTTTTGTTGTTCTAATGTTTTAACAGCCCTTTTATGAGCCTTAAGTTGTATAAAATTATCCTTATTTTCACTTTCAATATCAACAAATTCCTGTTTCAATTTAGCATATATAGGAGCACAACCAAATGGGCAGTTTCGTACCTGAGATGGATGACCCATCATTGCAAACTGACCAGCCACTTGTTTCTTCTCACCGTAAACAGCTATCATCCCATAGACCTTATCTGCTCCACTTGCAACAGACTTCTCATGTTGCTCCCAGTCCACCATTCCATCCACAGATACCAATGCCTTGGGGTCTTCTGAGTCCAGCTCTTGAATTTTGAAAGCAGAATATCGAACTTTGTCATCCACCTTCTTGTCTGTACATTCCCTAGCAAAATGTCCTGTTTTAGAACATTTATAACACCTCACCTTCCTTCTGTCAAACCTGGCAGGCTCCTGTCCATCAAAATTAACCCTTCTTCCTGCCTTCTTTTCAAACCTATCCAACTTTAACGATATCATAGCCACCTGCCATCTTAAATCCATCTCTTCTAGATCCAATTCATCAACCTGATTAAAATCATCATACACAATATTCTGCTGTGGTGTACTATCAGCAACAAACGAATGAAGCACATCCACTACAAGATTATCAGATCTGGTCTGAGCTTTTGGTGTGGCAGATGAGTAGGAGATTGAAGATGTTGATAGAGTTGGACTGTTTCCATATGATGCTTTGTTAGGACCAGAGTTACTAACAAAAGCAGTATGGGTTGGAGTATGGGGTGTATAGCTGGAATACCCTTTGATATCAAGTTCAAGGGTTTTCAACTTGTTGTACAGATCATCAAAGCTCATAAAATCCAGTCCTCCTTTGGCCTTGAGGGTTATGGAAACCTGTGACCAGGATGGTGGCAAAGCCCTCAGAAACTTGGTGTTGCAGTCTTCATCATCTGGCCTAGCTTTCAACTGGTTGAGTTGACTCAGGATCTTGTGGAATCTGTCATACCCTTTGTGAATCCCCTCAGCCTCAGAAATCTTGAATTCCTGAAACTCTTGCTTGAGCATAGACTTTCGCATCTTCCTGGATTCATCATTCCCTCCAAATCTGGTCTTTATAGCATGCCAGATCTTTCTAGCATCATCCAAGTGATGAAAATCACTCATATGATCCTCTGGAATAGCTTGAAGTAGAAGAGTTCTTGCCTTGGTTTCCCTTTGAACAGCAAGGTGTTCCTCCGCTGTAACAGGTTCCTCTATATAAATATTCCCATCATCATCCCTTCTAATATTCTTCTTGCTATTTCCCTTAAGAATCACATTCCATAGATTGTAATCAGTGTTCGTGATCCAATACTCCATTCTCATAGCTCAGACTTCATACTCATCTTTCTTCAGATATGGGAATTTAGCATTGTTGGTGGACATAGTGGTGACGATCTGTGTTTGAACTTGTGAAGTTTCAGGTTTGGTTTGGTGTTCTTCAGGGTTAATGACATTGTTTTGTGGGATTTCATCATCCATTGAAAGAGGGTTGTGAAATATGAAATCGACCTTTTTCTTCTTTATCAGAGATCCTTACCAGGCTCTGATACCACTTGTAGGATCGAGTACTTCGAGCTTGATTGAGCTTGGTATAAACAAGAACCTCTGTATGCTATACAAGCGTTTATGCGGAAACTAAACAGCAAGTATAATAAAGAAGAAAACTATAAACGACAATGATCCTCTATGGATCAAACTATGAACTAGGAATTGTAATTTTGAATATTGAAAACGTTAAAGGTGTACATAAACTCATAGACGGGTTTATCTTTTATACTAACAAGATGACCTAACCCTAACCCGTTCTACAAGAAAACGTGTGAAGAGATAAACAACAATCTCTTCTAAAAATAAAACTTAACAAACATTCTAAATATACGGATAACAAATAATACTATCCGCAGCAACAATACTATCGGTAGGAACAAGATAACACTATCGGCAGCAATGAGCTTTCAGCAGGAACCAAAGCTATCGGCAGGAACCAGCTTAACACTATCGGCAGCAACAATGAAATACTTATTTCCCAGAGATCCTTGGTCAACAGAAGGTCCTACTAGTATTTATCTCAAGACTTCACCATATAATCCAAGATTCTGAAAGACGATGCGCCGTACGAAGACTGAAGCTGCGTCGTATCTTATGACGGTGTACGAATATTCCAGAATATAATAATCTTGGACCCCACGTGAAGTTACCTAGATACGGCGTATCAACTTAATGGATACGCCGTATCGACCCTGTCATCAAAAAGTATAAATACCCCATTCGACAGCCACATTTGACACACACACATAACAAGGGAGAAAACCAGACGAATTGGCAGCACAAGACACAACCTAAAGGACGAATTCAGAGCAGCAAGAAGGTCCTACTAGTATTTTAATTCATAGGAAAACTCGTTTACTTGCATTAGCAATTGGTTAATCGTTAAGTTAGCGTCTTTTTCACTATTTGATCGGACTTAATTGTTTCCAGCTTTTATAAAGAGTATTTGATGTTTATTTGGTTTCTTAATGCATGTGCTTTGATTACATATTGAGTTTATCGCGCCTTGTCAACTTAGGCTCACGCAATTACTTCATTAACATTATTTGCATAGTTGATGTAAGCCTGTAAAAGGGATAAATAATACATAAACTCAGTAATCATTAGGTGTTCACAGGCTTGTGTTAAGAATTCCACTAAGAGAGAATAGATTTTAGCACTTATCTTATATAGCTAAGCAGTTAAACGTATGACAAGTTTTCCTACTATCGGCCATGCCTCTTACCTATATCTTTTTTCTATCTGTGTACGTGTGTGCCATTTGCTTCCTTATTTTATTTACTATTTACTTAATCTACACATCGCGACAATCTCTCAGGCTGAAAACCCCCTTGCGTTAGATTAGGGCATTAGAACTAACTTAGGATTAAAATACTGATAGATATCTAGGTGTTAATGTCCCACTCTTACTGATCGACACTCTACTTACCAACTAGCTACATTGATCGGGTACACTGCTCGTTAGTGTGTGTTATAGGATAAGTCGGCTAAATAAAAATTTAAAACTTGATAATATAATCTAAACCTACAATGATATACATACGTATCAAGTTTTTGGCGCCGCTGCCGGGGTGTGAATTGTTTAATACTTGAATATCTGTTAACTTTTTAATTTAGAATTAACTTGATTTGTTTTTAATTTTTAGTTTTTAATTTCTAAATTTGTGTATTTGTACTATTTGCACTCATTGTATTTTTCTGCATATTTTTTGTTTTCGTGTTTGTTTGCTTTTTGAATTTTTGTTTGTCCTATCTGTTTTGTATTTTTGCATTTTTTGTTCTGCATTTACTTTGATTCCTTCACTTTTCTTTTTCACGATTAAGTTTTATTTCAGGACTATGGACGAATCAGACATTACTATGGAAGATTATATTCTGAAACTAACAGGAAAGGGTCGAAGGAACAATCGAATTTTCAACAACTAGGAATCTGTGGAGTACGGTAAGATAAGGAGACAACTCAGTGAAGGTAACATTGCTTGTCTTCGATTATTTGAAATTAAATTTACAGCTATATTTTATGATGATGCACTAAGCTATAAGGGGGATTCCATACCAGACTCCTCCCCAATATCTAATAATGCATGTGAATCATCTTTACTTCAAATTGAATGTTACATGGTCATGTCAGAAAAGAAAGATTTTAAGAAAAGATTTGGCAAAAAGTAAAAGTTTAACATCTTGAATATTAATACTGAACTCTTTTCTTATGAAACGTCTACCTTTGAAAATTCAAAATTTAACAACGTTAGTTGTAATTCTGGTGAAAATTTTTCAGACTATGTTCCTTGCAAAACATTACCTGCTAAAACAAATCATAATCTCGACCTCTGTGAGCATAAAACTATAACTATTTCAAATTTTGGAATATTTCCGTACTTATATTCAAAAAGAACTCGTAATAGAATTATGATTCTATGGCACTTCAGAATGGAGATACCAATTAATGCAATTACGAATTTATATATACCATATGGTATACCATTTGACCCCAAGTTGGTGTATAAAGAAAAATGTTGCGGAGGCCAAGGTACGTCTCCCTTTTAATTTTATTCACCCTTATTATAGTCAATAACCCTGATACGACGCATTTCATTAATTTTTCGTGCAGTATCTCGACCTAATTAACGCATTTGACCAGTCAAATATTATTTCTAGGATACGGCGTATGCTCGTAACCATGATACGCCGTATCGCTCACACAGTATAAATAGAAAGTGACACGTCGCACTTAAAACCTAAACAACTAAAAAAATTCAGCACCAAATCTTTTGAAAGATCTATTTTCTTAGTTGTTTGATTCGGTTATTACTTAAGGTATTATTCCCGATCTATTGATTAATTAAGTAAAAATGGTTTTCTTGATTTCTTTAAAAAAAAAACGAGTTTAGGGGTATTAAGAATTAAGTAATTATAAGTTTATATTGATTGTGGTATAATGTTTTGGGTATCGAGTAGTTACGAAACCCTATGGTTAATTGGATTATAGAACGAATTGATTCAATCAAATTTATACTATTTGGGATTTAGGGTTTCGAAATTTTCTTTTGGAATGGAGGGTAAAGTTGTTTCAATGAATTGAATGTGTGTTTTGACAAAAAACGGGAAGTTTTATAACTTTATGACAAAACTTTTGGGGCACGTTTGCGGATTCTTGAGATTCGTGAAAATTGACTGATGCGTTATGCTAATACTATGAATGATACGGCGCATTCCTTTATTCGATACGCCGTATTAAAGTAAATTAACTAAGACTTTTATTTTCATAATTAGATACTGCGTATCAATTTATAATGATATGGGGTATCAGTCATACATCGTATTTAGAATTAGAATACGACGCATGAATATGACATCCCCCGTTACTCTGTATCAGCCTTGAAACAAATACTGAATAAGTGATGCGGCGTATCAAATTTATTTTATACGCCGTATCATAACCTTTTTGCATAAAAATTTACTAAACTTTTTCTCTTGTAGATGATTCTTCGACTTAGACAACCTTGGTTGAGGTTTAAGCTTTCAGGACAACCTCCTGATGGAATTTCGGGAGCACTCTGATTGACTAGTGACATTTAACCACCACATAAGGAATCACGGGGGGCTATTATTTTGGCTAAGGCTGAGTGTGACCCCTGTGAGGAGAGGTTACTTGGGGAATAATGTGCATACTGTGCCTACTAAGGTGCATACTATGCACACTTGTGCGCACAAATTCTTCCCCCAGGAACCATTAATAAATAAAAATTATATGTATCTTTTTCGATATGGTTAATTACTAATGCATATTAAGGCTATGACTAGTCAGAGTGGCGGCATAAAGTATCCGAAAGAGAAACGTCAAACACTAGATGAGTATGAGGAAGATTTTGTCACTCACAGCTGCTTACTTCGTGATCTTCATGCTTAACTTACTTATTTTGTAGATGTTTCTGTTTTATGATGTATTATTATTATTAATGTCTTGATTGTAATAATCTTGGATCCCACATATCAATATATATAAATGCCCTTTTGATCAATCCAAATCTCTTACTCGAATATGATTATCAAGTCTGGCATTAAGTTCAGCATAAGTTTGAAGAATATACATGTGATGAACCGGGAGAAATCAAGAGTCTGAAGCACATACTTTTTCAGTCTGTTTGGTAACTCGATACGGCGTATCCAGTAAAAGGATACGACGTATCTTATCTTTTTATTATTTTAATTCGTATTCTATTCTAGGCTCGATACGGCGCATCCCTTACCATGGATACGGCGTATCGACTAACTTGATTGTTGGGAATACGTTTAAAATATTTCAAGTCTTGGTCATTTATTGTAATTAGGTTGCGCGATTTGGGCTTTATGTTAGTTAAACACCACACGACCACATTAGAAGCCCATGAGCCGTGTGGTCTTGTAATAACCTTCTAGAAACAATTAGGCAAAGGTTGCCCTAGAAAATGCCTATAAATATGTCACAAATCACAATTTCAGGTCATTTTCCAAACCTCGACAATTTACTATTCATGGGATTACTATTCATCGATCACTATTCATCATTTTTGGAGTCAGTTTGAGACTTTGAGAAGTTTTCAAAAATTTTACTATTCATGAAATACTATTCATTCCCGGAGGGAAATCACTATTCATGGTCATCATTCATCATTTCGTAAACTAGGTTTACGTGTATTTAAATGCGCGTAACCAGTATGGTTTAGCTGTGTATTCATGCATCAACAGTAAGGACACATTATACAGACTAGAGTAGTCTACATATCATCAGTAACATCATCATCATATTAGGTCATGCACGGGTTTGTGTGCTTTTCATTAACGTATGTTCATTTATTTATTAAACGTTACCACTCAGTCATTACTACTAACATTATACCCAATACTCCCGACTATGATCCTAATATATTTTAATGCTAATTATAATGATATAAAGATTATATTATTACTTTACCCGGTGTTTTTAAACCAATTGCTATATTTTCCATTAGGAGCTTATAACTCCGCCGGTTTGCGATATTTCAACCCGATAATCATTCTAACACCCGATTCATGCAAGGAATGTGATTTTACAATTTTTACAACTTCGTCGTATTTTATTTTACCTCGTCATGATTTATTTCTAGTTAACCCGGTACCCGTTAACACCTAATGTATACAGTAAACTAAAGTAATTCTAATTAAATGGAGACACAAGCTTTAATTAACATCAAATCCATCCCTTTTATTCCACATGTGCCCCCCTTGCCCTCTATTTCTCATTAGCACTTGATTAGAAAACAAAAATCATTAATGCTTCAAGTAAACTTAAACTTGATTTAATTTACATTCCACTTCATTCTTACAAATTCACTAGCAAAATAAGCTCCATACTCTCTCATTTCCTCTCCTAGGTTCGGCCAAACCAAGAACAACAACAATAATCCATAATTTTTCCAAGATCAAGTCATAATCAAGGCTCATTTACACTTCTTGTTAGGGTTTTGTGATAAAATCCCTAGGTTTCTTACATAGTCCTCATCTAATCATCTCAGGTATTCAAGTAAGCTTCAAGATCATCTTTCTAATCTTTTCATACTTTCATTTGATTAATTTTCAACTTATATTATTAACTAGATATGCAAATATACATGTTAAACATACCACTTGTTACACATTCTCTTTTTAAACATAGATCTATGGATTTTTAGTATGATCATCATGAGACCCACCATTGTTGGTGATGTTTAGGACCCCATGACACCTTGAGAAGGTGTATGGTAAGATTAGATAGGTTGTGGTGTTGATTTGAAGTGGTTTGATTAAGTTTTGAACTAGTCTTGAACCTTAAACATTGATTTCTCAACAATAGAAATAGGTGCTGTCCATTTTTGTGTAATCTGGAAAACTCAGAAACTTTTGAACTATTTTGGCCTTCATATTCAGAAACTTCTTTCAAAAAAAAAACCGTGGCCTCTTGAATCTCTAAAAACCGACTTACGACGAGAAAGTTATGATTTTTCAAAGTTTGACGACGAAAAACTAAATTCTGAAAATTTAGTTGCTGATCGCCGAGATTCAAAGGACAAAATGAGGCGTTAGGCATGATCTAGACGACCCGACCTACTGAGATTATGTTAGTTCATGTTAATACGAATCCGTGGATATAAAGAACGTAGAAAACGAGCTCATAACGACCGAGATATACGCGTTTAAAGCCCGACGAACATTATTTATTTTGACAGCCCACTAATAGAAAATAATCCAAGTATAAAAACTAGTGTTTTGCGAGACATAACATTGATAGCCGATTTTCGAATTGATCGAGGCGTGTATGATCAAAAGTTAAATAACACGACATCAAGACATTGTTACAAGGTTTTCAAAAACGTCAAGTTTGATCACTAACACTTAACGTACAATATTTCGCGACTTGTTTCACGAAGCCATTTTGGACATATTTTTACAAGTAATGAAAAGTGTTATTTTTGAGACGAAAACATTATATTTACTAGTAGAACACCAAATGAGGATCATGGAGTACCATTTCAACATATTTTCACGAAAAGTAGTTTATAACTTAACAAGACGTCCAAATGTATTTTTCGATGATAAACGTTGTTTTCAAAACTAACGAGTGGTATTGTTAACATACGTATTTGCATGTGTTGCATTGTATCATTGCTTACCTTGGATCATATCATTTATAATAGGTCGCGGTTAGAGACCGAGTCTCTTTTCATCACATCCACTATTGTCATTGCTACTATCATATCAGGTGAGTTTTCATAGCCCCGTTTTCAATTTATTACTTCATTTCTAAATTCTCGGGAGAGAATACATTGCACTATTTTTCATACGGACCAAAGTATACAAAATCATTACATTACTTAAGTTACATCATTTGGCCAAATTAAAGTCCCCTTTATTATCATGAATCGTTAATTGTGAGCAAGCGAGAGTGAGTGAATAGATCTATTGAGGGTGACTCCTCCGTTCGGGTTGGTCGCGCCAACTTGTCAAACGAACGCATTTCATTTCTATCATATTAGAGTGACTGGCAAAACACTCAGTTGGGGCATTTCATTTCAGTCTAGCTTTGGGGTCATGAGCTTACACTACCACAAAAAAGAACATAAACATCCCTTAATAGAAACCGGTTATATAATAACCGGTTCCTATTGTAAAAAATATGGGGCAGGGAAAGTGTAAAAAACCGGTTGTCATAGAATAACCACTCTCTTTAAAATAAAAATTAAGAAAAACCGTTTCTGCTAAAAAGACAGTCTTAGAATATTAGTAAAGACACCGGTTTCTTAAAAGAAACCGGTTTCTATTATCACTACTAAAAAAAGGACATAGGAACCCCCAAATAGAGACTGTTTTACAAATACCCTGTGTTTATAAGAATAGATAGGGGACATTAAAAAAATGAGATACAAACACAGTTTTCTTTTTTTCTCTTTCTGAAACCTAGTTTTTATCCAAATGTTTTAACGGTTTTTTTCCCACTTAATCTATTTCACGAAATTTTAAATGTTTTATCCAAATGTTTTAAGAGGGTTTTTATCCAAAATGTTTTAAGCGGCTTTTTATCCAAAATTTTTATCCAAAAATGAGATACAAATGTTTAAGCGGGTTTTTATCCAAAATTTTTATCTAAATGTTTTAGCACTACCACATCTCTTCACCCAACACACAATTAACCACCGCCACTCACATACTGTACCACAATCACCGATCTACATCTACCGTTCTCATGGGTCAACTTTAATACTCGCTATACTGAATCTATTTCTCTACATTTTAGGTACTTTTATGTGGTTTAATTTCGATTTAATCTGCAATTTTATTATTTTTGCATTTGTAATTGTTCTTTGATGAAAGCTAAAATTAGGATTAATACCCCAGACTCGAAATTAGGATTTTGTAATTTTGTTAATTCAATGGAATTAGGTTCTGCTAAAAAGAATGTGATTTAGGTTATGTATTGATTATTGCATCTATATCATTATTTCTCTTTTCATACTCTGAATATATCCAGGAACTGTTGTGGACTGACATATGGTTTATGCCGGAAATGTACGAAGTTGGACTCATATTCGGTGTTCTGAATGTGAAATATTGATGTGTTTAGGAAGCAACTACATCTTGTTAGGACACCTTTCTTATGATATTTAAAGGTATTATTTGGCATACCAGTACTTTAAACCTTTTATATCTTATCTTATGTTTTTTAAGAAGTTGAATTTATATCTAACATATCCAGGCTAAGGGGTATTTGGACTTTACTTTTTAACTGAAGTCACAATAATCAGTTCAAGTGGTTGTGTTAAAGGATGTATGGTTCTCATTTTATAATTATACAAGGTTAAGATAACCATGTTTGGATAATTAGGTAAGGAGATTTGCTAAGGGAGTGTTTGTTTAAGCTTATATGTGTGCTTATGATCTTATTTGATTGCGGTTTATGTTTCATAAGCCTTAATTTGTTGGCTTATTTTAAGACTTTTGAGCTTATATAAGTTTATCATAAAATAATAAACTTATATAAGCCCAAAAGTCTCAAGATAAGCTAGAAAATTGAGGCTTATATAATATAAGCCGAAACAAAAATAAGCTCATGAGCCACATATAAGCTTAAACAAACACCCCCTAAGATAACTAAATATCAAGTTAATTTATGATTATCTAATTAACTATTATTGGCTTTTAGCAACTAGTAACCCTATATACATTGAGATTGCAATAATCACAGTTGATGGATTAGCCATAATTGTGCCACTTCAGAAGCAATGGGTGATCATATTTATTACAGTCAATGGGTTAGACGTTATTTTGCCACTATAGAGTATGAAATGTACCCCTGCTCAAACTCACAATCCAGTAGTGTGCTCTTCTTTATTTTTTATACGCAGCAGCTTAAAACATAGTGGTTATGCAAGTTAATGAGTGATGAGTTTCACTGAAAATCGATTTTCATTGTAGGTGATGGTGCAAATCAAGGTGATGTCAGGTACTCCTGTCGGCGCTGTGGCAGCTTAAGCAAACTATAATGCGGCCAGCTGGATCATATTGGATAAGTAAATAGATGTAAAACTGTTATCTCGTTAAAATTTTCTTCAACCATTGCACTTTTACTAAACTCTAATTATAGATTATCTTCTTTTTTAATCATCTCTATAAGAAATATATCGTTATATTCACCATTTATTCCGTATAAATGATGGAAAAAGTTCTGAAACTGAATTTAACAGAGGAACTAATATCTCAAAGTAAAAAAGTCAAAGAATTATTTGAACATATCCATTAAATCATAATGAAGCTTTAAACTCGATGTTTTCCTAATCAACGTTATATTTGCATAATAAGTATGTTGATTCTCCTCAAATATGATTATACAGTTTTATTGTGATCTTACTTAGATTCTCATGCCTATCCATAATCTTTCAATACAGGGGTGCATTATAAAATGGAAGTTAATCATCAGAGTGGAGTTACTAACGAAAAACTTTACCCGACCACTACCAGAGAACCAAAATACCAACCTATTGGAAAGTACAATACAAGTAAGAACTTTTAATGTATTTTCAGTATTTGAACTTTTAATATAGCTTTATAGAGATGTCAATTTTGACCCATTTGCATATGAATTGGTCAATGCGGGTTATGATCTTCAAAGGGTTTGATTGGTATACTGAACTAAAAAGTAGCTGAACAGGATATGGCTCAAAAGCTGCATAAACTGTATAATGCATAAGTCCTCAATTATTTAACCAAAAGTAGGTTTTGCAATTGCTCAACCTTTAAATTATCTACTGATTTTTGGACAAAGTGTATCTGGGTATACTGATCCAGACCTTGGCATAAGTTGCCCGTTTTGACAAATTACTGCCTACCCATTTTTGCCAACCATGGTAGCTTTGTTATATTTTTAATGATTTTTTTTTTTTTTTTTTTTTTGGTGAAGCAGCTGGATTGATGGAAAAGAATGGAGGCGTTTATGACACTGCTGAGAAGTTGGCACCCATGACCATTCGTTCAACTAGAGTGATGGCTCCACGACGGCAATAGCAGCGGGTGTATATACCTCCACCTGTAAAAGCTGGGATTCGGAATGGACGCTCTGACTTGTTTTATGTGAAGTCTCATGATATTCAGCATGGTAATGGTAGAGCTTATTGCAGCAAGGTGGCAGGATGAATCAAGATTTGACATCAGTTGGTATTCTTATAAATAAAAGTGTGAATGTTTACTAGTGTGTACTTGTATCAGTTATTATGTGTGATGGGTGCTTTCCTTTTACCTCATATGTGAGACGGATCCATAAGTTTGTTCAACTACATTGATATACAGTATCTTCATGAAGATTGTAGGGTGGGATGTATAGTTCATAGAGACATGCGGCCTAAAAACATCCTACTAACCCATGATTATGAGCCTCTGGTAATACTAATAATACTCGTTACCATCTTCTGAGTCATTTATCACTGGATAAAGATAACGACAGCAAACGAAATATGGATTTCATTTTAAAAAATTGTGTTGTTCGTATAGGTTGCTGACTTTGGGCTTGTTAGCTTGCACACAGAACAGGATACATGTGATGAGGAACGGGTCATTGGAACTTCAGGTTACACGAGTTTTTGTTTACAAGTCGCTATCCTGTATCTCCTGCACGGTCTGTAATAAGGATTTAATCGGCGTAAGCATATTTACATCTGTTTTAATGAAGATCATGTCTATTTTAGGTATCTTGCACCAGAATACTTTAATGGAGGAATAATCTTTGATATTTATTATCAACAGATGATTGTGTCACTTGGAGCGGGTCCATGGGATGCGTTATTTGGTGGAGGCAATGTACCAGCATTTGTTCTTGCATCCGTAAGTGCCCTTGCAGCTTGCATTATTGCAATTTTAAAGCTTCCAACACCAAGCAATTCCTACAGACCGATAGGTATGCATTTTGGATGACAAACATCCTCCATGCAACTCCCACACATAGATGTAGACATGTTCAATATGTACCTTAATGCGGACACGATATTACTTATATTGGAAAGAGAGTATAGTTACATCTTTAGAATAGCCGGTTAATGTCTCTTCAATGATTATTTTGTTCTTTTGACCGTCTGATACATCTAAAATAAACCCATGCCTGTATCCTCATAAATTGCTGGTATAGTTAGTGATTTTTTTTCAAGTTTGCTTTTCCGTAGCAGTAGCCGACAAATCCAGAGCAATAATGCAATAATGAATTGCTGTAAGTTAAATTGTTTTCTTTTTTTATTTTTTGTTTTGGGTATGTCGACTTGAGGTGACTTGGCCTTTTGTTAGAAAGTGATGTTTCCATCTAGGCTAATACACACGCTTCCCATATTTGCCCATCCGGCAAAAATAGCAATGTAAATAAATTATTTGCTTCAGCCATATTTTTTTCAACCGGACTTTTTTGTGTTAATCTTGCTGCTGGGCTTAGAATGGATATTTTTCATTGCTAAATGTAAATTTTCAGAACTAGGAGTGATCACCGTAATTTGGCTAAAGCTCATAGTTGCAGGGTTCTTTTTTTCGGGATAAAAGTGAATATCCTTGAAAGACAAACAAAAATCTTTCTACCCAAAACATAAAGTTGATATATATGCTTTTGGATTGGTATTGCTAGAGCTGATCACTGGTCGAAGAACCATTGAGTTACAATGCTACAAGGGATGCAATTTTGGCATGACGTTTATGCATCATACGAAATGGAACCAGTACATTTTCTTGCTTACAAGCATAACTTAATCGACACACGCTTGGGCTCTTATCAACCTTACAACTTCCCTCCTGACTTGCATGCTATTGGTTATGCTGCCTCCTTATGTCTTCAAAAAGATCCCAAATCCAGACCTCCAATGTCAAAGGTCTCTTAGCAAACTTGACTCTAACTATTAGAACTTATTTCAGTATAATCCATATTAGTTTGATTGTCGCATTTCTTATGATTCTTCATATTATGCCAAGGTAACATTTTTCTTTACCTTAAAATCTTCTTAGGTGCTTAAAGTATTGGAAGGAGAAACAAGAAATTACTTGGGTAGACCTGAATTCCGCTGGTAACAGAAGCGGCCACCTACATGCAACTATCCTCAAATCACAAACTGAGAGTCGAGGACACTATCGCAAATTGTCCTGCAGCAGGAAGGAGTTGCAATCGAAATTGATGAAGCTGTTGTTGGAGCCTTGAAGGGCGAGCTTGCTGCTACTACGTACATTCCTTTCTAGCTTAATTAGTTAACAAGTTTGAGTCCAGTTTGAGACAATTTGATATGTTGTAAGTTGGTTATATTGTCATGTTCAAGATTTATTGCACTTACTTTAGTTGTATATTATGAATTATGAAAATTTTATATTTTTTTGCAAAAACTAAAAAAATCATTTTTTTTTAAAACGGAATTCTCACCAAGACTGGTTCTTATATAAAAATTGGTTTCTTTACTCTATAATAGAGGCATGTAGACACCGGTTCTTACTAGCAAACAGGTTTCGATGCTCATATTAGAAACCGGTTGTGGAACCGGTTTCTATATATTTTGGTTATAGAAATACCCCCCCGCCTAGAGTGGTTCCTAAACCACTCTTCATGAGCCATTCTAACCGGTCTCTATGAGATTTTTTGTAGTAGTGAGCTTAAGAGCTAATGTATCATTTTTATGTGGCATTATTTTGTCATACACTTTGTACTTGTGGTTTCCGTATAACATTTCATTTACATAAACCTATGAACTCACCAACATTATTGTTGACCATTTTTAGCAATGTATTTTCAGGTAATTAAGGTATCGCATGTTGGTTTGCATAAGGACATACCATGGAGTCGCGGAGTCGACGCGTCTCACTTTATATTTTATGCACTTATCTATCGTTTGATTTGTATGAACTTGATTTCTGAAAACTTGTTTCACCTTATGGGACCTAAACTTTGTAAACTCTGAATGTTTTAAATAATCAAACGATGTATTTTCTAAACGACACTTTAGGTCATTCAATATAACTGTAACTGTGGTGCTATGATCAGTCACACCCTCGAATGTACTATTCCGCTGCAAGTCAGGTAATTTGGGGGTGTGACAAAATAGAAGGCTTATGTATCATTTTTCTTTGTTGGTTTTATTAGCTCTTGTACCGAACCTATGTTTATTTGTCGAGTGAAATAATATCAACCTTTCTCTTCATCTTATACTTCTCGTTCTCTTTATCATTCAATCTATAGTTATTGTTTACGATTCATATAGTAGTTATAGTTGTTATACGTTGAGTTATATATTGTGTTAAGCTAGAAATAGGACCTATCAAGTGGTATCTTTCGCTAGAAGATAATAATTTGTGTGTTTTAGAGTTGATTTGATCGTTATTTTACATAAACGTTTGGTTTAGTAGCTTTAACGTTTGGTTTTGTGGTTATTTGCGACAAAAAGTCTCATTTCTTTTACTAATCTTCGCACTTGTAAAGTGAAAAGATCATTATAGTGAGTAGAGATCAGATTTGTAGTCGAAAGTTTAGTTCTTGTTCGAGTTTTAGTAGATTTACACTAGTTTTCATTCATTGCATATTATCGAAATTCACCAAACTTTGGTTTAGACGTTAAAGGTTGCAACTTTCTTAATATTTATGTGTTATTAAACATTTTGAACTGAAAAAATCCTATTAAAACATCGCCTTTTAGTCGTAAAAGTGAGTTGAAAAATCTGGCGTTTTATCAGAATTGGTGAAAAGAGGGTTTATCAAAATTTCTTTTGAGGGTTTATCGAAATTGTCGCTAGGGTTTATCGGAATTCTACTGCAAGGGTTTATCGGATTTCCAGCTTTAAGGGTTTATCGAAATTGGCGTTCAGTATTTTCCTTGTTTGTATAAGTTTGTGAAAATACTTCAACTTTGAGGCAAATCTCATATCTTGTATAAGATATTGAGAAAATTATCGGAATTGTAATTTAGATAAACTATCGAAATTGCCAGTTCTATCGCAATTTACATAAATTATCGAAATTGCCATTTCTATCGCAATTTAGATAAATTATCGAAATTGCCAGTTCTATCGCAATTTAGAAAGGTTATCAGAATTGTCAATTTCTGTCGCAATTGCTGAAGCCATCGAAATTCTAGGATTTATCACAATTCACTAGTCTATCGGAATTCAGCCAGTTTTGTCAGAATTTAGATAACTCTATCGGAATTGTACTATTTTATCAGAATTCAGAGAACTTATCGCAATTCAGTAACCTCATCGGAATTCAGAACCTTATCGAAATTGGCAACTGTGAACAGTGTTATCGGAATTGCTTGTGAACAGTAATATGTCAGAATTGAACAAGAACACCACTTAACCAAAACCAAACTTTATAACTCATAACACACATTTCAATTGTCTAAAAGATCCACAAGAATACAAGAATGTCTCAACCACCAAATTACAACTATTTTTACAATCAACAACAGCAGTATCAATAACAACAATATCATCAGAAACAACAATATCATCAACAACCACAATATCCACAACACCAATCTTTCGTACAACAACATTAGTTTTTCCCTCAACAACAACAATATCCACAACAACCAATGCAGACTTACCAACTTCCACCTAAACAACCTCACTGGTTTGACCAAATGTGCGAAGCAAACAACAGTAAAATATCCAGACATGAAGCAGGATCCTTAGATACACCTCCAATGCTAACTCCAGGGAATTACGTGCAATGGTCAAGTCGATTTCTCCGGTTTATTGAACTCAAGAAACCCCATGGAAAGTACTTGAAGAAGGTAATCATTGAAGGACCATATCCAGTTCCTACTACAACGATTCGTGCATATCCAAATCACATTCCTCTAAGAGATGCAACTACAACTCCTATTCCTGTTGCTCAGCTCACAACAGAACAAGTACTTCAGCAAGAAGAAAATGAATTAGCAATGTCTTACATACTACAAGGAATTCCAAATCCTATCTTTCGAAGTATCGATGGAAAAAAGACTGCAAAAGACATGTGTGAACATGTACATCTTCTCATGGAAGGAACAAAGTTAAACCAAGAAGACATGGAATCTAAGCTCTATCTGGAATACACCATGTTTATGATTGAAGCTGGGGAATCCTTAGAGTCTTACTGCCATAGGTTTACCAATATCATCAATGTCTTAGACCGTTACAACATCGTGCTACCAAGGATTGCAGTGAATTCTAAGTTTCTAAGTTGTCTTGGACCTAATTGGAAAAAGTATGTAACTTTTGTTTGACAAGCTAAGAATCTACACAACACCTCATATGGGTTGCTGTATGATTATTTGAAGCATCACCAATCAGAAGTTGACAAAGACAGAGCAGCTCGTGGAGGTTACTCACCATCATCAACTCTAAACTCACTTGCATTGATTGCTCAGTCTCACTTTGCACCACAACCAAATCAGAGTTTTATCCAACCACAACATCAGTCTACTTATCCCTTATAGACTTCAAACTAAATCGTTTCATACGAAGCATCACCGCAACAAGCTGATAATCAACTGGTTTCATATGACAACACCGATTCTATGATGTACTCCAATGTTAACAGTGATGAAGACGACTGATGCGTGTGTGCGAGTGCTCTAATTTATACCCACGGTATGTCGTTGTGGTTTTAGCAGTATTCAAGTTTTAAATTTATATTTAGCTGACTTATCAATAACACACACACTTTAACGAGCAGTGTACCAGGTCAGTATGTATATAATGGTAAGTAGAGTGTCAATCACTAAGAGTGGAACGTATTATCAAGTTATTCTAATCAGTATTTTAATATCTTAAGTTAATTATACAACCTAATTTAACGCAAGGGGGTTCAGCCTGAGAGACTGGCACATTTTGGTTGCAATTAAATAATAAACTAAACTAATGAGCACGAATCAGCGATAGGCATGCACGTACACAGATAAATACTCGAGACAATAAGAAGACCTGTCCTGATGATTAAGTAGATTGTCACTTGTTTTATTGATAGTTTTATATGAAGTGTATGTAGTTAACCCTTTCTCGTTGGTCCTAATCTTATCGGCGAGAAATCCCTTAATGATTACTTATGTCTAAAAGTTATTCCTAAGTGATCAATTTAGTAACAACCGTGGGAGCCACATTCTCTTCCGTAGTCAAATGCGCAGGCCACTAATAAACACAGAGGTTATCAATGCACTAATAAGTAGTAACCAAAGACATCAACATATAAACTTTAATTGATGGGAAAGCAGTTTTAAGGGAGTGCAATCTTTCTCCTCACATTACACAAGCCACCAATCCTGATGAATTAAAGTTTACTAACACAATAAAACAAAACTACTTAATGAATTAAATACATGCAGGACCTTCTTACAGCTCTTGTATCTTCGTTCGGGTGTGTCTTGTGCTGCCTAATCGTCTGATTTCGGCCTTAGGGTTTCTGTACTTCGGTCTTGTAAAACTGTCGAACTCTTTTTTTCTTCGTCTGCCTGTGGGGTATTTATAGTTTCTGTCTGGGGGTAAGATGCGGCGCATCTAATAAGTAGATGCGGCGCATTGACCTAACTTCGCGTGGGGTCCAAGATTAATATATTCAGGAATATTCGTACACCGCCAGAAGATGCGGCGTATCCTCATTGTTGGATGCGGCGCATGTCCTTTGCTGTCTTTGATAATATCTTGTGAAATCTTGATAGTGATGCGTCGCATGTAATAGGTAAGATGCGGCGTATCTGGAGCAGAATGTCTTGATCTTGTACATTTCAGTAGACTCTTAACTTCTTGCTTGTTTTGATCCATAATTAGTCCAAAATCGCCAAGTTTCACCAAATGCTTGTTTTTAACTGAGAATTACAAAAGTAAACGATTAAGTATCAATTCTCACAGATAATATAATAAAACAAGTCAAATAAGTAGGATAAATGATGGTAATAAAATGTACTTATTTGAGTTCATCAACGACGCTTTCAACTCGTTGAACGAAGGAGTTGCTTTGATCGCTAGAGCTTTCAGCAAATTTTCAAACAAATCCAACAACTGTCTTAGGTCTTCTTCCAACACTCAAAATGAGGCAGTTGTTCATGATGGCAGAGTTGAAATTCAAAACAGAGCTTCTGGGAGCTATGGTTCGAGTAGGTATATGGGAAATTCAGGTAGACAGAGGTTTAATTCAGCTGGGAATAGTAGGAACAACGTTAGTAACACATAGAGGAGGGCAAAAATTGTTGAGACAGGGAATACTATGATTGGAAACACCATGGTAAAATGCTATAATTGTGGAGGGAAAGGTCACATAACCAATGCTTGCCCTAAGCCAAGAACCAGAGACAGTGTGTATCACAAATAAGCTCTTCTTCTGGCTCTTAAAGATGAAGCTGGTGGCAGTCTGACTGAGAAGGAGCACAACTTTATGGCCAATGCATACTCGGACGATGACATGGAAGATCTGGTGGCAAATGTAGCTGTAATGTTGATGGCTAACATGCAAGAAATGCATATGGGTGAAACAGGCCCTGTTTATGATACCGATAGTTTGTCTCAAGTACCGAACTCTGAATGTCTCATTCATGAAATTGTATCACCCTCTGCATCTGCATCTGCTGAAGAAAATGTTTGTCAAAATGACTCATTTTTATCCTCTCAAGTCGATGACCAAATAAACACCGTAGTTACATTTGATGAAGATCAAATTAACCCCGTTG
This sequence comes from Artemisia tridentata subsp. tridentata, assembly GCA_021014915.2. Taxonomy (NCBI): domain Eukaryota; kingdom Viridiplantae; phylum Streptophyta; class Magnoliopsida; order Asterales; family Asteraceae; genus Artemisia; species Artemisia tridentata. Next base: position 179,422,683 of record CP139505.1, read on the forward strand.
TTTCATTTGATGATCCTCTTGATGATGATAACAATGATCAAATTGAACAAGATGATATTTTGCATGGTCCAGATCCAGAGCTCATGACCTTGCTTTTGACCACCCAAACACAATTAAATGCACAGAAATCCCAAATTGCTAAGTGCAATGAAATAAATAGAAATCTAAAAGAAAAAGTTGCATTGCTTACTAAGGATCTTGAGTGCTACAAACTTCAACTTTCAAATTATGAAACCAAAGAAAAACAGGAGAAAAGCTTTGAGGCTGCATTCCAATAATCATATGTGAAAGTACAAAATTTAGAACATCAAGTACGTGAATTGACTGTTTCCAAAAATGAATTAATTTCACAAAAGGAACAAGAAAAATTAGATTTTCAAAAACAAGTTGACATTCTACACTCTGATCTTCCCAAAACAAAAACAGAGTTGTCAACTTGTCAAGATAATTTTTCTGAACACCGACAAATTTCAAGGAAACGTGTTGATTCCTACCTTGAGGAAATTGTTGAGTTGGAATGCAAACTTAAAGAATTTCAAAATGTTGTGTATAAAACTGGTGAATCGATAACAACCATTCAAAAATTAACTGTAAAACCAAATCCCCAAGGATATGGCTTTGCTATTGGGAGTGACAAACCAAGTTTCTTACATAATGCACTCAAGGAAAATCCGAAGTTACACAGTGCAGAGCATTTGTTTGATGATTCTTTCATGTGTGTTGTTATGTATAATCGTGAAGAGGAAATGGAACAAGAGGATGAGAGTCGATCTAAAATGAGTAATGTCCACTTTAATAAACCATATGACTACTCAAGAGTACCTCATATTAGTGACACTTTCGTACCTCAAAAAGATAAATCAGAACAAACATGGTCTTTAATTGAAATGAATGAAACTTCTGAAGTTGTCTCTGTGACCACAGTAGCACAAGTTAATGGCCCTTTACCAAATCCAGGTGTTATTGCCCCAATGCCAAAACAATGTCTTGTCCTTAGATATTTTAATACATTCATGCAAGACATAAAATTTTTGGAAGATGCAATTGAACGAAATTCAGAGATAAAAGTCTCTACTTTTCTTTCTCCTTATGAGAAAGAAAAGAGAGAAGTTTTTCAAAAGAAATTTTTGCCACACGTTCAATACCTGTGAATTTGTGCTACACATTGGGAACAGGAACTTCAAACAAAGGGTGCATCCATGATGAGCATTTTCGAAGCAACAAAAAACAAGATCTCTAAACAAAGATATAAAAACGAAGCTTTGAATAAAGATGCAGATCGACTCTTGGAGAATGTTCTATGTTCTGATGTGATATATGTGATTATGAGTTCCATTTATCTGTCATGTAATCAAATGCTTGTTGATGACTATACTGTTGATACTGAGATGTTGCAACTTGAGATTAATAATTTGAAATGAGAAAATGAAAGACTTCAAAAAGTCAATGATGATGTGGATAACAAATTTTCAAAAGAAATTTTCCAACTCAACCAAAAATTGCAATGGTGTCAGACTCAGAGTCTTGAATTTGAGTTAAAATTACAAAATAAAAAAGAATCATTGTCCTTTCGAAACAGTCATGCTTTCCAAAGTCAGAATGTTGAACAAGAAAATGATGTTTTAAAACGTCAAATTTTTGAGTATGAAAAGGACATTGATGAAGTTTGAAAAAACCGAAATGACACTATTCGATTAAACCATGAATTGGATTCAAAAATTCAGCAACAAAAACACATCATCATTGAGCTAAAAGAGAAACTCAAAGTACTTGAAAAAGGGAAATTTGTACAAAAGAATGTAATTGCACCAGGCATGTATCAAGTAGATGAGAAACCTAAGAAAGCATCTTTACAGACCAATAATGTGCATGCTTCAACTTCTACAGGACTAGGCACCCCTCCTAAGGTTAGCAGATCCAAGACCAAAAAGAGTAAAAAGAAGACTAGTATTTGGAAACCTAAGAGAGACTTCCCTAAAGATCAAGAAGTAGAAGTTCACACTAGGAATCTGAATAACAAGCATGTTATGTCTAAAGTAGAATCAAACTTTAAATCATGTAATTCTAGTTGTGATGTAATGAATGCTAAAACTATGAATGTTCTGAATGATGTTATTGTTGATGCTTATTGTGTGTTTTGTCGTACTAGTATTTTGTCAGGTAATCATAAAAAATGTGTCGCAAAAACCCTTTTGTCACGTAAAGAGAAACGTACCAATGACATTTCCTCTAGGCCCACTACCGTTGCTAAGTCAATCTTAGAAAAACCGCCAAAAGTAGTTTCTAAGACTACCGTAGACAAGACCATAGTTGCCCCTAAAATAATTCAATCGCCAAGTGCATTCACTAGGAAGAAAGCAGAATCTAGTTGGATATGGCAGCGTTGGTTACAGCATAAACCTAGTTTTACTTGGTTACCAAAGATGCTCAAAAACTGTACTACTAACCCAACGGGATCCACTGTTACCAACTCTCCATCTGTGTCATCTTCTTGTGATGCAGGTGATTCAAATCGTCCTTTGGATTGTTGATAGTGGATGTTTCTGACACATAACAGGCAACTTAAAACTTCTAGTAAACTTTGTCGCAAAGTTCATAGGAAATGTCTGATTCGGGAATGACCACTTTGCCGCTATCATGGCTATGGGGACTATGTCAACGGAAACATCGAAATAAGCCGTGTATACTACGTTGAAGCCCTTGGACATAACCTTTTCTCCGTAGGGCAGTTTTGTAATGGTGACTTGGCAGTTGCATTTAGGGAGAAAACCTGCTTAGTTCGAGACCTACAAGGAAACGACCTCATGACAGGAAAATACGAAACGAGTCTTTACACAATTTCCTTGTCAGACATGACCGCTTCTTCTCCAATTTGCTTACTCTCCAAGGCTCATTAAACAAAAGCATGGCTATGGCATAAACGTTTGTCTCACTTGAATTTCAAAACAATGACCGAGCTTGCTCGTCATAAGTTTGTCGATGGTTTTCCAAGATTCTGGTATGCTAAAGATCTCCTTTGTTTAACATGTGAACAAGGGAAGAGTACTCGTGCTCATTTTCCACCAAAAACAGAGCACATTATGGATCATGTACTCCAACTTCTGTATATGGATCTTTGTGGCCCAATGCGTGTTCAGACAATCAATGGGAAACGGTATATATTGGTAGTTGTAGATCACTTTTTGAGATGGACTTGGGTCTATTTTCTTCGCACCAAAGATCAAGCTCCTTCGATGATCATCACCTTTCTCAGCAAAGCAGGAATTGAACACCAAACATCTATTGCACGCAGCCCAGAACAGAATGGAGTCGTCGACAGACAAAACCGAACGTTAGTGGAAGTTGCAAAGACGATGTTGATAAATGCTCAATTACCTGATTACATCTGGGTTGAAGATGTCTCAACCGCGTGCTACACCTAAAACCGTTGTATGATCACCAGAAGGCACAACAAAACCCCATATGAACTTGTTCACAGAAGAAAATCGAACATAAATTACTTTCATGTATTTGGGGCTCTCTGTTACCAAAATAATGATTGTAATGACCTTGGAAAGTTGAAAGCCAAAGCTGATATAGGGATTTTTGTTGGATACTGTGAGAATTTGAAAGGATTTCGTATCTGGGACTGTCAAACCCGAGAAATTCAAGAGACCATACACGCTCATTTTGATGAACTCACGGATATGGCTTCTGAGCAAAACAGCTTAGGACCCGATTCTAACTGTCTGAACTTCCCTGATCAATCAGCTGCACCTCTCTCTCTGAATCGTATGGACTTGGAAGATTTGTTTGCTTCGTTGTTTGATGACTCTCTTGTTAGTTGTGCTTCCAATGTATCCACCAGTTCCGCTGCACAACCCATCAACAATCAAGCACTTGATACAATAGTAACTACAACAACAGCAGTTGCTGAAAATTCACCTCCAACAGAAACATCATCATCTGTAGAACAAACAACTTCTAATACTGCGACTGCAGCTGACGATCCCCTCCTATCTTCTGAAGTACCCACACCCACAAATTATTACAAAAACACATTTTTCAATCCATTTGCTCCGGCTCCCTTAATTCCGGATATTGTAGAATCGTCAACAAGCAATTTGGATCCGTCAAATATGCACCAAAAATTTCAACACTACCCTTCAACCCACAAGTGGACTAAGGATCACCGTTTAGTGAACGTGACTGGTAATCCAGAGAATCTGGTCATGACACACAAGAGACTTCATACAGATGGTGAAATTTGCATTTATGCACTCACCGTTTGTCAAGCAGAACCGAAAAACATTAAAGAAGCCCATACTTACGACATTTGGATTGAGTCAATGCAAGACGAACTTGATCAATTCAAGTGATTGGAAGTTTGGGAATTGGTAGAAAGACCAGATGGAGTATACATTGTCGGACTGAAATGGATCTGGAAGAACAAGTTGGTTGCTGATGGCACGGTTATTCGTAACAAATCTCGGTTGGTTGCTAAAGGATTCAGTCAAGAAGAAGGTATCGAATTTGAGGAATCTTTCGCACCAGTGGCAAGACTTGAGGCCGTTCGAATGTTTCTAGCGTATGCTGCTCACAAGAATATCACTGTATATCAAATGGACGTGAAGACGGAATTCTTAAATGGACAACTCTGTAAAGAGGTGTACGTCACACAACCAGAGGGCTTCGTCGACCCAGAACATCCGAACCACGTGTACCGGCTCAAGAAATCCCTCTATGGCCTTAAACAAGCCCCTAGGGCATGGTACGATAAACTATCTGCATTCCTAATTGCTAATCATTTCACAAAAGGATCAGTTGACCCAACATTGTTGTTACCAAAACACGGTGAGGACATCTTAATAGTTCAAATTTATGTGGATGACATCATTTTTGGTTCAACCCATAAAAAGTACTCAAATGCTTTTGCTAAATTAATGAAACAAAACTTTGAGATGTCCATGATGGGTGAAATCAAGTTCTTCTTAGGACTGCAAGTTCATCAATCACCCCGTGGTATTTTCTTAAACTAGTCCAAACATGCTCAAGAGATTTTGAAAAAACATGGCATGACAAGCTGTGACACCTATAATACACCAATGTCTGCATCATCTCCTAAACTGGATGCTGATTTACATAGGACTCCAATTGACCCTACTGTTGAGAATTAAATGTCTAACAACTTAGTACTGCTGAAGAAATACACTAACAGTACAAACTGCTAGTGTATAAGTGAAGACTGCTGAGATATAACAAACAGTACAAACTGCTAAGTTTATACTACTAGCTATAAAGAAGGTAATGCTGCATGGATAACTGTCATATACGACATTGTAGAGGATACGTATGGAAAAGATCTTTTGTATAACTTAATTAGTTAGAATTATACGGTAGGATACTTATCATGTAAAGGACTCCTTAAGTCTATAAAAAGAGATCTTAGGTTATACGTCAGTTACATAGATCAGTCATAGAGTTTTGTTAAGATTCAAGGTCATTGTAACCCTAGTGTTAGCAAGATCACTCGTATTATTCAATCAATAATATTGAATCGTTTAGTGTTAATCTTACTGTGTTCATTGTTCATTCAAGCTTTACTACTCCATTAAACAAACCAACATTCTTCTAAGTGTGGTTAAGTAGATTCTGCATACTTAACTGCATACACTCAAAGTATCTCAAACACGTTATAAAGGAGTAACATTCTAAGTGTTTTATAATCCTCTCAAGTGGTATCAGAGACAGGTTGATACTATTGATTTAGAAGAGAAAGTAATGGACATGAAGACTACCCAAACAAACATGGCTGCCAAATTGCCAATGGTCAAGCAGAACGAATTTGATATGTAGAGGTTAAGAATAGAATAGTACTTCCAGGTGCAAGACTATGCACTCTGGGAAATTATTGAAGAAGAAAACTCTTTCAAGCCTTCAACCTCTACAACAACAGTTGATGGTAAAGTTGATACAGTTGTGCAGACCTCTCCAGTGACCGCAGAAGAGTGGGTTCAAAAAAAGAATGACCTCAAGGCCAGAAGTTTGCTGATGATGACCATTCACTAGTACAGATTTGGCCTACGGTCACACATGTTGTATTTTGAACGGCCACACAATAACTGATGAACTCAAATAAGTACATTTTATTACTATCATTTATCCTATTAATTTGACTTGTTTTACTATATTATGTATGAGGATTGATACTTAATCGTTTACTTTCGTAATTCTGAGGTAAAAACAAGCATTTGGTGAAACTTAGCGATTATGGACTAAAAACGAAGTAAAATGATCAAGATTGGAATTGGTTGTTGGAATGAAGAGAATGAAGACCACTGCCTGACTTTGAAGAATGCGCCGCATGGATTTATCCCATGCGCCGCATATGAAACTTTGGTCAACGAAGAATAACCAACTTGTTCTGCTCCAGATGCGCCGCATCTCACTCATTACATGCGCCGCATCACTATCAATATTTCACCAGATACGATCCAAGATACAAGAGGACATGCGCCGCATCCAAAGATGAAGATACGCCGCATCTACTGGCGGTGTACGAATATTCCTGAATATTATAATCTTGGACCCCACGCGAAGTTAAGTACATGCGCCGCATCTACTTACTAGATGCGCCGCATCTCACCCTCAGACAGAAACTATAAATACCCCAAGACCAGACGAATTCGATGTGACATATATTATATACGTGACCGAAGACCAGAAACCAAGGACGAATTCAGTCAAGGCAGCAGCACAAGACACACCCAAATCAAAGATACAAGAGCTGTAAGAAGGTGCTGCATGTGTTTAATTCATTAAGTATTTTTGTTTTATTGTGTTAGTAAACTTTAATTCATCAAGATTGGTGGCTTGTGTAATGTGACAACGGAAAGGTTGCACTCCCTTAAAACTGCTTTCTCATCAATTAAAGTTTATATGTTAGTGTCTTTGGTGACTTTTATTAGTGCATTGATAACCTCTGTGGCTAGCTGAGCGTTGATCGGGTCACCATGCCTCTGCCCTCGCCTGTTTATTAGATGCATATGCATTCTATGGTCTGTAGAAAAGTAGGAGAAAGATAAATGGGATAGTCATAAGTAATCATTAAGGGTTTACTCGCCGATAAGATTAGAACCAACGAGAAAGGACTTAATCTCGGTGCGTTGCATCGAACTATACACTTCATATAACACTAGCAATAAAACAAGTGACAAACTACTTATCATAAGGACAACCCTCTTATTGTCTCGAGTATTTATCTGTGTACGTGTGTGCTACTTGCTGATTCGTGCCTGTTGGTTTAGTTTATTATTTAATTGCAACCAAATCGTGCCAGTCTCTCAGGCTGAACCCCCTTGCGTTAGATTAGATTGTATAGCTAACTTAATATATTAAAATACTGATTAGAATAACTAGATAATACGTTCCACTCTTAGTGATCGACACTCTACTTACCATTATATTCATACTGACCGGGTACACTGCTCGTTAAGTGTGTGTGTTATTGATAAGTCGGCTAAATATAAATTTAAAACTTGAGTAGGCATTAAAACTGCTAAACCGCAACGACACGCACGCGCACCAAGTTTTTGGCGCCGCTGCCGGGGAGTGAATTGTTATTATCTGTTAATTTGATTAGTGTTTTAATTAGGTTTTTAATTTTTATCTAACCGCTAATTTTGTTGTGTATTAGTTTAATTTGCATTCATTGTATTATTTTGCATATTTTTCTGTTTTTGTGTGTTATTTGTTTGCTTTTATTTGTGTTTATTTTCGTTTGTGTGTTTTTATTTGTTTTAATTTTTCGTATTTTTTATTGTTTTCTGCTATCGTTGTACTGAGCTAAATCGAACGATACGGCGCATCTGATTTCTCAGATACGGCGTATTGCGTTCAATTTTTTTATAAAATACAACGCGTTTAATTAATTCGATACGACGCATCTTTACCAAGATACGGCGTATCTGTTTTTAATAAGAAAATTTTTTTCTAAGCGATAAAGCGATACGACGCATCTTTTCCCCAAGATACGGCGTATCTGTTTTTGATAATTTTTTTTTCTAAACGTTAACGCCATACGACGCATCTGCTCCTGCAGATACGGCGTATCTATTATTTTAATTAAAAACAATTTCTGAATTATTAAACAGATACGGCGTATCGATTTTTATCGATACGGCGCATCTTCTGAATCAAGAATCTTGTATTTTGAAACGTAACGAAAATACGGCGCATTAACTTTTGTTAATACGACGCATTTAATTTTAAATAAATATCGATTTTTGATTAATTTAATTCGATACGGCGCATTCAAATTTCTAAGCGGCGTATCTATTTTCTGAATAAAGTCTGATTAAATTTTAACGATTATAAGATACGGCGTATCCAACTTTTTGGATACGGCGCATCGTCTGCAGATATCAGCTATTTGTATTCTTATATCCGTTTCTATATTCATTAATTTCTCTTCTAGCGAACAAATCCTACTGATGATTTTACCTTTGATGACAGGTTTTGCTATGGAAGACATGTCAGTTAACGGATATCTTGCTAAGGAATGCTTGCTTTCAGAATCATTCAATGTGCTCATGATCGATGCAGATTTATTCTCTTGGGAGACCCCTCTTGAAGCTGCTTTTAAGGAATTCATGCGTTTATGCAACATTGACAAAGGGGTATTCTCTTATGATGTATTTGTGAGGTACACTAGAGATGAATTGTCGCTCTTATGGCCTATCATTGAATCCAAAGGATTGAACTGGACTACTATTGAAGAAGATGATGGGAAATTCTATCTTGCATACATGGACTCAAGCAACAAAAGCTGCGGTGGAGGCAATACCCAAATTTCTTACATGCCTTATTCCGAACAGTACTGCGGATTAAATGAGAACTATCTGGACGATGACAGAATTTATGCTGTGGCGGAGTTACTATTTCATGGCAAGTTGGTAAGATTGATGGACCTCTCCCTCAATGATTGGCTTGAACTTAAATATGGTAGTCCGAAATTTGCCCCTGCGAGTGAAGTCAAGCGGATTACGACTTCATGGTTAACACGGAGTTTTAGGGAGAAATTTAACGAGTTCATGGAAATAAGGAGGAATATGATAGGAAAAACTTGCTTTGACGTTGACCATGATCCTAACGATGTTGATTTTTCAGAGTGGTTGGCTAGTAAGTTTAATAACCATAAGAGTATGGATCGAGCTACTAAGGATGCACTATGGGTATATTGGATGAGAGGAGAAGACGAAGAAGTAGAAAGCGACTATGGGTCGTCACTTCATGATTCCACAGTCAATGAGGGCATTGAAGAACTTTTCAGAATTGACATTGATGTGTTCGATTATGAGACACCCTTGTGCAAGCAGTTCAAGGAATTTAACTACCTTCTTCGAGTCGACGATGATGTGCTTACTGGAGATCTACCTGGATTTAAGACTTATGACGATTTCAAAAACACCTGGTACTATGAATGGAATGACCAAGTACCATGGGTTTGGGATAAACCATGGGAATTTGAGCACATTAATCACACCTGTACACCCTTCGTTTTCAAGGACGGGAGTAGTGTTTGGCCGACCTGTGATTATAAAAGTGACGGAACCTGTAATGGGGGAAGTATAATTGGGATGAAACGGGTTGGAAACGATGTAACCTTTGAAGATTATGAGTGGTACGATAATGTTGAAGACTGCCCACAAAAAGCGGAGGCTTTGCAAGAAAAGGGTAGAATTGAACGCTTGAAAGGACTTAAGGGAACATCAGATACTACTTTCTGGGAATGGGTGCATAAACAATTTGATGATTTCACGAAGCTTAGTCGACGGCTACAATGGGAATTGGAAAGAGAGTGGGAGGCAATTCAAGAAGATGATAACAATGAGTCATTAATCAATGAACTTGATGACTATTTGATTAAGGATCCTTACTTTAAGTTTGTTGATAAAGACGAGAAAGAGTTCACCAAAAGAAAGTGTCAACTACTTGGAATCCCTTATAATAAGCCACCCATGATTATTTCTGAAAAGTTTAAAATCATCAAATATTCTTTGGGACCAGAGGAAGAGTATGTTGCGACGACGACTAAGAGTTATACTAGATTAAGTCGAACGGAGGAAAACGTCGCAGAGCTATACGGGAAAATCTTTCGGATGAAGGAAGAAGGATGGACCGTGACAAGAACTAAGTGAAGTTCTGAACGTGAGTCTAACTTGAAGACTCTGGAATAAAGACAAGTGCTTACCGGGAGACAACCCGGATTTATCTTTTAATTTTCTGTTTATGTGTCGAGTCAGTCAGACCGCAGAGGATACGGCGCATCTCAATTCTGAGATGCGACGCATCTCCTGCAAATGGTCATATCTTATTTTATTTTTCTTCATTTTTTATTTTCGAATTTAAAACTTTTTATCAGTTTATTTTAATGCAGCGCATCCCTGGTTAAGGATGCGGCGCATCTTTTATTCTGATCCGTATTTATTCCAGGCTCGATACGGCGTATCTTCTCCCATAAGATACGGCGCATCGACTGACCTGATGATTTTCATTTTAAGTTTTTATGTTTTATTTTTACCTAAATACTAATGTATTATGCAAGTTGAACCTTTCTTATCTTAGGTGTGTTTTAAAGTGTTGGTGGTATTATAGATTCCTGCATTTCCTGTGGATACATCTTATATGAAGCTTAAACGTTCTAATCCACAAGAAAGATGATTTTTGCTCTACTACTAATGGAGGATCATACCGAGCAAATCTCAGGGGAGTTTTTCTGTTCTAATTCTTTTATTTTCCAGTTCTTAACCTTTTATACAAACAACGAGGACGTTGTTTAACTTAAGTGGGGGGATTGGAGAATTAGAACACTTAACACTTACTTGTCCTAAACTTTTCAAAATATGCTTAAAATGTGCCTAATATATCAAAATTTAAAATTTTTAGCATGTTTTTGTTTAGAATCTAAGTTGCATTGCTGCACACATGACGTTATTTTCAAAAATTGTGATTTTTCAAAACTCACAAATCTATGAGTGTGCCGGTGACTTGTAAACTTTAGAACTTGGCTTGTATACTATTCGAGACCACCATAATAAGTATTATTTTATATAATTGGAATGACTTGTCTAAATTGGTAAATTTTTAGGATTACACCCAAATAGCCTTATATGTTATGTGATATTAGCTAACTACACTGGTTAGTTAACCCCCGTATAACCCTTTTGTTACTCTCACTTTTAGAGTAAGATACCCCTAGAAAAACACTCAGAGCCATTCCTTTCGTTTCTTACACCTATGTTTAAAATGTTTCGTTACACCCTTACACCTTAGCCTACCCTGTAGATTAGAATCCGTGGTTGGTTAATTGCTATAGGCAAAGTGTGTTTCCTTACATTACCTGTGTTCGCGTGCGTAATTCATTATCTATGGTTAGGTCGGGAAATTGCACAATGCAATTGGAGTGAAAGTAAATATTGTATATCTTTGAGTTTATTTTTCGTGTGTTTACTACTTTCACTATTACCGTTATTTCTGAAGTTATGAAAAGTATGAAAAAAATTATCCAGAATTATTGTTTTAGTGATGTGGTGAAATTTTACACATCTATGTTTATGTTATCAAAAAAAAAAAAAAAAAAAAAAAAAGAAGAGAAAAGAAAAAGAAAAAGAAGAAAGTTGGATGTTTGATTAAACCAACGATGTAAAGTTATGTAAGTGGTCGATATCACCACTATTTGTTGTATATTATATCTATGGATTGAATGGGAGTTGGCAGTTATGGGAACGTCAACTAAGGTTTATTCTTTGATTAAGATCTTGTTGAGTATAATTCGTGTCTACCTAAAGCGTGTGTTTCAAGTGTTAAAGCGTGAGTTATTCAATGATATGAGTCTTATTCATGGGATGGTTGGGATAGTGATTAACCACACTTAGGATTTTAATTTATTTGTTTTGTTTATTTTTTATTTTACACCAATTTATATCCCAAATATTATCCATACCCTGTATTATTCTTTATCCGACCAAACCTTTGATTTATTGAGATTAGGGATTTGAGCAATCTTAAGTATCGTAGTCGTAGATTCGGCTATGTATTTATGATTTTGTCGCCCTTTTTGATATATTATTATTGGTGAAGTTTGGACCTATCTTTAGCCTATTCGAGTTAAGGATTTGAGCAATTGCAAGTATCGTGTTTGTGGATTCGATCATGTATTTGTGATTTTGTCGCCTTTTCTGGAATTTGAGATCGATAGTGAATAAGAATAATTAACCCTTAAGCCTAAAAACCCTTTTTACCGCTTTAGACTTGTTATTCCTTTGCTTTAGTGGAGGAGATGTGTATACTTGCCAAGCTTATGATAGAATATTCGTCACGACTGGACAGTTAAACGATTAGATTTGATTTTATCGAAATATTTTTATTCTACTTCTAATTCGTTAAGTGTTTAGTTGTGTGATTATGACAAAAAATGAATACATGCTTAAATATAAAAATAAATCCTAACATTTTTAGGATACATTTTCATAAGATTAACTCTAAGGTTTACTTGGGGACAAGTAAAGTTCAAGTGGGGGGATATTTGATGAACTCAAATAAGTACATTTTATTACTATCATTTATCCTATTAATTTGACTTGTTTTACTATATTATGTATGAGGATTGATACTTAATCGTTTACTTTCGTAATTCTCAGGTAAAAACAAGCATTTGGTGAAACTTAGCGATTATGGACTAAAAACGGAGTAAAATGATCAAGATTGGAATTGGTTGTTGGAATGAAGAGAATGAAGACCACTGCCTGACTTTGAAGAATGCGCCGCATGGATTTATCCCATGCGCCGCATATGAAACTTTGGTCAACGAAGAATAACCAACTTGTTCTGCTCCAGATGCGCCGCATCTCACTCATTACATGCGCCGCATCACTATCAATATTTCACCAGATACGATCCAAAGATACAAGAGGACATGCGCCGCATCCAAAGATGAAGATACGCCGCATCTACTGGCGGTGTACGAATATTCTTGAATATTATAATCTTGGACCCCACGCGAAGTTAAGTACATGCGCCGCATCTACTTACTAGATGCGCCGCATCTCACCCTCAGACAGAAACTATAAATACCCCAAGACCAGACGAATTCGATGTGACATATATTATATACGTGACCGAAGACCAGAAACCAAGGACGAATTCAGTCAAGGCAGCAGCACAAGACACACCCAAATCAAAGATACAAGAGCTGTAAGAAGGTGCTGCATGTGTTTAATTCATTAAGTAGTTTTATTTTATTGTGTTAGTAAACTTTAATTCATCAAGATTGGTGGCTTGTGTAATGTGACAACGGAAAGGTTGCACTTCCTTAAAACTGCTTTCTCATCAATTAAAGTTTATATGTTAGTGTCTTTGGTGACTTTTATTAGTGCATTGGTAACCTCTGTGGCTAGCTGAGCGTTGATCGGGTCGCCATGCCTCTGCCCTCGCCTGTTTATTAGATGCCTATGCATTCTATGGTCTGTAGAAAAGTAGGAGAAAGATAAACGGGATAGTCATAAGTAATCATTAAGGGTTTACTCGCCGATAAGATTAGAACCAACGAGAAAGGACTTAATCTCGGTGCGTTGCATCGAACTATACACTTCATATAACACTAGCAATAAAACAAGTGACAAACTACTTATCATAAAGACAGCCCTCTTATTGTCTCGAGTATTTATCTGTGTACGTGTGTGCTACTTGCTGATTCGTGCCTGTTGGTTTAGTTTATTATTTAATTGCAACCAAATCGTGCCAGTCTCTCAGGCTGAACCCCCTTGCGTTAGATTAGATTGTATAGCTAACTTAATATATTAAAATACTGATTAGAATAACTAGATAATACGTTCCACTCTTAGTGATCGACACTCTACTTACCATTATATTCATACTGACCGGGTACACTGCTCGTTAAGTGTGTGTGTTATTGATAAGTCGGCTAAATATAAATTTAAAACTTGAGTAGGCATTAAAACTGCTAAACCGCAACGACACGCACGCGCATCAGGCCACACAATAACTTATTTGTGTGACTAAATGTACCAGAATAAAATAAACAACCACACTTGATCCGACTTCTGTGACCATTTCAGAATTACATCTGAGGCTACAGCCACACATTTGAATATTTTTGTGACTATACGTATCTGGTAAAAAAAATTTTGATTTTTTAGTCACTTATAATTTGGGACGTGTGACGGATACAAATAAGGTTGAAACATTAGTCACACTATATATATACGTATGTGACAAATATATGTCACGCAATTGAAAAGTGTGACCAAAATCCATATATGGTCACACGAAGTAATTGTGTACGTGGCTAAATCATATACTCAAGTTTGTCACACATTATTTAAACGTGACTGCTAGTTTTTGTTGAAAATTTAGCCACGTATGAATTTGAAATGTGTGACAACTGAAAAGTAAGTTTGAAGCATTAGTCACGATATGAATTTAAAAGTGACAAATATATGTCACACACTTGAATAGTGTGACCAAATGTCATATATGGTCACACTAAACAATAGGCATACATGAGTAAGTGTGACCAAAATTCTATACAAATGGTCACGTAAGTTAATATGTGTGTCTAAAGTTAAGTGTGTATTTGCCTACCAATTCCTAATGTGTATAGTCACATTTAATTATAGCACAATCATGTGACTATAGGCTATACAATAGTCACACCATGCCACAAATGTGCATCTAAATTATGTTTATGGCCACATTATATGGGTATTATATGTGACCAATACATTGAAAATAGTCACACTGTAAAATATTCATGTGACTATTATGTATAGCAAAATGTGAACTCAGTTATCATTAACCTTGATATTAGTCACATTGAGTGTTTGTGTGACTAAATTCAAGATGTTACATATTGTCACTTGAAGTATTCAAGATGTGATTATTGATGATGAAGTAATAACTATACATACTAGCAGTAATAACTATACATTCTAGCAGTAATAACTATACATGTTTATCTCATAAGCAGTAATAACTATACATGTTTATAAGTCAAACTGGGTTATTCCAAACACTCCACAATGTGTTTTTCAACTATACATGTTTATCTCATAAGCAGTAATAACTATACATTCTAGCAGTCTTAACTCTAACTTTAGCAGTCTTAATTCTATTTCTTGTCCTTGGGTCCTAGATACTCTTCCATCTTCCTGAGCAGTTCATATGCCATGTCATCATAAGTAAGCTGAAGCTTGAGTATTTTCTTCCCACGCAACATCTGATGTAGAATGTCTTTGTGAAACTTTAAAGGGTAATCCTTTTCTACAAGCATGTAGATCACCAACTCATTTACAGTTAAAACATGTACTCCATATCGTTGAAAAATTTTCCATTCCTTAACAGTATTTTGCTTTAGTCTTCTCCAACATTCATCCTCATGATTTGGTTCAAACATTACCTTCAAGTAATTCCAGACTTCTCTATCATAAGCTTGTTCTGGTGTCTTATTACCAAATCTTTGTTTGAGTAATTTCCATAGGGCTATCATATCTCGTCTATCAAAATTATGAACCATGTGAAGAAAGCTTACAAACCTTCTAGAAGAACCATCATGCCTCTTAATATCGTAATAAACTGTTTCCCCATGAGATCCAGACTTATAATCAACAATGGGTTGTTTGACACTTAAAGGTTGTGCATCCATGGCTTCTCCTACAGAGACAACTGCAAGTTCAGTGTGAGCTTGCATTTGTTCTTTAGAAACAACTTGCTCAGTTTGTTCTTGTTTTCTCTTTTTACTGCTTTCTCTTTCCAACTGTTCACCTGCTCTCTTTGAACTTGTTTTCTCTTCTTTCTTTTCTTCACTGCCCTTCACCACCTCAGCATTCAAGAAGCGTTCATTGTTTCTCTTGGCAATTGCATATAATTCTTCAATTCTTTTATCATCCAAGAATTTCAAATCCTTTAGTTTCCAACTGGCCACATTCTTCAAATACCTGCACATGAGATCTCTTCTTTGTTTTGGAGTGGGTGGCTTGTTCTTCTTAGCTGCATATCTTTGTGCTGCATACAACTTTTTTTTTTGCATCAAAAAATTCTTTCAGCATCCTGGCTTTTTCATCTACTGAGTACTTATCTTGCTCTTCCTTATGTAGTTTCTTAGCAAGCTCAGAATCAGCTTCAACCTGAGCCCTTTCCTCATCCCATGAAGCTATTAACTCTGCATCTTTTTCTTCTTATATTCTCTTTTGTTCCAAAATTCTCTGATGTTCTGCTTCATACTTTTGTGCTAATTTCTTAGCAACTTCAGCATCAACTTTTAATTGCTCTTCGTTTGATAATGGTTTCTCCACAGGCTCTTCAGTAAGAATCCCTTTACCTTTGCCTTGTACCTGTGGAGTTGATTGTTTAGCTTTTGGAGAGGATGATGGCTCTTGTATCACAACACCTTTGGTTACTGGTTTTGTTGTCTTCAGCTCAGCAAGTACACTAACAGGAGTTGCAAAAACCTCTGGTGTAGCAGTACTAGCTTTTGTATTACCAGTTGTAACTGGCTCACTAGCACTATCAGCAGTTGTAACCTTGCCCAGACGATGATCAATCACCACTTGATTCCCTTGGTTATCAGCAACTAAAAATTCCATTGGATCACTCTCTTCACCAATACTTTCACCCTCTTTATCCTCCCCTGAAACTTTGCCTTCATTCCCCCCTGTTTGGGAGCATCCTTAGAAGCTTCAGAAGATTTAACCTTGTGTTTGGGAATTCTTGATCCTTTGACTCCTTCTAAATACCTAACCCTTCTCTTCAAAGCCTTTATCTCCCCACCTTGAGCTTTGATGACTCCACCTTGAGCTTTGATGACTCCATCTTGAGAAGCAGCTGTTGTTTGCAGATCAACAATTTGTGCAGACCGAGAGGTGGATCATTGGAAAAGTTAAGTTCAGTCTCACCCCTTGGATGAACATCTGAACCCCCCATTGTTTCCATGTGACCGGGTCCTTCACCTGAATCAGTTCCATGTGGACCGGACTCATTAGAAGTTGTCTTGGTTCGGGTCTTAATGATGTTACCACTGTCCTGTGCTGCTGCTAAGCTAGACACAGTAGTGGCAGCCCTTGCCAACATGTCACTCTCCCCCCAGTGACAGCCTCATCTGCAACAGTTGGTATAGAACCACTAGCCTGAGGTAGCTCAGTGTTCTTGGTGTTAGTCCTACGTTTATAGGTCTTTTGTTGTTGTTTAGATGATGTAGCCAAAAGTGTGGGTGTGTGATGGGTACCAGCTGGGATTGCTGAACCTTCACCCATTTGGGTTTGGGCTAGTGCCACCATTGTTGGAAACAAAGGTGTCACTGTCCCTGAAAAACCTTTTCCAACCCACCTCATATTAGCAAAAACCTTTTTGGTAAGGCAGGGAGTGGAATAAACATTTTTGTGACTTTTCTTATTTTTAAATTGGTTGTCCAAAAAGAGTTGCAAAAACTTGGATAAAGAAAACATTTAGCCGAAGAACTATCCAAGTTCTTAACTATACTAGCAAAAATTAATTTTGAAAAATTAAATCTTTGAGTATTTTCAGCCAAACAAATTATAGGAGAAGCAAAATTACTGCTAAATTCATTTCACGCAGTGGTCTTTGGACTTAGACACACTAAGACAATATGATTGTGTGCCGCAATTAGGGATTTATACCCTTTAAGTAAAAAGTGACACAAACGTACCCTGCACTCCCAACCAATACTAACGGATACCCAGCAGTACAAAGTTTTCGCTACCAGTACAATTTTTTGCCTAGAAGTACAAACGTACCCTGCACTCCCAACCAGTACTAACCAAACACCCCTTTAACATCAGGGGAAACACAGGTATCATAAACTAATAATAATAACTGCATTCAAATATCATAAACTTGTATGAATTGGAAAAGTTAAGTCATTTATTAAACCAAGTCAAAATAAGTTTACATTTACATAGGCAAAATATATAAACAAAAGATACAATAAGAAATAAATAAACTATCTTGAATAGTTTTGTAAACATCAACTATTTTCTCTCTTGTTTCTTCTATTACTTTGTTCCTATCATCAACTTTCTTCTGATGCTCCTCAACGATCTCTAAATCTTTCTTGTTCCTTTCTTCCAGCATCTTTAAACGCTTGTTGTAATATTCTATCAATGTGTTTTCAGTACCATACTGGCCTTTATTACATTTCTCCCAAATTTCTTGGGATATGCCAAATTTTTTATATTTATCAGGGATTGGAGGAGGAGAATCATCCCTTGGGCGTTTGTTTTTGTTTGAAACTGGAGTTGAAGAGGATTCAACCATAGAAATTTGAAATATAATATCTAATGAAAATATCAAAGGAGTTGTATATGAACAGTTTTCCATGTCGATAGGTATAAATAGGCTGGAGAGGGGTACGAATGGTTCCCAATACTTTAGGCGGGAAGAGGGAACATGGAAATGCGCCAAAAGTAAACAGATGGATAATATTGGTCCGATTTGGTTTGTGTTTGGTTTGGATTGACTAGTGTAGTTGATTTGGAAGTGTGTTTGGTGTTGGATTGACTAATTGACTTTTTGATTAGGGTAATTGATATTTTCTATATTAATGATATAAAATCTGATTAGGGTTTGACTCGAAAAAATGAAACCGAGGGAGTGTTTGGAATGATTCAGGATCAGGTTCATTATTATTGACCCGAGGGAAGTGTGTGCGTTAAGGTTGCGTTAACGCACCTGCGTTAACCCTTTAACGCCATGTTACGGTGAGCTATAATAAAATAAATAAATAAATAAATAAATAAATAAATAAATAAATAAATAAATAATCATTTCTATCCCCTCTAGAGTACTATGTATCCGTTGTGTTTAAAAAAAAAAAAAAAAATTCAAAATACCCCCTTGGTTCTTAAGCGGGTTAATCAAATTCAAATTTAAAAATTCAAAATTCAACTACAAGCGAGATAATATAATTTCAAATTCAAATTTCTGGGTGCCTATATATATACAACACCACCAGAGTATTATTATCACACACACAAGTCACACACAACTTACCGGTTGTGGAATAACCGGCAAATCCCTTTGGACTGAGTGAGGATGAGCTCCGAATTCTGGGGAGCAAGATGAGGAAGTGAGGAGAGAAATTGGTTTGATATTATGGAAGGAAAGTATTATGATGGGGAGTTTAGGTCCTCTTCGAGTGAGGACGGTTGGGTTTCAGATGATTCTTTTTCTTAATTTGTAGTTTTAGTTTCTATTCATCGTACTATGTATTGTGTTTTAAGTTTAATGTTTCTATTAAAGGTGAAAAGGTTAAAGCTGACGTGATAGTGTGTTAAACTTTAACACTGAGTGACCATTGGTAATGCTCTTAAATTTGGTTAACTACGATGTAAGGAAATTAGAAGTGTACGTGAGACCATGGTTGTCAGGATCCCAATTCTGATCTTAGGATTTACGATTTTACGATACTACAAAGCAAAAATGATCCGGATCTTACAAAGGATCTTTGAAAGCTTAAGATCTTATAGGATCCCGATCTTTACCATAGGATCTAAAGAACTAATACGATACGATCTTACTTTTCTCGAACCACAAACTAAAAAAGTATGGAATGTATTTTGTAGAATTAAAAAAAAAAAAAATGTTTAAAAAAAAAAAAACATGTTTATACTCTTTAAAATTTCATAATCATAATTTAAGACAACATTTCTATGAAATATTTACATAATTTGTGTTTATGATATATATTAATTCATAGATTTGTATAATATTACAAAAACTATTAACAAAATGACATTATAGTATGATCTTAAGATCCCGATCCGATCGTAATTACGAGCTCGATCTTGCAAAGACGAAATCGGTCTTAAGTATTTGGATTTATTGGACTATTCAAGACATGCTACCCGTAGACTATTCGAGACATGCTACCCGTAGACTAACATATTTGGATTTATTTGACTATTCGTTTGGTTATTGTTTGAGTTATGGATTGGTTTAGCTTTAAGGGTTTAGGGTTTAGGGTTTGTATAAATACTCGTTATATTATACGCAACTTTTTTTTCCCTTCATTTTTGCCCCTTGTCTTTTTTTTTATTTGCCTCTTTGATATGTTACGTAATGTTTTATAAAAAATTGTAACATTTTCTAAAGTATCAAATAGAAATACATTAAACATCAAATAGAAATAATACATTAAACGTCAAATAGAAATTACATTAAACTACGATACGTAAATTAACACCAAACTACAAATGAAAATACGATAAGGAAATTAAAAAGAAACTACGAATGAAACTAGGATACAAATTAATTGAAGGTATCATCTGAGTCTGGGTAACCATCTTCAATCGAAGAGGAATCAGGTGAGAACCAACCCATTTCCCAGTTTTTCCTACGTTGTTCTTCGTCTCTTGCCTGCTGCTCCAAACGAGCAGCTTCCTCTTCTCGTTCACGTTGTTCCATTTCTAGGAAGACTTCCATATCTTGCTCCATTTGTCTGAGTTGTTCCTCTGTTAAACCAAACGGATATGGGTCTTGGTCGACAACCGGTGGATTAGGCACCGGTTCATTTTTCGTAGGATTGTTCACCAGTTCATTTTCCGATTAGAAAACCGGAAAGATATATTCAGGTGGAGTATGGAATTCTTCATGTGGTGGACTTGAAAATTGTTGTGAAAAATCTTGGCGAGGTGGACATGGAAATTGTTGTGAGAAATCTTTTTTGAAAGACATTTGAATTTTGGGGAATGATAAATTTGGATCTTGAATATCTATAGCAGTCTGAATGTGTTTGTGTGTGAGATATGTTTGATAAGTATGGGTATTTATATTCTAGAAATCCACACGTTTTTTAAAATGAGTTTGAATTTGAAACAGATATAAATATACCCCGCCCAAGATTCTTTTATTTTCAATTTATAAATTGAATTGATAAATTTTAAATATATCCCGCCCTTTGTTTAATTAGAATTTGAAATTTGAAAATTTAAATATCCCGCTCGTTATTAATATGTTGTACTGTTACTTTACGTTTGAATTTGAATAATACTCGTACGGTTACTTTTACTTTCAATCTGATTTTTAAAATAGCCTCCAACGGCTAGTTTAACGGCTAGTTTCCACTATCAAAGCCACTTTCACAACAGTTCGTTTTCTCACACAACTTCTTATAAAACTCTCTCGCAAGTATCACTAATTTTAACACAAACACTGTGGCTAACGAATTAACGAGTAGAGGTACAAAAGGCTATCCTCACCCGATTACGCAATGAAAAAAAAAGAACTCAAATTGATTAACAATTTGCTAGGTGAGATAACTCGTATTATGCTACAGATGCTTAATCGTGCTCCAGAGGTCAAAAGGTTGCATGAGTTGCCTCAAGACCATCCAGCTATCAGGGTCGGTCTAGAAACTCTATTAAGAAATGATGAAACAGATCTGCAACTTCATGTCGCCTTGAAGATGGTTAGGAAACAGGTGTTACAAGTGTGGGAGGAGAAGTCGGATCTTATCGACAATTACAAATCTGTATAAAATTTCGTATCGTATTGTGATTTGTATGTAATGTTATGTTCATTTAATTTCATTGTATATTTTTTTATTAAAGCTGAGTTATTGTTGGGAGTGGTTAGAGTATTTTCTTTTGTTTTGTCGGTGGATTTTAGCGTGACTTAATCTTAATACCGCAATTTTGTCCATATAATGTTCAACTACGGATAACTGATACCCGCGGGGAAACCTGAAAAATCGATGGATAATATTAATTGGGTATCCAGTGGGATATGGGACGGGAACGGGTATATTATAAACGGGTTCGGGTACGGGTACACTAAAACCCGCCCCGAACCCGAACCGTTGCCATCCCTAGTTACCGGCTATAGCCGGATTTCACCGCCACGTCAGTACCATTAGCTTTTTTTTTTTTTTTTTTTTTTTTTTTTTTTTTTTTTCCTTCTTTTACAAATATTGCCATGTCAACTATAGTTAAACCAAACCACAAATTCAATAATCAACCGACAATTAATCCCTTTACCCGATCATTTGTAAACACACACAATAATCAATAAACCCTAATCATCAATACACACATTCTTCTGGAAAACACGAGCACATAAACAATGAATCCAAATAACAACAAAGGTATGTTTTTTACTGTTTTCACATATCAGTTGATGATTGATTGTACAATAATTAGTATCAGGCTTTTGATCTATAAATGGTGATGTTAGTGGTTGTTACCGATCGATTCTATTGTAAAATGGGGTTGTTTTGTATTTTATAATGGTTGTTATGCTATGTCTAATGTATGCTCTGTTTTTTTTGTTTTCCATACTTTGATTTTCGTATACATAATGGTTGTTATGCTATGTCTAATTAAGTGTTTTGTGTCTGAGTATTTTTTGTTGCCTGTTTGTGAGTACACTGAGAGGTCTAAATCAATGAGAGCATTGGAATGTGCCTAGTTTGTGATTGGCCAGTAATGAGAGTACCTAGCAGAATTGTTTATGCTTGGCCATCAATGAGAGGTCCAAATGCAGCCTATTAGAGTACACTGAGATGTCCATTGAGACTACAAATACAGTCTTTTGAACTGTTTGTGAGTACCCTGAGAGGTCCAATGTTTGTGAGTACACTGAGAGGTCCAATTGAGACTTCAATTGCAGCCTAGTTGGCCACCAATGAGACTTGAAATGCAGCCTAGTTTGTGCAACATTGCTTCATTGTTTGGGATACCACAAAAGAGGACCAAAATATGAGAACACAATGGATTCTTCTACAATGGTAAACCATCAAAAGGTTTTTCTTTGATTGTGATATAGTTTAACATTTGAATCAATAAAACTGATCTAACAATTGTTATTTGTAGATGTCATACAAATTTATTCTGATTCAAGCAGTTCAGAATCAAATGACGGTGCTCTTAACATCCTTCCTGGCCTCATTGCTTGGTATTATCCAGTGCAACATGCTGATGCAAGTACTGATACTTGGGAAGTGGAACCTATCCAAGCCATTGAACCTCCAGAGGAACTCCCATCTCAAGCTCCTATCCTGGCTCTCCCTGTGCAAGTTCAAATACGAGTTGAAAAGGCACACAAAAAGAAATTTACTCAGGATATTGTCTTGGGAATGCCGTGTAAGAAGAATCCTATAGGTTTTGGAGCACCTTCTAGCAGCCATGGGAAAGGCAAAACTAAGATGGTTTAGGGGTTTAGGATATACATTAATAGCTTTTGTGTTTTGTAAATGGTATTTGGTTCAATTCGGATATTTAATTTGGATACTGATTTTCCCTTTATGTATGTACTGTATTATGTTTTAAATATGCTCCTTTCTGTATTCCCCAGCAACTTGCTAGTTTTTGTTTTCAATATATTACTTACTTATTAAAAAGTCTTCAATGTTCAAAAAAAAAAAAAAAAAAAAAAAAAATTGTAGCAATTTGTGTTTTGTAAATGTAATTAGTAAGGGTACAATAACTGGTAATTATGTAAGTATTTTGTTTTGTTAAATGGGTAGCAGTTTGTACTGTTGATGTGATGGTTGCACAGTGTGGTACATTTTCAAGTATTAAGATAATGATATATTTGGAGCCAAAATTTTGATTTATTCAAGTTTATGCTTTAATTAACATGTTCAAAGGCAAAATTTTCAAATAATTCAATTGTTAATTTCAAATTAAAACTTGGAGCCAAATTTTTGGATCAAAATTTTTTGAATCACCTAATTACAAGCAGTTACCAAGAATAACGATTCATATTCTTGGTATACCCTCTTTTCTCTCCTTAAAAAAAAGACTGCAAAGAAAACACAAAAATCAAATCTTCTATCACCATTACTCTCCAAGCTAAGCCATAATCAATTTCTTTTACCCTTTTTTGCTCAAGAGTCATGGATATTGAACCCATTGTTGATAATCAAACTTTGCTTCCTTATGATAATGTTGTACTTGAAGATAACGTCTTAGAACATGAATCCGAACAGTATTCTGATGATGAAGATATAGATGCGACTGGAACCAACCAACCATTGACGATATTAGCTAAGAGGGGCTCAACCAGGCTAATAAAGTTTCGTGTGAAGGATGACAGACCTGGTGGAATAAAGCTCAAGGTAACCTTCGATGCATTCGGTAGGGTATCAGGGGAACACAGATCAGTGTTTGTGAGTTTTTTAGGAGATGTGGTTCGTGAGCAAATAGGTGTGAAGATTCTTTCCTGGAAGAAGGTGAATAAAGAATCAAGAGATAAACTATGGGATGAAATCACGGTACATATATACTATTTTGTAACCCAGTACTATATAAGTTTATATATGCAGTTACATTATGTGCAACTAATTAACAATATTGTGTTAATCTTTGCAGAATTTTTTTTATGTTGACGTGACACACAAAAATTTGATTATGACTCGTCTTGGTCAACTGCTAAGGAATTACATAATGAAGCTCAAATGCAACTACATTTTTCCCAACCTAAACACACCTTCCAAACTGACTGAAGTCCCGGGCTTGTATAGTACAATTACGGAATCAGCAGACTGGGTCGAGTATGTAAACTACACGACCACCGATGCATACAAGGTTTTAATTAGTCATCTTTATTTAAGTCTATATGTCATTTTATAATTTTCAGTTTGCAGCATTACCGCATCTAAACGCCTTATGATTTTGTGTTTTTAGGAGAAATCTGATAAAGCAAAAATGGCGCGTTCCTAAAATATTTATCAGCATAAAATGGGACGAGGTGGATATGTTTATGTCAAAGAGAAAATGCTAAGATTACATAATGTTTGTTTTACAAATTGAGAGACGATCAGTACGAGAAATGAATCTATTTACATTGCCCAATTTTCATATTTGCATTAATACCCTCATATTTTCTATTATCTTGGTTTAACTGTACATGTGTAAGCATCCTTATATTTTCATTTATGTTGGTATAAATTTACATGTGTATGCATTTGATGTTTATTAGATCCAAAATAAAGAGATTGAAACGGATGAAGAACCCCCGCGTGATGTAATGTGGTTGAAAGGAAGAGTAAACAAAGACAGCGAATACCCAGATGATGATATTAGATCAAAGGGAGATCAACTTGTAAGTTTGACTGCAAATTCTATTATTATGCTTAAATAGCAGCATCATTAACTATCTACTAGCAGTAGTAACTTGTATACCAGCAGTATTAACTGCGTACTAACAGGAGTAACTGTGTACTAGCAGTAGTATATTTTTCATTAAAGTTCATGAGCAACACTAACTCCAGCTGAGCAGCATTGACACAAATATGAGCAGCAGTTACTCTAACAGCATCAAGAAGACTTTTAATCCCAACATTTCCTATATTTTTTGTGCAGAAAGAAGCTAATGACAAGATCAAGGAAGGAACCTTGAGTGTTGATGATGGCACTGATGCCATGAAAGTTGTATTTGGTAAGAAAAAGGGCAGTTATGCTAGAGGAATGGGAGGTGGAGTAACATACAAAAAGTATTTTGACCTTCCTCGAAGAAAACAAGAAGCCGATGAAAAACTTGCGTTACTTCAAACTCAACTGGATAATGAGAGACGCGAGCGTGAAGAAAAAGATAAATTGGTTAAGAAATTGTCCACAGTGATGACCGAAAAAGATGTGCAGGTCAAGAAATTATCTGGTGAGGTGGAATAGAAAAATAAAATGCTTGCTCTACTGATGACATAATTGAAAAAACAAGGGATCAATATAACTTTGCCATCTGATCCATTGCCAATAGCCTCAGTTGTAAGCCATTTTTTATGTTGTTAATAATTTCATTTTCTAATGCTAACACCACTGATGCTAATGATACCAGGCATTGAACATAAACTGATGAGTCAATGTATTTCTTAATTTATATTGCAGGTGACTCCAATGGCCATTGAAAATATAGAGAGCAGCGCTAATGAGGTGGACGGCACTAAGACAAGTGATGTTGTAAGTGCTAAAGATGCGGGAATTCAGGAGAAGTCCAATGGCCTTGAAACTTCTAAAAAGGTAACGGAAAAAATGGTAAGTAATAAAACATTCGCATTTGATTTTTGAATTTTACATACATGATCGACTAATGTACCATATTTTATATTTACGTATAGGAACCTACTAAAACTGTCAGGCCTAAGCATAAGCCTAAGTCACGAAGAAACGGGTCTCCAGATTCCCAATCGCCATAAAATGTGTCGTCTCTAACACAAGCACTGCCAACAGTATGTATTTCAACATGTTTCTTGTTACTCTTTTGTTTAAATAATGTAACGTGTTTTATATATACATATAGGAACTTGCTAAAACTGTCGGACCCAAGACCCAAGACAAAGCCTAAGAAGCGACAAAACGGGTCTCCGGATTCCCAATCGCAACAAAATATGTCTCCAACACAAGCACTGCGAACAGTATGTATTTCAACATGTTTCTTGTTATTCTTTTGTTTAAATAATTTCTGATATATACATGCAAAAATTCTTTTTTTGTAGACATTTAAGTGCAAACTGTGGCACGTAAAAAAAAAAGATATCGTTGCTTTGGGTACCATATACCAGGCTAATGGAAAGCAAATGCTGCATAACCGACCACTCCCAAATGATTGCTACAGAGTGTCAATTGATTCATCGTTAGTTGACGCAGCATGCATAACGGACGTAGCAAATAATGGGTTAAAAACAGTTAAGGGGTGCGTAAGTGGTTTCGTTGCATGGCCAAAGGATCAAGTTATTCATGAAGAGGAGGTACATACATGTGTTTTTTCAACCTACATATATATAATTCTTCATATTTAATTCAATGTTTGATAGAAGCGTCTTTTGTTTATTATAGGTTACACCAACAAACCCTGTGACTAAATGTGTACCACCGGTACCATCGAAGAAACAATGTATATATCTGTTAACGACTTAAGGCAACACGCTGCTAAGCCGGTGAAGATTCAAAAGTCTTTAGCTTATGGTACTTGAGAATTTGAATAATTAAGTACGACATTACAAATTTACAATTGTATATTCTGTTCAGTTATATAAATTCGAGTTTAATTCAATTTGAAATTTCTTGTGGTTTTTAATAATGTTTTAGCAGTAGTAACTCTGCTTCAACAGGACTAACTTAGTACTAGCAGTAGCAACTCTGCTCCAACAGTACTAACTTAGTAATACCAGTAGTAACCCTGTGACTAAAAGATGCAGTCACATAATATGGTCACGCTTATCAACATTATTGGTCACTCTTTGTTTAATTCGATGTGTTACAAAATATTACAAAAGGCCACCAAACTAAAAATTCATGTAACCATTGGATGAACAATAGTCACGCAAAATACACATTTCTTCACATTAAACAACATATGGTCACACTTATTAACACTTTTGGCTACTTTATACTTAATTGTATGTGACTAAATACCCAAAACAAACATGTTTTGTGTGACTAAATATTACAAAAGGCCACACAAACTAAAAATTCATGTGACCATTGGATAATCAATAGTCACACAAAATACACATTTCTTCACTTTAAACAGCATATGGTCACACTTATTAACACTTTTGGCCACTTTATGCTTAATTGTATGTGACTGAATACCCAAAACAAACATGCTTTGTGTGACTAAATATTACAAAAGGCCACACAAACTAAAAATTCATGTGACCATTGGATGATCAATAGTCACGCAAAATACACATTTCTTCACTTTAAACAGCATATGGTCACACTTATTAACACTTTTGACCACTTTTTGCTTAATTGTATGTGACTAAATACCCAAAACAAACGTGCTTTATGTGACTAAATATTACAAAAGGCCACACAAACTAAAAATTCATGTGACCATTGGATGATCAATAGTCACACAAAATACACATTTCTTCACTTTAAACAGCATATCGTCACATTTATTGTCACAACTCGTAATTTCATGTCATTTTCCGAACCCTTACAATTTACTCTTCATGAGTTACTATTCATCATTCACTATTCACCGATCACTATTCATCATTTCACTATTCATCATTTTTTAAGTCAGTTTGAGACTTTGAGAAGTTGTCAAAATTTTTACTATTCACATGACACTATTCATTTTCGGAGGAAAATCACTATTCATGGGCATCATTCATCATGTTGTAAACTTGGTTTACGGGTACTCAAATGCGCATAACCAGTTAGGTTTAGCTACGTATTCATGCATCATCCGTAAAGACACATCATACAGACTAGAGTAATCTGCATATCATCAGTAACATCATTATCATTTCAGTTCATGCATGGGTTTGAGTGATTTCATTAACGTATGCTTAATTGTTTAATTAACGTTACCACTCAGTCATTACTACTAACATTATACCCAATACTCCCGACTATGATCCTAACACATTTTCAAACTAATTATAATGAAATAGAGATTATATTATTACTTTACCCGGTGTTTTTAAACCAATCGCTATATTTTTCGTTTAACGCTTCTAACTCCGTCGGTTTACGAAATTTCAATCCGATAATCATTCTAACACCCGATTCTTGCAAGGAATATGATTTTACAATTTTTATAACTTCTTCGTATTTTATTTCACCTCTTCATGATTTATTTCTAGTTAACTCGGTACCCGATAACTCTCAATGTATACCTTAAACTAGCCAAACTCTAACTAAATGGAGACACTTGCATTAATTAACATCAAATCCTTCCATATTTGCCCACATGTGCCGCCCCCCCCCCCCCCGCGACTATGATTCTAACACATTTTCAAACTAATTATAATGAGTTTTGTGTCTTTTATTTCAATTCCACTAACTAACATCACATAACACATAAACATTTAGCTAAACCAAGAGATTTTCTCTCTTCCTTTTCTTCTTCCCCATTCGGCCCAACCAAGAACATCAAGAACAACCCATCAAATTTTTAAGTTAAAGTTATAATCAAGCTTCATTTGCCTTCTTTGTTAAGGTTTTGTGGTTAAACCTCAAAGTTTCTTACACATTTCTCATCAAAACTCATCAAATATTCAAGTAAGTTTCAAGAACACATTTTGATCATCTTATACTTTCATTTGATTCATATGTTTATATATTTTCAAGTTATACTAGTTAATCATGCAACATATTTATGTTTTAGATACCACTTTGCACATAAACTATCTTTAACACTAGATCTATAAGTTTCACTAGTGATCTCATGAAATGCACCAAGGTTGGTGATGTTTAGGACCCCATGACACCCTAAGAAGGTGTATGGTAGGATTTGCGAACTTGTGGAGTTGATTTGAAGTGGTATGATCTAGTCTTGAACCTTAAACATTGATTTTTCAACAATAGAAATAGGTGCTGTCCATTTTTGCAAAGTCTAGAAAACTCAGAAACTTTTGAACTATTTTGGCCTTCTTATTCAGAAATTTCTTTCAAAAACGAAACCGTGGCCACTTGAATCACTAAAAACTGACTTATGACGAAGGAGATATGATTTTTCAAAGTTAGACGACGAAAACTAAAATTCTGAAAAATTAGTTGCTGATCGCCGATATTCAAAAGACAAAACGAGGTGTTAGACATGATCTAGATGACCCGACCTACTGAGATTATGTTAGTTCATGTTTATACGAAGCCGTGGATATAAAGAACGTAGAAAACAAGCTTATAACGACCGAGATATTCACGTTTGAAGCCCGACGTACCATGTTTATTTTGACAGCCCACTAATAGAAAGTGTTTTAAGTATAAAAACTAGTGTTTTTGCGAGATATAACATTGATAGTCGATTTTCTAATTGATCGAGGCGTGTATAATCAAAAGTTAAATGAAACGACATTAATACATTGTTACAAGGTTTTCAAAAACGTCGAGTTTGATCACTAACACTTAACGTGCAATATTTCACGACTAGTTCCACGAGGTCATTTTGGACATATTTTCACAAGTTAAGCAAAATATTAAATTGCGATGAAAACGCTATATTTTGCCTATAGAACACCAAACGAGGATCGTGGAGTACCGTTTCAACATATTTATACGAAAAGTAGTTTATAACTTAACGATACGTCAAAAGTGTATTTTTCGACGATAAACATTATTTTCAAAACTAATAAGTGGTATCGTTAACATACGTATATGCATGTGTTGCATTGTATCATTGCTTACATTGGATCACATCATTCATAGTAGGTCGCGGTTAGAGACCGAACTTTATTTCATCACACCCATCATTGTCATTGTTGCTATATCATATCAGGTGAGTTTTCATAGCCCCGTTTTAAATTGTTTATTGATTTCTAAATTCTCGGGGGAGAATACATTGCACCATTTTATATGCGGGCCAAAGTATCCAAACTCATTTACATTGCTTAAGTTACATCATTGCCCAGATTAAAGTCCCATTTATTATCATGAACCGTTAATAGTGAGCAAACGAGAGTGAGTGAATAGATCTATTGAGGGTGACTCCTCCGTTCGGGTTGGTAGCACCAACTGGTCAAACGAACGCATTTCATTTCTGTCATATTAGAGTGATTGGCAAACACTCAGTTGGGGCATTTCATTCAGTCTACCTTCGGGGTCATGAGCTTAAGAGCTAATGTATCATTTTTATGTGGCATGGTTTTGTCATACACTTTATACTTGTGGTATCCGTATAGCATTTCATTTACATAAACCTATGATCTCACCAACATTTTTGTTGACCATTTTTAGCAATGTATTTTCAGGTAATTAATGTATCGCATGTTGGCTTGCATAAGGACATATCATGGAGTCGCGGAGTTGACGCGTCTCACTTTATATTTTATGCACTTATTATCCATCGTTTGAATTGTATGAACTTGTTTTTCTGAAAACTTGTTTCACCTTTTGGGACCTAGCTTTGTAACTACGAATGTTTTCAATTAATCAAACGATTTATTTTCTAAATGACACTTTAGGTCGTTCAATAAAACTGCAACTTTGGTGCTATGACCAGTCATGCCCTCGAATGCTTCATTCCGCTGCAAGTCACGAAATTTGGGGGTGTGACACTTATTAACACTTTTGGCCACTTTATGCTTAATTGTATGTGACTAAATACCCAAAATAAACATGCTTTGTGTGACTAAATATTACAAAAGGCCACACAAACTAAAAATTCATGTGACCATTGGATGATCAATAGTCACACAAAATACACATTTCTTCACTTTAAACAGCATATGGTCACACTTATTAACACTTTTGGCCACTTTATGCTTAATTGTATGTGACTAAATACCCAAAACAAACATGATTTGTGTGACTAAATATTACAAAAGGCCACACAAACTAAAAATTCATGTGACTATTAGATGATCAATAGTCACACAAAATACACATTTCTTCACTTTAAACAGCATATGGTCACACTTATTAACACTTTTGGCCACTTTATTCTTAATTGTATGTGACTAAATACCCAAAACAAACATGATTTGTGTGACTAAATATTACAAAAGGCCACACAAACTAAAAATTCATGTGACCATTAGATGATCAATAGTCACACAAAATACACATTTCTTCACTTTAAACAGTATATGGTCACACTTATTAACACTTTTGGCCACTATTTTTTAAATTGTATGTGACTAACTCAAAAAAACAACACACGTTGTGTGAAAAAATCATCACAAACGTCACATTTATTATATATTCATGTGGCCATAGGATGGGAAATAGTCACACATACTGATAAATCCAACAAAACTTGTGCCTAATTCGTCACACATATTCGGGTTTTGTTCACTCTTTTTCAATGAAAACGGCCACAAACCAAACAATGTGACCATATGCTACCTACGGTGGCGCGAATTTTCATCACACGAACCCAAAAAAATGTGTGTGACTATATGCATATAGTCACACATTTTTGGTGTGACAAAAGCCACTTTCTGTACCAGTGATTTCAAATGATCAACTCTTGAACATCAGCAAGTACAAGGATGCTAAGACCTTGTTTGAGGCAATTATTGCTAGATATGGCGGGAATGAAGCCACCAAGAAAACTCAAAAGACTCTCCTAAAGCAGAACTTTGAAAACTTCACTGCTACCAGTAATGAGTCTTTGGATCACATGTTCAACAGGCTTCAAAAGATTGTTTGCCAACTTGCTGTTCTTAGTGTGGATATACCTCAGGAAGATCTGAACTCCAAGTTCTTGAGGAGTTTACCTGCAGAGTGGGCTATGCATGTGGTGGTCTGGAAGAACAAGCCAGACATTGATACTATGAGCCTGATGGACTTATACAGCAAATTCAAGATTGTTGAGCAGGATGTAAAGAAGGCTGGAGGAACTAGTTCAAGCACTGGGAACATGGCCTTTGTGTCATCTCCTAGTAATTCAAGCCCAGTTGAAGAAGTGAAGGTTTTTGTGGGAGTTAGTACTGCTAACCCCAATGTTAGTACTACTAGTTCATCAAGCAGTACTACTGGTATTCTGGATGAGAAAACCTACCGTGCCTTCCTGACAAGCCAGAATGATGGGTCAATGCTGACTCATGAAGATCTCCAGGAGATTAATGATGATGATTTAGAGGAGATGGATCTCACTAGTACAAAAATGAGATTTATTCACACATGTTGTTTTTCGAACAGCCACACAGTCGCTTTTTTATGTGACTAAATGTACCAGAATAAAATAAACAGCCACACTTGATCCGAATTGTGTGACCATTTTGGAATTACATCTGAGGCAACAGCCACACATTTGAATATTTTCGTGACTATACGTATCTGGTAAAAAAATTTGATTTTTTAGTCACTTATAATTTGGGACGTGTGACGGATACAAATACGGTTGAAACATTAGTCACACTATATATATACATATGTGACAAATATATGTCACGCAATTGAAAAGTGTGACCAAAATCCAAATATGGTCACACGAAGTAATTGTGTATGTGGCTAAATCATATACTCAAGTTTGTCACACATTATTTAAGCGTGACTGCTAGTTTTTATTGAAAATTTAGCCACCTATGAATTTGAAATGTGTGACAACTGAAAAGTAAGTTTGAAGCATAGTCACGATATGCATTTAAAAGTGACAAATATATGTCACACACTTGAATAGTGTGACCAAATTTCATATATGGTCACACTAAACCATAGGCATACATGATTAAGTGTGACCATAATTCGATACAAATGGTCACGTAAGTTAATATGTGTGTCTAAAGTTAAGTGTGTGTTTGCCTGCCTATTCCTAATGTGTATGGTCACATTTAATTGTAGCACAATCATGTGACTATAGGCTATACAATAGTCACACCATACCACAAATGTGCATCTAAATTATGTTTATGGCCACATTATATATGTGACCAATACATTGAAAATAGTCACACTGTGAAATATTCATGTGACTAATATGTATAGCAAAATGTGAACTCAGTTATCATTAACCTTGATATTAGTCACATTGAGTGTTTGTGTGACTAAATTCAAGATGTTACATATGGTCACATGAAGTATTTATTTAGGTGTCTAAATCATAATCATATTTTGAGTTCAGACTGTTAGTCATGACTCTTCATTTAATTTGCCCCATTACAATGCTGGGATTTTATAGTCTATCTAGTTTAATGCAGTAGTATGTAAGTATGTTACTTGCCCCTAGGAACCAGATTACTTGACTTTCT
The DNA here is from genome assembly GCA_021014915.2 of Artemisia tridentata subsp. tridentata. Taxonomy (NCBI): domain Eukaryota; kingdom Viridiplantae; phylum Streptophyta; class Magnoliopsida; order Asterales; family Asteraceae; genus Artemisia; species Artemisia tridentata. The sequence continues at coordinate 179,456,344 of CP139505.1, forward strand.
AAAGTCAATTTTCAACTTTATAATGAAGTAACATGTTACTAAAGTGCCTGCAAGTGCATATACATGATAACTGGAAACTGCAAATACAATAAAGCTTGACTACAAGTGGATATATAATAGTGAAAACCACAAAAATTTTCATTGCCATTGAAAAGCTTGAATTTTTTGAGTCAAAATCCATTACAACATGCTAAATTATAGGAACAACTATTTAATACTACACAACCTTTGAATCCACTGTATGGGCAGCCACATAATGTACCAAGTGTAGGGTAATCATTTATCGTCCATAACACAACGGCACGCAGATTAAAGTTTTCTTTTTTAGAAGCATCGTATGTATCAACCCCTTCCTCGAATAAGGTAATCAGATCATCAACCAACGGTTCTAAAAATACATCGATATCATTTCCCGGGTATCCCGATATCAATATTGAAAGCATAATAAACTTTCTTTTCGTACACAACCATGGAGAAAGGTTGTAAATGACAGATAAAACTGGCCATACACTGTGATGCCTATCTCCTGAGTTGACGTCAACCCCATCAGCCGATATTCCTAGCCGTAGATTTCTCGGATCTTCAGCAATTTCGGGGAATTTTTCATCTATGGTACGTCTTGCCTGTGAATCTGTGGGGTGACGTAAAATACCATCTGTTATCCTCCTTGTTGCGTGCCATGTTAGATCTTCTGAAATACTTTCTAACTTAAAAAGGCGTTGCAGTCTTGGTATAATTGGAAAGTACCACATTACCTTTGCCGGGATGTTTTCGTACACTTTATGTGTCTTACTATCCACCTTCCATGTTGATGTCCCACAAGTTGGACAAACTGTCAACTCCTTGTTAACCTTCCAGTAAAGAATGCAGTTGTTGCTACATACATGTATCTTTTTGTATCCTGATCCCATCATTCTCACAAGTTTTTTTGCCTCATAAGTTTTTTCAACCATTTCGTTGCCTGCAGGTAGCATCTTTTTCAACAATCCTAGTAATTCAGTAAAGAACTTATCAGAAGCTCCATACTTACCCTTCAAGTTGAGTAGTTTAACTATTGCGGACAACTTTGTGAAGTCAGGACATCCTTCGTAAAGTGGCTTCTCTGCGTCTAATAATAGTTGTTAAAACTTGGCAAGGTTAGCCTCATCAAAACATTCTTTTGTAGCATTAACCATGTTTACTGTTGCTGGGCCATCTGTTGGAATTTCTGGAACAAAATCCATGTCGAAATCCGTGTCGTCAACAAACTCCTCTGTTGTAGAATTAACAGGTATTTGGGCAGTTGTTGCTTGCTCATCATTTTCTCCATGTTTATCCCATTTTGTGTAGCTTTGATTAATCCCGTGGCAGAATAAATGGAACTGCACATCCTCCACTTTATGCTCTATGCGGTTTAAACATGAGATACACGGACATGGCATCTTAAGCTGTTGTTTATTACCTCGTGGGTCGATGTTCCTCATCTTCTGCAAGTTGTGTTCTGCATACTGAATAAACGCTTGTACTCCAGCACTATATTGTTTCTTGGTCCTACTAATTTTCATCCAAGACTTGTCCATGCTATTGTTGAGGTCAAATGGTAACGTATGTCTCCTACAAGTCACAAATTAAACCAATATAAGCATCGAATCCTTTGTACATAAGTAAACCAAGTATTTACCACTACTAGTACAAAAGATACTACTGCTAGTGAAAGTTAGTACTGCTAGTATAAAGTTAGTACTACTAGTACAAGCCACAAATTAAACCAATATAAAATTGTAAATGTTTGATACGTTTGGGCCCAACTCTAATGTGTGATAAAATGTTTATTTTGAAAATATTACAACTACAAATTAGTAAAATCTAGTATTAATGGTTTTTGTTGCAAATTGCAAAATTAAAATACGTAATACTCTGTATAGTATTAAGGGTTTTTGTTGCAACTTGCAAGTAATTATGGGGAAGGCTATTTCATCATTACACACTATTACATTGCTAGGCTTGATACATCTTCCTTCCTCTAGGTGTTTCTTGATTGTTGTTACATATAAAGCAACATACCTCTCTCATAATTTTCATCTCTTCTTAACAAACCAAAATAAAATTTAAAAATTACAAAAAATCTCAAAATGTTTTGTTATCAAAATAATATATGGAAACTAAACTAGTGATTTGTTCTGAATTGGCAACAGTTGCAAACTCAAAGCTTGTGAAAAACATGATGCTAGTTTACTATGAGCGACAGGTTGAAGCTACTTCCAAGGAAGTTCATGATTTGAGGCACAAGGTTTCTGAGAAAAGAATGCTGATAAACAATAGAGATAAGATCATCAAGGAGTTAGAGCTTTTATATGGTTTGGATTCTGCTCTTGAAAGCATTGCTGATTTAAGGAGGATGCAAGAGGAGGACATGATGGCAACTGATAGGTTGCTTGTTGATATTGCCCAAAAGCATAAGCGTCTAGGTGATTTGTGCAACTTTATCACCAAGCTTGGATCAATGGACTACTGATGTGGTTGATATGCTAGTTGTCTATATATGTTTATGTCTTTTGTGTTTTGTGGTGTCATGGTTGATGTTGTTGGTAGTTTTTCTGATGTTTAAGATGGGTGCTTTTTATTATGTCTTTTGGGAAGTAAATGGAATGGTAATGATAGATGTATGATGTTAAATATTAATGGAGCTATGTTAATGTCAATATTATTTTCTAACTGCCTTTTGATTTGTAAGTTTTTTCTTACCACAAATTTAATATGTATAATTTAACTGATTAAGAAAAATGTGGGATTATTACAAGTTACAATGTCAAGTGTTTAGTACAAGTTACAATGTCAAGTGTTTATTACACCTAAATGCAGGAAGTTACCTGCACATACCAACCAAGCCTTTAATGGCATTTACTTATACATTGAACTATGTGATCATCTTTACTTTAAATGGCCATTACATAAACACAACATTACACCATCAAAAACCTATCAAACACTAAACCTCATCCATAATGACTTCCATGCCAAATGTTGTTGAAATATCCTCTGATTCATCAGAACTAATGTCTCCTAAACCTGATTGGAATTTCCCCTACCCTCCTACAAGTGGCTTTCATAAGAGAATACCACCTAAGGGAAAGGTTGTTGACTCAAGCTTTGATGATTTTAGCTCCTTTAACAGTAGCTTTTTTAATGATAGCTGGGTTTCTAGCTATCATTCAACATCTGAAGATGAATCTGTCTCAAAAAAAGCCACAATGTCCAAAAACCATCCTCCAGTTCACACTCTGTCAATCCAAGGAAAAAGGGAACAAGTTCTAGGCCTACCAAATCAGGCAACTTGGGAAGAAATCCAAGCAAAGAAGAGAAAGGGAAAAGGCCCAATTGAACTCACTAAGGGTAAAGGGAAAAGGACAATTGGCTGAGCTTTACTAGTCTTGATGTTATGATGCTACTGTAACAAGTACTATGTTTTCTCCTTGTATGTAATCAACTATGCAATCAACAATGAGTCTATGTATGCAGAATTTTGTTATGTAATAACAGTTGGTTTTTCAAGTTGAAGATGCTATTTTTCATTCATGTTAAACCCAAAATACAACTTTAAAAAACTATATATCCTACAAGTCACAAATTAAACCAATATAAGCATCAAATCATTTCGAGAATAATTACAATGGACAGTGGGTATTGTAGTGGGCAGAATTTGCTATCTTTATAATTGTAAAAAAACAATTTCGAGAATAATATAATTTCACCATTGCATAATAAAAATGATTTCCTAATTAAAAAAATTACCTAATTTAGATCTAAATGAACCTCCCTCCGTTTTTGATGGCCGGACCGGCGAGTGGTGGATGGTGAGTGGTGGTTGTGATTGGTTACTGGTGAACGGTGGATGGTGACTGGTGGCTCTGATTGGTGAGAAATGTGCCAAATTTGATATTTGCTGAAAAAATATGGGGGGCTTTAATTTTGAAATTTGCTGAAAAAAAATATATATGGGTGGCTTTTTTTTAAAATATGGGGGGCTTTAATTTTGAAATTTGCTTAAAAAAATATATATGGGTGGCTTTTTAAAAAAAATATAGGGGGCTTTAATTTTCAAATTTGCTGAAAAAAAATGGGGGCTTTTTAAAAAAATTTGGGAGGGAAATACCAAAAAGGAAGCCACAGCCCACAGGCATCGAACCTTGCGTGTGACATTTGGGATAAAAACGGAACACACGAGGGCTATTGGACTATTCAAGACATGCTACCCGTACACTAACATATTTGGATTTATTGGACTATTCGTTTGGTTATTGTTTGAGTTACGGATTGGTTTAGCATTTAGGGTTTAGAGTTTAGGGTTTAGGGTTTAGGGTTTAGGCTTTAGGGTTTAGGGTTTATATAAATACTCGTTATATTATAAATTACTCGGGAAATTGATTTTCAATAAAGTCTTTTGACTTGGAAACGTTCGATAAATGAAAGGGTCTTGGCGAAATTTTGTTATTTCAAAAGATTAATTTTGTCGTAAGTCCAAACTTGTTTTAAATCATAAAACGAGTATACCTTGTACTAATAAACGGGATTATGGGAAAATACCGACGATTACCAATCGACTCATCTTATTTGATATGTTTGTTGTTAGTTATCACTTTGACTTGTTTTAGTCATCTCGCCTCGAGTCGAGTTATTGTCAATACTCTTCTCGACTATTAATTCGGTTATACGTTTTTTTGAGTGAGTACTCTTGAGTCCGTGTTCTCAACCGTTACACGAATGAGGATACCAAACCCTTTTAAAAGGCTAAAACGAGATTATTTTTTGAAATGAGAATGATTAACTTTTGAAACCTCTTGCGCATTTGATTTTTTTGGTGAATATCATGCCGAGTACGTTGCGTTGCGATACGTTGCGTTAAATCGTTTGATACGATATTCATTTTCTTTATCTTTTAATTACGGATAACCTCGATACCCGCGGGGAAACCCGAAAAACCGATGGATAATATTAATCGGGTATCCGGTGGGATATAGGGCGGGTACGTGTATATTATAAACGGGTTCGGGTACGGGTACACTAAAACCCGCCACGAACCCGAACCGTTGCCATCCCTAGTTACCGGCTATAGTCGGTTTTCACTGCCACGTCAACACCATTAGCCATTTTTTTTTTAATTATTATTCTTTTTTTTTTACACATCTTGCCACGTCTTAGTTAAACCAAACCACCACTTGATCAATTAGTAAAGCGGCAATTAATCCCTTTACCGATCAATTGTGAACACACACAAAAATCAATAAACCCTAATCAAAACACACATTCTTCTGGCAAACAAAAACACGCAAACAATGAATCCAAATGACAACAAATGTATGTTTTTTAATGTTTTCACATATCAGTTGATGATTCATTGCACAATAATTAGTAACAGGCTTTTGATCTATAAATGGTGATGTTTGGGGTTGTTACCGATTCTAATGTAAAGCTGTGTGAATTTATTGTTGAATGTAAAGATGTGTGAAGTTTTAATTTATTCAAGTTTATGCTTTAACAGGTTCAAAGGAAAAAATCCCTAGGTCCAAATTCAAAATCATTTCCAACAAGGTATACTAAAGTTGTTATGTGTTTGTGGCTAAACTTGTATACCTTTATACCATTAATTAAATTTTTTGAAACACATGGTATGTTGAACTATTAGGAGGTATGGGAAAACACAGATTGGAAGAGAAAGAGCCCTTTCTATTTCTCTAGCGATGAAGAATCTGGTGATGCTGACACAAAAGGTGTGAATTTATTGTTGAATGTAAAGCTGTGTGAATTTTTAATTTATTCAAGTTTATGCTTTAATAGGTTCAAAGGCAAAAATCCCTAGGTCCAAATTCAAAATCATTTCCAACAAGATATACTAAAGTTGTTATGTGTTTGTGGCTAAAGTTGTATACCTTTATACCATTAAATTAAATTTTTTGAAACACATGGTATGTTGAACTATTAGGAGGTATGGGAAAACACAGATTGGAAGAGACAGAGCCCTTTCTATTTCTCTAGCGATGAAGAATCTGGTGATACTGACACAAAAGGGGTAATAATGGTCCATTTAATAAGTGTTGTTTCGCTACCTTTATCACATTCTCAAGACTTAATCCATTATACTCGTTCAACTTGTAGTTATACTCGTTCAACTTGTAGGTACATGACAAAGATGAATCCTCTGAAGCTACTCCCAAAACTCAATCCTCTCAAATACCAGTTGAAAAGGCACACAAAAAGAAATTTACTCAGGATATTGTCTTGGGACTGCCGTGTAATTAAGAAGATGTTGTATCAACCGATGGCCGTGAAGAAGACTTCTCGTACATTAAATGTGTTGAGAATTATGTAAAGGTGGTGATCATCTCGACTATTATGAACTAGAGGATAATTAGTTTAATATGGTACGTAGTACCAATTCTGATATTTAATTTGGATAAATGTAATTATTAATGGTGCAATAACCGGGAACTAGTAGTTTAACTATATAATGATAGTATTTTGGTTTGTTAAATGGTAGCAATTTGTGTTCTTGATGTGATGATTGCACAGTTAGATCTAATGGTAGCAGTTTCTGTTGTTGATTTGATGATTGCACATATTTATTTAATGGTAGCACTTTGTGTTCTTCATTTCATGTTGGTTTATGATTTAATGGTAGCAGTTTGTGTTAAATGGTGTCAAGTTGTGTTCATGATCTTGGTGTAATTGTGTAAATTTGAGTTCTTGATTTGATATGCAGTTTGTGTTCATGATCTTTGTTCTAGATCTTGGTTCATGATTTGCGATTAAGATAATGTAAAACCCAAAATTTCCATCCATTTGAAATTCCCGTTTTGCCCCTCTAATTTTTTTTATTATCTAAAAGAACACGCAAATTTTTATACGAGAGCATTACACATTTTTACATAAGTATGAAAGTTTAACTATATGTCATTTAAACATTACCTTAAAATTTAATTTGATTTAAACACTTAAAACTATATGTTTGAAAATGAGTAAAATTAATATAAACCTAAGTCATGAAAATAAAATAAATATAATTGTCACAAATTATAGAAACCCCTCTAATTCTCCAAAAATTGTACGCCCTATAGCCCTTGTAATACACTCAAATTTTACAATTAAATAGAGATAAAGGTCAGCCCATGATTTACGCAAACATTTATCACAATTGATTGACAATTACAATCCTTTCCAATTAAATCACGCATCCCATTAAACCCCTTCCCGTATTTTGTTTTGTTTCCTTATTTCATCACATGCTCCCTCCACCATAAAATATGCGGTTCCCCTAAAACATCTCAAAAGCCTTTTCAAAATAATAATAATAATAATAATAAACCTAAAAGAGGTCCAGATCTGTTTTCTCTTCATCGCAAGATCAGAAGGAACGAAGAAGGTCGTTGTTGGAAGATCATTTGTGAGTGTTTAGGGTCGATCAAGGCGTTGGGTGATTAAATTCTGGTCCATGTTTCCTCCTGCTGTCTCGTTAACCTTCAAGGTACCTCTCGTTTGCCACACACTTGTTCATGCGACCTAAACCATCAACGAATCATAATCTGAGTATGCATGTTACTCGTATAAATCTAGTGCTGTCTCATATAATCTGTAGATATATGTATATAATGCTAACATCACGCGAACTAATAAACTTATACGCCATATGAATCATTTTATGTCGCGATGTCATGAACTGTTTTAATGTGGTATGAGCGGGCTGTTCTGATGTTTGTTCCAGCGTTGGTCGACCTTAATGCAACTCTAAATGAGACCAAAAATCTGTTGTACTTGATCGTTATGAGGCGGGTAAATCTGAAAACCTATGCACGTTTTATAAGCTCTTAAACCTAGTAAACTAAAATGAATCTGAACGAGGGGATTGGGGTTCGTTTTATGATTTTATGTGTGCTGTTGGTATCGTGATATTGGTGTACGTGTATGGGTGTTAATTCATGTGTCTTATATGGGACAAAAAAAAAAAAAAAAAAAGAAAAAGAAAAAAACAAAGAAAAGAAAAAAAGGGGGTCGTATGGTGGGCAAAGGTTAGGTCGCGGGATTGTATATCGTTATCGGGTCACATAAAATAATGAAACCGTTTAACATGTGTCGATCTCTATTCTAACTTATTTTTCGAATACGTTTGAGATACGTTTGTTGTAGTCATTAGAACGTGTGAATGGGATTAAAAAAAATGAACAATTATTGAATTATAAACGTAAAGATTTCACGTATGATCATGCATGTGTAATCTAGTGTCTTCGTATTGTAAGGCTAAGTATCACATGGTAAGTAATATATACACATAAGGGTGTGTTTGCATGTGAAATATAGTGAGTCATAGAGTCATTAATCATAATTATAAACTGTTTTGAAAATAGAGTGATATGCATGTGTTCATTTTAGGTGTGTTCGTTTGCATACAAAAAGGAAAGTTACTAAAAATGGAAAGCCGACTAAAATAAGTAATCTGAATTAAACAAGCTAATAATAAGACAGTCCTGAATTCGTGTAGATTCGCTGAAGATGGAGTTGCTTCCGACCTTGATATTTTCTGTTGTGTTTTCATTTGCGGTATAAGGTACAGATATTCTGACCTTTTCTTATAAGGTTTCTCATGATCTCTTTCATATTCTGATCCGTTAGTTTCTAAACTGATGCCATTGCTATGATTCCCTTTGCTTGAACCTTCTCTGTTGATCCCATTTGATATGACCTCTGATATGAATCTATGTTATGAAAACTATATTTCGAGGACTATCTTTATAAAAACCGTTTTGAAAGATTATTTTTATGAAAACCACTTTAAAGGATCGTTTTATGAAAATCATGAATAAAGGATTGTTTAAAATGGACTTTTGATAGAAACTTTTGAAATGAACTTTTGATCTGAACCTTGACTTGATTACTTAATATGAACCTTGATCTGGTAAACTCTGATTTGGACCTTTGGCATTACATCTGATATATCTGTTATGAACCATCTGTTATGAACCCATTTGATATGGACCTTTTGATATGACACTCTGATTTGATATGATATCTGACTCTTAGTTTGATACCCGAGCCATTTCACTAGGCATAGGGGTTCCATGTCCGTGTCATTGATGCACCAATGGCATGACTCTAGGGCGGTAGAGTGATGTTCCGCCACGTCCCCATTCTGATTATGATATGCGCATTACTTTGATTATGGATTATATATGTTTCTGGGGGGCGTATGGATGCATCCTAGATCTGTTCTGTTTAGTGGATTTAACATGATTTGATATGATTTGTCTGGTGACTGGTACTGTGTGCAATACATGCCTTTCACATATATCTGGGAGCTAGCTACTCCATTTGAAGAATGAGGACACCCCTCATATTATCTGATTATCTGAGAGGTCTCCCCTCTATATGATTTGAAGATTTATGGATACGATATGATATGATCTGTTTCTGGGCTCGTGGTGGATTACTATCCCTTTTCTCTTTCCTTTATACTTATTCATTGACTTATCCCTTGGACCATATTACATCTGTTTGACCTTTGTTTCTGTTACTCAGTACTATTCTCTATTACTGTTTGTTATCGTTATATCTGTTCACTGAGCTCTCGTAGCTCAGCCGCATTTCTTTTCCTGCGGCAGGTTTTAGTAGGAAGCTGGGAATGGGTGGAGAGTACCTTGGACTTAGAAGACTTGATAGCTACTTTTGGACTTAGAAGTGATTAGAAGTTATTATTATTTCGGAATTAGTATTTATTGGAAGTTCATTTGTAACCTTGTAGTATCTGTATTTCATTTGTAACCTTTGAGAATTCTTGTATTACTATAGATGTATGCTTTGTTTTGATCTGATATGAAACCATTATTGTGATATCTTTACCCTTGTCGGGTTGGGGTGTTACAATTTATGGTATCAGAGCGACAGGCTGCGACTCGTAATACATTTACCCTTGACCTGTGAAGTTTGGACCATTAAGTTTCCACTGTAGGCGCTCATAAGATAACCTGTAAGAATTTGCTTTAGGATTTCCCTATAGGAACTTAAGTTCTGACCAGTGAGGAATGGGTAGACTATAAGGCGTTTGTTTAAGCATCTTTGCTTCCGCATCACTCTGATTCGTGCCTTGCTTTTGATTAAAGTCTGTTAAGATCACTTTTGGAAAATTGCAAGCTTATGCTTTGCATTACCTAAGTTTTGAACCTAAATAAATCTTGAAGGCATTAAGAACTGCATAGTAATTGCCTGACACTAATTGATCCTTGTCTGCAGAGTCTGACTCTGACCTCTGATCCTTCTGTTAATCATTTTTATGCCTCTACGGGCATTCTGAAAATCCCCTTGGCGATGACGTACTTGACACCTTCTGTTATTTGTTTTTTTTTTTTTTTTTTTTTTTTTTTTTTTTTTTTTCTTTTGATAATCATTTGATACTTTCTGTTAATTGTCTCTTGTTTTGATAAGCATCTATGAATCTTCTGACCCTATCTGAGTTCGTCTTAAACATCTCCGTTGCCCTAAGAAGTCTGGTGGTGTTTTAACCACGAGTATAAGAATGTTTTCCTCTCACTTCTGAACGATAAGACTTGCGTTGTCGATCTGTTTTCATTGAATAGTTAACTTTGATTTTTATCCTGATAAAGGATAGGTTGATTGATCATTGACGACTACTCTCCTATGTTTCACCTTCGGTGTTTGAAAACCATTTTGAAATCCCCTACCATGATTTCCGATTGTTAAACTTTTACTATCTCTACCGAATTTTGTTCTTCACTTTCGACCTATTTGATAAGCAGTTTGATACTCCTCTGACCATTCCGAAGGTCATTTAACCTTAAGGTGTTTGACCCATTCTGTAAATTAAATTACCCATGCTGGATATAAAATGTATCATCTGATATTACTCTGTCCTTGCGAAATCCATTTCTACTCCTATGAGAACTTTGGTGATTACTAGCCATGGATATGACGATAATTTTGTCTCGATGAGAAATGGTTAACTGAGCATGATGAAACTGATAACTGATATTCGATATGCCTCACTCTTGATAGTTATACGATGTTTGTATTTCCGATGACTCACAACCTACCTGCCACTTATGCTAAATAGCTAAACAAGACTCCAACACCTTGAATTGTTCGTTTATCTATCTCCACACTTTGATGAACCATGTACTTGACCTTGATATATGAACTATCCGTCTGGCTTGGCGACCGTACTCATCCTACGAATCCGTTTACTTTTGACATATTCGATTTTGAGGTCTTTAAGTTATGGATTGGCTGGCCCTCATAAGCTGTCAGGGATTACCGTATCTGATATGTGACTTTTAGAAATCTATTTTTCATCCTACTGTTGTTATGATAACCTGTAGCCGCTCAAATCTGTTAAGCTTAACGCTGTTATGGAACAGTTACCTCGATCTTATTTGATTGTCAAATTTCTCCTGACACCTATTAATATCCACCCTTAGAAAGCTTTGGCATTGGAAGTTCTGTTGTACAAATTTTCTGGTGTTCTCTGATGAAACTTTTGAGTTTCCCTCTTGCTTGCGAAGTAAAATTAACTTTGAACCGGTCTCAATCGACCAACCATGATGCTATAGAAGTGGAGAGATTGAAGAAACTGATGGAATATGATTTTGTTCACCTCAGTATTTCCTTTTGAATACCCCTACTAGTTCATGAAGAAGAAAGAGAAAATTATGCGTCAACGTATCGACTATTGTAAACTTGACCGTAATCATTTTGCATTTTCGCGTATCAATGATTGATTTGTACTGTCTTTGAAACTCTGTATCAGACGGCCTCATTTAGTGCTTGAAGGACTGAAGAAGCAACCACGAGAACTCCTAAGAAAAGAGTTGACTAACTGAGAGTAATTTCAGTGAAGCATTCCAGTTTTATTCGTAAAGAGGAAGATTGGTGATGTGAAGTAGATATGCAGTTTCCCTGAAACGATTCATGAAGCTGTTTTTGTACTCGTTGTAACCATTATGAGTTTTTAAATAATGCCAATTGTATTGGCTAATAGATTCATATTTTTCGTGAGTAATTGAACAACTCTCATAGTGACGGTGTGTTTGTGCCCTGAGACGAACGAGGAACATGTAGATCATCTTGTAAAATGACCCTTTGTTCTGGAAGAGTAAATTTGATTGGCGTTCAGAGATTGTAGCAGACAACACTACCCCATATCCTGTGATGACAGCAGTTTGGGTTGGCAAACTTCGAACTGTGCTAGAAGACCTGTCAAGACACGCAGACTTGCTTCTCTATTCATTTTAGTTGTACTAGGATGAATTGAGAGCAGAAGCAGACTCGCGAAGGGAAGAGGCACAGTGACCATGCCAGAGATTCACGTTCCACACCAGTGTTCAGAAGAAGTGCCGAAGGCATGAGGGACCAGACTCAAGTCTAAAATTCCTTTCCACTCTGTGATCATATGGACAGACGTAGGCAGACTACTTGGAATTGGGATCATGTATTGAATGGATGATCTTCTGAAGCGAGGGTTTGTGTTTGAAAGAGTTGATTCTGTGAAGGATGAAGCTATGGATGACGTAATTCATTTCCTCTTGACCTACTTAAATTTCCGTTACCTGATAATAAGATCCTCTGAAAGACTTTGGTTCCCTACTAGTAATTCCGTTTTGTGTAGATTTTGCGTATGTTGGATGATGGTTTGTTATGAGAATTTTGAAGTAACCACTGATATTGCCTGAGTTGATTCTGGTGAGTGATGAAGGATTGACACTATTAGCAACGTATCCAATTCTGATAGACATGCTAGATCTGTTCCGTTAACTCTTTCGAGTAGTTCGATTCTCCTCTGGGTTATGATATTTTATTTTGATGACCTCTGAGACTGTAGAAAGATTAGGTGGATTAAGACTTGAGATAAAGTATGACCATCATGAGGGCATATTATATGATGCCAGTATTATGACGTCTGGCCAACGTGATAATACTTACATCATATAACGTGCACTTGTTGTGGGCATAGGATATTTCGAGGAGTGCCTTAGAGCTTTAGAAATTCTGATAACTGTTTGAGATTATCTGCGTTAGTGAGACTTTAAGTTCATTCTACCTATACGCGTAATTTTCTTTCACCGTCATGCGAATTGATACGTCTGGATTCTCGTCACGCATTTTGCTGACCTCTGCGCTTCCAATAAGAATCTTAGGTTCTATTGTAGAACTTTCTGTCAATTGATGTTATCGGCAGCCTATTTTCTGTACGTTCTCATCTGATTTGTCTCATCAATTCTGTGGACGGCATATCCGTCAAAATCCTGTGTATTTCCTGCGTCTCTTTCGAGAGAATCCGATTATCATCTATTACGTTTGGTATATTATTCTTTTGATCTGGATACAGTATGTTATGTCTGCTCTGAGGATCTGAAGCAATTTTGGATCGACAAGTTCGAGTCATGAGAAACAAGTCTTTCATAATTCTGTTCACAGTCAGTTGTGTTTCCGTTTCGTTTCACCTCAATTTTCGAGGACGAAAATTTTCTTTTAGAGGGGAAGAAGTTGTAAAACCCAAAATTTCCATCCATTTGAAATTCCCGTTTTGCCCCTCTAATTTTTTTTATTATCTAAAAGAACACGCAAATTTTTATACGAGAGCATTACACATTTTTACTTAAGTATGAAAGTTTAACTATATGTCATTTAAACATTACCTTAAAATTTAATTTCATTTAAACACTTAAAACTATATGTTTGAAAATGAGTAAAATTAATATAAACCTAAGTCATGAAAATAAAATAAATATAATTGTCACAAATTATAGAAACCCCTCTAATTCTCCAAAAATTGTACGCCCTATAGCCCTTGTAATACACTCAAATTTTACAATTAAATAGAGATAAAGGTCAGCCCATGATTTACGCAAACATTTATCACAATTGATTGACAATTACAATCCTTTCCAATTAAATCACGCATCCCATTAAACCCCTTCCCGTATTTTGTTTTGTTTCCTTATTTCATCACATGCTCCCTCCACCATAAAATATGTGGTTCCCCTAAAACTTCTCAAAAGCCTTTTCAAAATAATAATAATAATAATAATAAACCTAAAAGGGGTCCAGATCTGTTTTCTCTTCATCGCAAGATCAGAAGGAACGAAGAAGGTCGTTGTTGGAAGATCATTTGTGAGTGTTTAGGGTCGATCAAGGCGTTGGGTGATTAAATTCTGGTCCATGTTTCCTCCTGCTGTCTCGTTAACCTTCAAGGTACCTCTCGTTTGCCACACACTTGTTCATGCGACCTAAACCATCAACGAATCATAATCTGAGTATGCATGTTACTCGTATAAATCTAGTGCTGTCTCATATAATCTGTAGATATATGTATATAATGCTAACATCACGCGAACTAATAAACTTATACGCCATATGAATCATTTTATGTCGCGATGTCATGAACTGTTTTAATGTGGTATGAGCGGGCTGTTCTGATGTTTGTTCCAGCGTTGGTCGACCTTAATGCAACTCTAAACGAGACCAAAAATCTGTTGTACTTGATCGTTATGAGGCGGGTAAATCTGAAAACCTATGCACGTTTTATAAGCTCTTAAACCTAGTAAACTAAAATGAATCTGAACGAGGGGATTGGGGTTCGTTTTATGATTTTATGTGTGCTGTTGGTATCGTGATATTGGTGTACGTGTATGGGTGTTAATTCATGTGTCTTATATGGGACGAAAAAAAAAAAAAAAAAAAAAAAAAAAAAAAAACAAAGAAAAGAAAAAAAGGGGGTCGTATGGTGGGCAAAGGTTAGGTCGCGGGGATTGTATATCGTTATCGGGTCACATAAAATAATGAAACCGTTTAACATGTGTCGATCTCTATTCTAACTTATTTTTCGAATACGTTTGAGATACGTTTGTTGTAGTCATTAGAACGTGTGAATGGGATTAAAAAAAAATGAACAATTATTGAATTATAAACGTAAAGATTTCACGTATGATCATGCATGTGTAATCTAGTGTCTTCGTATTGTAAGGCTAAGTATCACATGGTAAGTAATATATACACATAAGGGTGTGTTTGCATGTGAAATATAGTGAGTCATAGAGTCATTAATCATAATTATAAACTGTTTTGAAAATAGAGTGATATGCATGTGTTCATTTTAGGTGTGTTTCGTTTGCATACAAAAAGGAAAGTTACTAAAAATGGAAAGCCGACTAAAATAAGTAATCTGAATTAAACAAGCTAATAATAAGACAGTCCTGAATTCGTGTAGATTCGCTGAAGATGGAGTTGCTTCCGACCTTGATATTTTCTGTTGTGTTTTCATTTGCGGTATAAGGTACAGATATTCTGACCTTTTCTTATAAGGTTTCTCATGATCTCTTTCATATTCTGATCCGTTAGTTTCTAATCTGATGCCATTGCTATGATTTCCTTTGCTTGAACCTCCTCTATTGATTCCATTTGATATGACCTCTGATATGAATCTATGTTATGAAAACTATATTTCGAGGACTATCTTTATAAAAACCGTTTTGAAAGATTATTTTTATGAAAACCACTTTAAAGGATCGTTTTATGAAAATCATGAATAAAGGATTGTTTAAAATGGACTTTTGATAGAAACTTTTGAAATGAACTTTTGATCTGAACCTTGACTTGATTACTTAATATGAACCTTGATCTGGTAAACTCTGATTTGGACCTTTGGCATTACATCTGATATATCCGTTATGAACCATCTGTTATGAACCCATTTGATATGGACCTTTTGATATGACACTCTGATTTGATATGATATCTGACTCTTAGTTTGATACCCGAGCCATTTCACTAGGCATGGGGGTTCCATGTCCGTGTCATTGATGCACCAATGGCATGACTCTAGGGCGGTAGAGTGATGTTCCGCCACGTCCCCATTCTGATTATGATATGCGCATTACTTTGATTATGGATTATATATGTTTCTGGGGGGCGTATGGATGCATCCTAGATCTGTTCTGTTTAGTGGATTTAACATGATTTGATATGATTTGTATGGTGACTGGTACTGTGTGCAATACATGCCTTTCACATATATCTGGGAGCTAGCTACTCCATTTGAAGAATGAGGACACCCCTCATATTATCTGATTATCTGAGAGGTCTCCCCTCTATATGATTTGAAGATTTATGGTTACGATATGATATGATCTGTTTCTGGGCTCGTGGTGGATTACTATCCCTTTTCTCTTTCCTTTATACTTATTCATTGACTTATCCCTTGGACCATATTACATCTGTTTGACCTTTGTTTCTGTTACTCAGTACTATTCTCTATTACTGTTTGTTATCGTTATATCTGTTCACTGAGCTCTCGTAGCTCAGCCGCATTTCTTTTCCTGCGGCAGGTTTTAGTAGGAAGCTGGGAATGGGTGGAGAGTACCTTGGACTTAGAAGACTTGATAGCTACTTTTGGACTTAGAAGTGATTAAAAGTTATTATTATTTCGGAATTAGTATTTATTGGAAGTTCATTTGTAACCTTGTAGTATCTGTATTTCAATTGTAACCTTTGAGAATTCTTGTATTACTATAGATGTATGCTTTGTTTTGATCTGATATGAAACCATTATTGTGATATCTTTACCCTTGTCGGGTTGGGGTGTTACATCATGATTTGCGATTAAGATAATGATACATAACATTTGGAGCCAAAATTTTGATTTTTTCAAGTTTATGCTTTACTAAACAGGTTCAAATTAAAGGCAAAATTTTCAAATAATTCAATTGTTATTTTGAAATTAGAATTTGGAGCCAAAATTTTGATCCAAAATTTTGAAATCGCCTAATTAGAAGCAGGTACCAAGAATAGGGTACGATTCATCTTCTTCCTATACCCTCTTTTATCTCCTAAAAAAAATAAAAAAAAAATAAAAAAAAAAAAAAAAAAAAAAAAAAAAAAAAACTGCAAAGAAAACACAAAAATCAATTCTTATATCACCATTACTCTCAAAGCCAGAATCATTTTCTTGTACCCATTGTTACTCAAGATTCATGGGAATTCAACCCATTGTTGATAATCATCTTTTGCTTCCTGCTGATAATGAACATGATGATAACAACATAGACTATGAATCCGAAAAGTATTCTGATGAGGAAGATCTAGATGCGCCTGGAACCAACCAATCAGATCGGATACTAGCTAAGAGAGGCATGACCAGGCTATTTAAGTTTCGCATGAAATATGGCAACCCTGGTGGAATAAAGCTCAAGGTAACCTTCGATGCATTGAATAGGGTATCAGGGTTACACAGAGCACTGTTTACGAGTTTTTTAGGAGATCTGGTTCGTGAGCACATAGGTTTGAAGAATCTTTCCTGGAGGAATGTGAATAAAGAAGAAATAGATAAACTATGGACTGACATCACTGTACATATATACTATTTTTTAACCCATTACTACAATTAACAACATTATGTTAATCTTTGCAGCGATATTTTGATGTTGACGTGACATTCAGAAAATTGGTAATGACTCGTCTTGGTAAACTGCTAAGGACTTTCAGAACGAAGCTCAGAGAAGAATACATTTTGCCCCACCTAAATACACCTTCCAAACTGAATGAAGTCCCGGCCAAGTATAGTCGATTTGTGAAATCAGAAGACTGGGTCGAGTTTGTAAACCACACGACCACCGATGCATACAAGGTTTTAATTAGTCATCTTTATTTAAGTCTATATGTCATTTCATAATTTTCAGTTTGCAGCATTACCACATGTAAACGCCTTATGATTTTGTGTTTTTAGAAGATAGCTGATAAAGCTAAAATGTCGCGTTCCCAAAATATTTATCAGCATAAAATGGGACGAGGTGGATATGTTTATTTGAAAGAGAAAATGGTAAGATCACATGTGTATGCATCTTCATATTTTCGTTTATCTTGTTTTAACTTTACATGTGTATGCATTTGATGTTTATTAGATCGAAAATAAAGAGATTGAAGCAGATGAAGAACCCCCGCGTGGTATAATGTGGTTGAAAGGAAGGGTAAACAACGATGGTGACTTTCCAGATGATGAGATCACATCAGTGGGAGATACACTTGTAAGTTTGACTGCAAATTCTATTATTATGCTTATATACCAGCAGGATTAACTGTGTACTAGCAGTAATAACTTGTGTACCAGCAGTATTAAGTGCGTACTAACAACAGTAACTGTGTACTAGCAGTGGTAAACACTAGCCATATTTGTAATTGAAGTTCATGAGCATCACTAACTCCAGCTGAGCAGCATTGACACAAATAAGAGCATCAGTTACTCTAACAGCATCAAGAAGACTTTTAATCCCAACATTTCCTATATTTTTTTTTTGCAGAAAGAATCTGATGACCAGATCAAGAAATTGTCCAATGGGATTACAGAAACAAAGAGAATACTTACTCAACTGATGGCAAAGTTGAGTCAACAAGGGGTGCAGTTAAATTTGTCATCTCAATTGCTAGTAGCCTCAAATGCAAGCCAACAAGGGTCTACAGATTCCCAATCGCAAGGAAATGTGTCTCCAACACAAGGAGTACCAACAATATGTATTTCAACATGTTTCTTGTTATTCTTTAGTTTATATAATGTAACGTGTTTTATATATACATATAGGAACCTGCTAAAACTGTCGGACCTAAGAAAAAGCCTAAGTCACGACAAAACGGGCCTCCAGATTCCCAATCAGAATAAAATGTGTCTCCAACACAAGCACTGCCAACAATATGTATTTCAACATGTTTCTTGTTATTCTTTTGTTTAAATAATTATTTCTGATATGTACATGCATAAATTCTTTTTTTTAGCCATTTAAGTGCAAACTGTGGCACTTAAAAAAATCAAATATCATTGCTTTGGGTACATACATGTGTTTTTTCAACGTACATATATATAATTCAATGTTTGATACAAGCGTCTTTTGTTACTACAGGTTACACCGCCTACTACAAAGCAAAAGAAAAGTGACAACAACTGTGGACCAACAGCACCATCGAAGCGCAAAAGTAATGTCTCTATTGAAGCCCTAAAGAAAGCTAGGCCGATGAAGAGTCAAATGTCTTTAAATTATGGTACTTGAGAATTTGATTATGTAAGACATTACAATTGTATATTCTGTTCAGTTATATACATTAGAGTTTTATTCAATTTCAAATTTCTTTTTATTTATGATTCTGTATATATATATATATATATATATATATATATATATATATATATATATATATATATATATATATATATATATATATATATACTCATTCCAGCAGAACTATCATAGTACTAGCAGTAGTTACTCTGCTTCAGCAGGACTAACTTAGTACTAGCGGTAACAACTCTACTGCAACAGTACTAACTTAGTTATACCAGCAGTAACCCCGTGACTAAAAGATGCAGTCACGCTTATCAACATTATTGGTCACTCTTTGTTTAATTCGATGTGTGACTAAATATTACAAAAGGCCACACAAACTAAAAATTCAAGTGGCCATTGGATGATCAATAGTCACACAAAATACAAATTTCTTCACTTTAAACAGCATATGGTCACACTTATCAACACTTTTGGCCAATTTATGCTTAATTGTATGTGACTAAATACCCAAAAAAAACATGCTTTGTGTGACTAAATATTACAAAAGGCCACACAAACTAAAAATTCATGTGACCATTGGATGATCAATAGTCACACAAAATACACATTTCTTCACTTTAAACAGCATATGGCCACACTTATCAACACTTTTGGCCACTTTATGCTTAATTGTATGTCACTAAACACCCAAGAAAAAACATGCTTTGTGTGACTAAATATTACAAAAGGCCACACAAACTAAAAATTCATGTGACCATTGGATGATCAATAGTCACACAAAATACACATTTCTTCACTTTAAACTGCATATGGTCACACTTATCAACACTTTTGGCCACTTTATGCTTAATTGTATGTGACTAAACACCCAAAAAAAACATGCTTTGTGTGACTAAATATTACAAAAGGCCACACAAAGTAAAAATTCATGTGACCATTGGATGATCAATAGTCACACAAAATACACATTTCTTCACTTTAAACAGCATATGGTCACACTTATCAACACTTTTGGCCACTTTATGCTTAATTGTATGTGACTAAATACCCAAAAAAAAATATGCTTTGTGTGACTAAATATTACAAAAGGCCACACAAACTAAAAATTCATGTGACCATTGGATAATCAATAGTAACACAAAATACACATTTCTTCACTTTAAACAGCATATGGTCACACTTATCAACACTTTTGGCCACTTTATGCTTAATTGTATGTGATTAAATACCAAAAAAAAAAATGCTTTGTGTGACTAAATATTACAAAAGGCCACACAAACTAAAAATTCATGTGACCATTGGATGATCAATAGTCACACAAAATACACATTTCTTCACTTAAAACAGTATATGGTCACACTTATTAACACTTTTGGCCACTTTATGCTTAATTGTATGTGACTAAATACCCAAAACAAACATGCTTTGTGTGACTAAATATTACAAAAGGCCACACAAACTAAAAATTCATGTGACCATTGGATGATCAATAGTAACACAAAATACACATTTCTTCACTTTAAACAGCATATGGTCACACTTATCAACACTTTTGGCCACTTTATGCTTAATTGTATGTGACTAAATACCAAAAAAAAAATGCTTTGTGTGACTAAATAATACAAAAGGCCACACACACTAAAAAGTCATGTGACCATTGGATGATCAATAGTCACACAAAATACACATTTCTTCACTTAAACAGCATATGGTCACACTTATTAACACTTTTGGCCACTTTATGCTTAATTGTATGTGACTAAATACCCAAAACAAACATGCTTTGTGTGACTAAATATTACAAAAGGCCACACAAACTAAAAATTAGTGTGACCATTGGGTGATCAATAGTCACACAAAGTACACATTTCTTCACTTTAAACAGCATATGGTTACACTTATTAACAATTTTCGCCACTGTTTTTTAAATTGTATGTGACTAACTCGAAAAAAATAACACACGTTGTGTGACTAAATCATCACAAATGTCACATTTATTATATTTTCATGTGGCCATAGGATGGGAAATAGTCACACATACTGAAGAATCCAAGAAAACTTGTGCCTAATTAGTCACACATATTCGGGTTTTGGTCACTCTTTTTCAATGAAAACGGCCACAAACTAAACAATGTGACCGTATGATACCTACGGTGGCGCGAATTTTTGTCACACACACCCAAAAAAACGTGCGTGACTATATGCCTATAGTCACGTATTTTTGGTGTGACGAAAGGTGAAATCTATACTAGTGTCTCAAGTAGCAGATATCCCTTCTTAGCATTAGGGCTAAGAAATTCTACCAAAGAATTGGAAAGAAGATCACCATCAGCAGCAATGAGACTGCTAGTTTTGACAAATCAAGGGTAGAATATTACAACTATCACAAGCTGGGGCATTTTTCAAGGAATGCAGAATACCTAGGCAACAGGATGGCAGGAGCAAAGGTTATGGGAACAAGCCCAAGGTTGTGAAAGAAACTGAGCCAACCTCAAAAGCTATGGTAGCTATTGATGGCTTAGGATTTGTTTGGAGTTTCATGGCAGAAGATGAGGAAGTACCTACTGAGATGGAACTTATGTCCTTTTCTGACTCTGAGGTACAATCCACTAAATGTTTTTCAAACACTATGATGAACAAAGGATTGAACTAAACAAAACTAATTACAATTTGTCAAATCATAAGAGAGGTTTAGCAGTCCTAGAGGAGCAAATAGTGCATTATAAGAATAATGAGACTAGTTTTGCTAATGATATAGCAGTTCTTAAAAGGGATTTGTCATTTAAGAATGCTGAGATTAGTCTATTGAAAGCTGAGCTGGATAGAATTAAAAAGGATAATGAAAATATTCAATTAAGTGTAGAAACCTTAGAATATGCCTCTAAGGGTGTAAACAAAATAATTGAATGTCAGTTAATCAACAAAGCTAAGTTTGGGTTGGGGTATAAGACTTGTCCACCTCCTCACAGAGGAATTCTTACACCCCCAGGAATAGACCTAGAGCATACAGGTTTGCCTGAATTTCAACAACCTAAGTTAGAATATGGTCTTAAGCCAAAAGAGAATGTAGTTGTTGATAAGCCTGTAGAACTCAGTGAACCCTTTGAGAGTGCAAGTGATACTTCACTCACTGAGGACAAGGAATCCACTGATAGGAATTCAGATGCTCCAACCATTGAGGACAGGACAACTGATGATGATGAGGAAGGTCAGGTTGTGGTTAAACCTGAAGTAGGAAAGGTAGAAGGAACAAGTGTTCCTAAGGTGGTTCATAATGAAACTGTTAGGCCTAAATCAAATTTTAAACCAGTTAGGTACTGTGAGATGTATAGATCCACAGACAAGCCAAGAGGTAACCAGAAGAATTGGAATAACCTCAAGTCTTACCAACTAGGCGATAACTTTGTCCTGTATAAGAAGGCTTGTTACACTTTTGGTAGTTTTGACCACCTTGAGGCTTTCTGTGATAACCATCAGGGTAGAAAGATGGTTACTGGGAACAAAAGGGAATCTGGGAACTTAAACCATAGAGTGAACATACACCGACCTCAATCTCACTCTAATACTGCTAGAATGACTCCCAGAGAAAGTTTAATGAAGTCTGGCCGAAAATCAATTCATACTGCTAGACCAGCAGTTAGTACTGCCAGACCCTTTAAGATTGTTTACCCTAGATCAGCAATTAAAGGTGCAAAAACAACTTTCAAATATACACCAACAACTGCTAAAAGGCCTTTTCAAGTGAAAGCAGTGGTATAAAAACAAATTTGGAAACCAAAGACTACAACTGCAAAGCCAGCAGTTAATACTGCTAACCAAGCAGTTAGTAGTGGCAACTTTAAAAACACTGCTAGGGATCAAAGGGCTAATGTTGTTAAGGCCTCAGCATGTTGGATTTGGAGACCAATCCAGTCTAATAGTGATGCACGAGGCAAACCCAAGTTAGTAATGGCTTGGGTACCCCAAGGAAACTAATTTCCTTATTTCATGTGCAGGGACATTCACAAAAAGATGATGAAGATCAAGGTTATGCAGACAGTGGGTGTTCCAGGCACATGACAGGCAACATGTCCTATCTTTCAGACTTTCAACTATTGGATGGAGGATATGTTACCTTTGGGGGAGGAATAGGAGATAGAATTACTGGTAAAGGGTCTCTTAAAACCGGTAAATTGGATTTTGAAGATGTGTACTTTGTTCAAGAGCTTAAGTATAACCTGTTTAGTGTCTCACAAATGTGTGACAAAAAGAACAAGGTTCTTTTTACTGAAACTGAATGTCTTGTGCTTTCTCCAGACTTTAAGTTACCTGATGAAAGTCAGGTATTACTCAAAGTTCCAAGAAAGGGCAACATGTACAGTGTTGATATGAAGAAGATTGTTCCTAAAGAGGCCCTTACTTGTCTTGTTGCAAAGGCCACATTGGATGAGTCTATGTTATGGCACAGAAGACTTGGTCACATTAATTTTAAAACCATTAATAAAATTGTTGAGGATGGTTTGGTAAGAGGCTTGCCTCAGAAAAGATTTGAAAATGACCAAACTTGTGTTGCCTGTCTTAAAGGAAAACAACACAAGGCTTCTTGTAAGCCCAATATTTTTAACTCTATTGATCAACCTTTGTTTATGCTACATATGGATTTATTTGGCCCAACTTTTGTGAGTAGTATTAAGCATAAGAGGTTTTATCTTGTAGTTTCTGATGACTATAGCAGGATGAGACACTAGCATTCTTAAAACATTTATTACTGAGATAGAAAACCTAGTGGATAAGAAAGTAAAAGTCATTAGATGTAACAATGGGACAGAGTTCAAAAATAGAGTTATGGATGAGTTTTGCAAAGAAAAAGGTATTAGAAGAGAGTTTAGTGTTGCTAGAACTCCTCAGCAGAATGGGGTTGTTGAGAGAAGAAATAGGACACTGATAGAAGCTACTAGAACCATGTTAGATGACTCTAAGTTTCCTATTACTTTTTGGGCTAAAGCAGTTAATACTGCTTGCTATGTGCAGAACGGGGTTTTGGTAGTTAAACCTCACAACAAGACACCATATGAGCTTTTTAGAGGTAGAACTCCTGCATTAGGATTTCTAAGACCTTTTGGGTGTCATGTGACTATTCTAAATACCTTAAACCATCTAGGAAAATTTGATGGTAAAGCAGATGAAGGATTCTTGGTTGGATACTCACTAAATAGCAAAGCCTTTAGAGTATACAACACAAGAACTAGGAAAGTTGAGAAAAACCTGCATGTTGAATTTCTAGAACATAAATCTAATGTTGTAGGTGAAGGTCAAAAATGGTTGTTTGATCTTGAGACTCTAACTCAATCAATGAATTATGTGCCAGTTGTTGCAGGAACCTTTTCTAATGATTTTGCAGGTTCAGAAGCTGATGATGCAACAAATGAAGCAGGCTTGGGAAAGGAGAAAGATCAAGATCATGTACTGATGCCATTATGGAACAGTGTGGATTCAACATCAATGAATGGTGAACCTTCTACTGATGCAGCTAAGGAAGGGATTGAAGGTGAAAACAATGTAGATGGAGCTGAGGAACAAGAGAATCCAAATAACAGTACTAATGGTGATTGTACTGTTGAGCCACAAGTTGGTACTGCTGGGAAAAATATTCATACTGCTAGCCCATAAGATACCAATACTGCTGATTTCTCAAAAGATGAGGTGGATTTCAACAATCTACCACCTACATATGCAGTTCTCACTACACCACACACAAGGATTCACAAAGCTCACTCCCTAGACAATGTGATTGGTGACATGCAATCTGGAGTAAAGACAAGAAAGCAACTCATGACTTTAGATCAACAAGGGTTTCTTAGTACTGTTTATGCACCAAAGCAGCATGAAGATGCCAAAACTTGTTTTTGTGTGTGTTTCCTCTCACAATCTGAACCCAAAAATGTTCTCAAAGCCTTAGAAGATTCAAGCAGGGTAGAAGCAATGCAAGAGGAGCTTCTCTAATTCAAGATTCAGAAGGTTTGGGTACTAGTAGATTTACCCAAGGGTATGAGGGTAATAGGCACGAAATGGGTTTTCAGAAATAAAAGGGATGAAAGGGGAATTGTGATCAGAAACAAGGCTAGACTTGTCGCCCAGGGGTATACACAAGAAGAGGGTATAGACTATGAAGAAGTTTTTGCACCAGTAGCAAGGATTGAAGCAATCAGACTATTCTTGGCCTATGCTTCTTTCATGGGCTTCACTGTATATCAGATGGATGTTAAGAGTACCTTCTTGTATGGTACTACTGAATAGGAGGTGTATGTCTCACAACCTCTAGGTTTTGTTGATCCAGATCATTCTGATAAGGTGTACAAGGTTGTAAAGGCTCTTTATGGACTACATCAAGCTCCAAGGGCATGGTATGAGACTTTGGCTTCATACTTACTAGAGAATGGATTCCAAAAGGGCAAGATAGATCAGAATTTATTCATCAAGAAGCACAAGAAGGATATCTTGCTAGTACAGGTGTATATGGATGATATTATTTTTGGATCCTCAAGGAAGGAAATGTGTGTTGAATTTGAGAAACTTATGCATGAAAAGTTTTAGATGAGTTCCATGGGGGAACTTACTTTCTTCTTGGGTCTGCAAGTAAAGAAATCAAGTGAAGGCATATTTATAAGCCAAGATAAATATATGACAGAGATTCTAAGGAAGTTTCAGTTTGCTAATTCTAAAGTGGCAAGCACACCAATTGATCCTGAGAAACCTTTACTTAAAGATGCAGATGTAGAGAATTTTGATGTACACACATACAGATCAATGATAGGGCCCTTGATGTATCTTACATCATCAAGACCAGATATCATGTTTGTTGTTTGTGCTTGTGCAAGGTTTCAAGTGACTCCTAAGGTTTCTCACTTAACTGCTGTCAAAAGGATCTTCATATATCTTAAGGGTCAACCTTGGTTGGGTCTGTGGTATCCTAGGAAATCACCTTTTGACCTGGTGGCATATTCAGACAGTGACTATGCTGGTGCATGCCTGGACAAAAAATCAACAACTTGTGGACGTCAATTCCTTGGATGCAGACTTATATCATTGCAGTGTTAGAAGCAGACAATTGTGGCAACTTCTACAACTGAAGCTGAATATGTAGCTGCTGCAAGTTGTTGTGGTCAAGTGCTTTGGATTCATAATCAGCTACTTGACTATGGGTATAACTTTATGAACACCATGATATATATTGACAATAGCAGTACAATTTGTATAATTAAAAATCCAGTACAACATTCTAAAACAAAACACATAGAAATCAGGCATCATTTCATTAGAGATTGCAATGAGAAAAAGTTAGTTCAAGTGGTTAAAATTGATATTGAACAAAACTTTGTAGATCTTCTCACAAAAGCCTTTGATGTAGGAAGATTTCAATACATGGTAGCAAGTATTGGAATGCTTAATCCTTAATCTTTTTCAAACTGTGTGTTTTTATACATAAAATGAATTTGTACTGCTAGGTTTGTCAATTAGTACTGTTAAATATATTTTGGTACTGCTAGTACAAATTTGGCTATTTGTTAATACTGTTAGCCATATGTCTATACTGTTATGAAGCAAGTGCTTTGCACTTTGTTTTCTTGGTTTTGGACTAACAATTGTAGGTGATAAAGTTGAAAATGACAAAACTAAGTATGAAAGATCTGGACTTCCCCTTATGCAAGAACTTCCCCTGAAGTTGGAAAATTTTGTCTTGGTTTTGGAATTTGAGCACAAAGGGAATTACTAGTACAATGTGTGAGTACGCAGATGGTGGTAGAGTTGTTGACATAATAAGTTGATGATGGACAGAGTTTAAGAATTCATTAACAAAGGTTTATACCTAAGTTAATTGATTCCTTAAAACTTCTTTCTTGAGGCCTTATTATGATGTTTTGTATTGAATTGATGGCTTAGTTAGTCAGACAGTAACTGACTTAACTCACTTTCTATCATTTTATAATTTTATTAGTATAATGTGTAGTCTAAGGACATCTGATAAAAAGAACAGTGAGCAAACGTGAATCTAACACTTGTGTTAGAGGCAACACCTGCCACGAGCTGGAAACCTTGTCAAAAAAGCTCTTTGAATGAGTTTATCTGATCACAGGAAGTTATTTATAACTAAAAACATTGGTTCTCAAACAACCAGAGGTTGCTTTAAACCGAATTCTTGATTAAGTGTCTGTCTTTACATTTAATCCCTTCCAAATGGTTGTTAGCAGTATGGTTTTTTAATCAAAATTGAGTTTATACTGCTGAGTCAAATTTTTCACAAAAAGTTTGTACTGCCAGGCTTAAAGTTAGTAATGGTAGGCTTAATTTGTACTGCTGGATAGTCGTTAGTGCTGGTGCGAAATAACAGCTTTTTGAAAATAGCCGTTGAGAGCTTGTTGGGATTTTTACTAACGATTTCCTTGTTTTGAGGGTTTTCTTTTTGGATATTTTTATCTTTATATTATTTTACTAACCTTATCTTCGATTAAAAGTTATCTTTTACTCAAAGTCGGTCCAATTGAAACCCTAACAAGTCACTCATAATATCTCAATTCACTTTCTTCTTCTACTTTCTACCCTAAAATTCAACTATTCCCACCAGTCAAATCACTTTTTACTGAAACTAAATGGCTACTTTATCTTTTGCTAACAAACACAATGTGGTCGCCTACTTGGAAGAAGCAGAGGATGAAACAACGTTTCATCAGATAGTGGATTTCTTAAATAGCTCTTACATAAGGTATTCTTTACTTCTAAATCCCACTATCTATGTCACTCACATCAAACAGTTTTGGCATACTGCCACTGTCAAAATATTTGAAAATGGTGACAGAGATATTAATGCTAAAGTGGATGGTATGTCTATCATTATTACTGAATCATCACTCAGGAGGCATCTCCACTTGAATGATGAGAATGGTATTAATGTTATGCCAAACACTGAAATTTTTGAAAACTTATCCATGATGGGGTATAACACTGAATCACAAGCTCTAACTTTTCAAAAGAGTCGTTTTGCCCCTCAATGGAGATTTTTTATATATATACCATCCTTCACTGTCTTAGTCCCAAGAAAACCTCATGGGAATAGTTCAGTAGTAATATTGCTACTGCTCTCATTTGCTTGGCTACTGACTGAACCTTTAATTTTTCTAAACTGATTTTTGAAGGTATGGTTAAGAATGGTGATAGTAAGACAAATTTTTTGATGTATCCCAGGTTCATTCAAACAATTTTGAACATGAGGAAACATCAACTGCTTCCACACAACACTGTTTATCCAACCCCAAAGCTTACCCAAAAACTCTTTAGTAACATGAAAATAGTTTCAAGAGGGTATAGTGGGGAAGCAGTACCACTTTTTGATTCTATGACACAAGCTCAGGGTGAAGGAGCAACAAGCCCAGTTGCCTCCCATCACACACCCACACCATCAGAACATTCATCTTCACAACCATCTTCATCAACACATAGGACTGTATCCTGTCATGACTCTGGTGTACCTCAGTATAGAGTTCCTACTCCCACAAATGTAGCAGATGAGGCTGACTTTATCAGTGTGGAAGGGGCTACTTCTACTGTCTCTGGCTTAGAAGCTGAGCAGGACAGAAGTAACATACATAAGACCCAATTCATGGCAACACCAACAGTACCTAGTACTCTTGGTGGAATCCCTAGCCAAATGGAAACTCAGGGTGGCTCAGAAGCTCATCATATGATGAACTATGAGTCTATGCCCCATGATGCACCTCTCCCTGAAGGTAACACACCAGGAAGTGCTGAGGGCAGTTATATACTTAAAGAATTGATGGTCATTTGTACAACATTATCTAAAAAAGTTAACTCATTGGAAACTAAGCTCAAGAGTCACAAGAAGAACTTTGGAGTTGTCTACACCAAAATTGTCTTAAATGTGAAGAAATTAGAGACAAGAGTCAAGAAACTCAAAGGAAAAAGATAAGCAAAGATGGTGGATTCACCAAGTTCTTCTTCTTCTAGTTCATCCAAGGGTCCAAGCACAGATGATGGTGAGGAATCTTCCAAACAGGGGAGGAATATTGCTTAGATTGATCATGATCCTAATATCTCTTTGGTTCAAGAGGAGTATGAAAGTCAGGGGAGGCAAGAACAACAGATGGATCAAGGTACTGCTATCTTTGAAGAAGGTACTGGTAATGAATGGCAAGGTACTGGTAGTGAATGGGAAGGTACTGGTAGGAAAAACCATTTTCTAAATAGTTGTCCAAGAAGGAACAAGTTTAGTTAGCACTTGATGAAGAGTTAGCCCAAAAGTTTCATGAAGAATAGTTAGAAAGAGTTGTTGAAGAAGAATGGTTAGTTGAAGAAGAAAGAGTGGCAACATTCATGATTGAAATAAGTTTCGAACTGAAGAAGAAGAGAGAGCTGCTCAGATTCTTGCTGATAAGGAGTTAGCTGAAAATTTTCAAGAAGAAGAAAGAGCAAAGTATACTCCAGAAGAACAAAATTCAGCAACTAATGACCTGTTGGAGGAAATCAGAAGGAAGCAGAGTAAAAAGAAAGCATATCTCAAGAAACCTCCTTCAAGAAGTGAGAAACTGAAGTACATGAAAACTTATTTGAAGAATCAAGACAATTGGCAAGAAAAACACTTCAAATATAGGTATTATGAAGAAATTGAAGATATCTACATTAAGACACATAAAAGACTTCAGGAGTCCCTGAAAGGTGATACATTTAAAATAAGAGGAGAAAAGAGAACAGGAGAACAATTGGAGTCAGGGGATTCCAAGAGACTAAGAATTGAAGAAGAATCAATTCCAGAAGAACCTGTAGAGGAACAACAGATAGAAGGAGAAAAGCAGGATGAATCAGCTGAGAAAGAAGAAAAGACATTGACTGATAAGCAAATCTATAGTATGATAGTGGTGGTTCCAGAATCCCTTAACATTGATCCCCTTCCAGCAAAGCATCCAATTATTGACTGGGAAGTGTATTCAGATGGAAGAATCAAGGGGTGAAAGATCATCAGGGTAGGAGGAAAAATTGAAGTCTACAAATTATTTGAAGACTTGATCAGAGCTTTTGACAGAGATGACCTAGACAAATTTTGGAGCTTAGTTCAAGAAAGATTCAAGTTCTCAGATCCTAAAGATGACAAAGATAAGAAACTATGGGTTCAGCTGAAAATATTGTATGAACCAGATGGAGGTGAGGCTATTTGGAGATTTCAAGCTAAAGTTTCAGACATCACATGGAAACTTTTTGATAACTGTGGTGTTCATAGGATTTCAACTAAAGAAGGCTTGGAAATCTATATGTTAGTGGAAAAGGATTATCCACTCAGACCAATAGTTTTAATGGCTATGATATCATCAAGGCTTAAAGTTGAAGAAGAGTCAGAAATAGCAGATGAACTAATCAGAAATATATTTCAGCTCTCAGAACAAAGAAAAGCCAGAGGACTAAGGTTAACTATGTAGTGTTTGGAAGAATCCTCACATCCTCATTTAATTCAGAGAAACTTGATGATTTAGGATAAATCACAAGTTTAGGGGAGGATTGTTGGGAATTAAATGTCTAGCAACTTAGTACTGCTGAAGAAATACACTAACAGTACAAACTGCTAGGGTATAAGTGAAGACTGCTGAGATATAACTAACAGTAAAAACTGCTAAGTTTATACTACTAGCTATAAAGAAGGTACTGCTGCATGGATAACTGTCATATACGACATTTTAGAGGATAAGTATGGAAAGGATCTTTTGTATAACTTAATTAGTTAGAATTATATGGTAGGATACTTATCTTGTAAAGGACTCCTTAAGTCTATAAAAGGAGATATTAGGTTATACATCAGTTACATAGATCAGTCATAGAGTTTTGTTAAGATTCAAGGTCATCGTAACCCTAGTGATAGCAAGATCACTCGTATTATTCAAGCAATAATATTGAATTGTTTTGTGTTAATCTTACTGTGTTCATTGTTCATTCAAGCTTTACTGCTCCATTAAACAAACCAACATTCTTCTAAGTATGGTTAAGTAGATTCCGCATACTTAACTACATACACTCAAAGTATCTCAAATACGTTATAAAGGAGTAACATCCTAAGTGTTTTATAATCCTCTCACCTACAAAATACAGTAGTATGATTGGGTCACTCATGTATCTAACAGCCAGTAGACCAGATATAGTATTTGCCACATATCTTTGCTCCCGCTATCAGTATAGACCAACTGAAAGACACCTCTCTGAGGTTAAGAGAATCCTTCGATACATAAAGGGAACCATTCATTTGGGGATCTGGTATCCAAAGGATTCTGGCTTTGAACTAATTTCCTTTTCAGACGCTGATCATGCAGGATACCTAGACACAAGGAAAAGTACATCTGGGGAGTGCAATTCTTAGGTGTCAAGCTAGTCTCTTGGCAGTCAAAGAAGTAGGATTGTACATCACTGTCATCAACGAAATCTGAATACGTGGCCATGTCAGCATGCTGTGCTCAAGTCATCTAGATGAGATTACAATTGATGGACTATGGTTACATCTTCAACAAGATTCCAATGTACTACGACTCTAAGAGTGCCATTGCTATCTCGTGCAACACTGTTCAGCATTCAAAGTCCAAGCATATTGCTCTTCGTTATCATTTCATCAAAGAGCATGTGGAACAGGGTACAATTGAACTTTACTTTGTGGGTATAGAATACCAACTGACAGACTTATTCACCAAAGCCTTGCCTCATGCAAGATTTGTGGAATTAGTTCACCAGATTGGTATGGGATGTTTGACTCCAGAGGACTTGGAAAATTTTCTTAAAAACAACTAACCGAGTCAAACATCAAAACTATCTTTGTAAATATTTTGACAAAAACACAAAAAGATTTTTTAACCTTTAATTTAAAAAATAATAATAAAATAAAAAATGCAAGTACAAAATCTTCATCAACACTTGGTTCATTTCAACACAATATCAATTATTTCTGAACGAGTGTTGAGGGTGAGAACAAAAAATTCAAATTTTAAAAAATTTTCATTAAATTTGTACTTACATAATTTCTTTAACATTGTTGCTTCATAAAATGGTGGTAAAATCATCTGTCTAATACCCTCCTTGATCTTAAAAATGCTTTCAGATACTCATAAGTCGAGGGGGAGTATTAAAGTTGTTATTGCCAAAAACATGTTAAGCCTAAAGTTTAAAAATTGTGAGTTAGGACTTAGAATGTAAAACAACATGGTTTACGGACTAAATGTGTAAAAAATTGGAAAGATCAAAATGTTTAAACAAAAAAAGAAAAAGTGCTGTAAGTGCACCATTTACTCCTTTGTCATAAATTTTCACCTACCGCTTTTACTTCTCAACCACCGCAATCCACGGCTAGCAATCAAACTGCACATCTGATCAAGTTCCTTCGAATCTGTGAGTTTATATGCATTATTTACACGATTTTAAGAAACGGTTTCGAAGGATTTCTTGATCCAACGGTCCAATTTTGTAAAATCGAGTTTTAAAATTCTAGGGTTTATGCTTAATAAGATTTCATGAGTTTACGTGTTTGAGATGCAATTGATTGGTGGTATTTTGTCGGAATTAGTTCCTTAACATGTTGTGTATGTTTAATTGAACCCAGAAACTCGATTGAGGCATGTTTGAATTTAGGGTTCATGCGTTGAATTGGGGAAAGTTGTATAAATGTGTTGTAGTGCAATTAAGTTGTTGGGATAGTGTTTATATGTGTCGAATTGCATGTTTTAACCATCGAATTGAACCCAAAAACACAACTGATGTGATTTAGATGATTAGGGTTTAAGGCGAACGCGTATAAGGTCTAACTTTTGATTCTGTGGTTGAAAAGTGTTAAGACTTGGACATAGAACTCAGGAACATCATGTGAAACTAATGGAACAAATCAAACAAACTTTTAACAAGTCTTGATGAATTTCGATAATCTGATGAACATGATTTATTGAAATTGAGTGCTGTTGAGATTTAGTTTGATATAAAGGGTTTAATGAGCATAGAATAACTTGTGAATTGGTTTAATTGAACAGGAAAACCAAATTTCGACAAAGAACCAAGAATCATGTACGTCTACAGTAGTTATCGAAAATTCTTGTGTAAGAAATTGTCGAAATTTCCAAATCTATCGTAATTGGACAAGTTCTGTCGAAATTGCCATTTCTATCGAAATTGGACAAGTTCTGTCGAAATTGCCATATCTATCGAAATTGGATAAACTCTGTCGGAATTGTAAAATCTATCGAAATTGGATAAAGTTGTCGCAATTGTCTAAAACTTGTCGAAATACAAGATTTTGTCGCAATTGGCCAAGATTTATCAAAATTCCATATGTTTATCGCAATTGGAAAAGTTTATCGAAATTCCATATGTTTATCGCAATTGGGCATAACTTATCCCAATTCAGGTGGTTATCGCAATTGGACAAGACTTATCACAGTTGAGATCTTTTTTCATCAAAATTGGCCAACCTGTCACAATTTGATATCTGTCAAAATTATACTATCGGAATTAACATAAAGTTAAAAATTGTCGAAATTGCTCTTTGAACAATAAACATGAAAATCAAATTGCTATGTTTAAACTTGTAAAATCAAACTAAGCAATAAAAGGATCACATATGAACCAACAAGTTTAACTATTTGCTAACTTTCATGTATCCTGCAAGTCTGTGGTTGAATGATGTTTCAGATATCTCAAATGGCTGCACCACAACAACAACCACTCCCAATGCTCACAAAGGATGATGTTCTCCTACAAGGCTATAAGGTGGAGATTGGAAGCAACAACGCAAAGGTAGAATTTCACAAGATCAAATGTGCAGAACCAACTTGCCAGATAGCAATAGAGGTTCTTAAACAGCACAAGTGCAGGAGTATGCTAGACAAGTCAGCTAATATTCCCGAGCTCTATATTCGCCAAATGTGGGATACTTTAACGCTAGACTTAAGAGAGACATATTTCACATGCACACTAGACCGCAAGGAAGTCACTGTCAATAAAGACTACCTCCAAAAGGCCTTGCTACTACCAAAAGCTCCTCAACCTGACAATAAATTCTACCCAACACCCACTGAAGAAGAAGTTCTCAATTTCCTTTTAGAGATAGGATACGATCTACAAGAAGACAAACCATTGACGAAAATCTCAAGGGTTGAAGCGAAGATCATCCTACAACCCTGGAGAACAATCTACTACATCTTAGTCCGATCTGTCTCTGGAAGGGACAGTGGACACGAGAACCCCCGTTTATTTCATCTTTAAATCTTCTGGGGAATTTTCAATCAGAAAGATATTGACTTTTCTCAACTTATCTGGGATGATCTGGTCTACCAAATTCAAAAACCATTAACCAAAATCCTGTTTGTTCGCTTCACCAAGCTGCCCATCCATCATCTTCTTGACGACAACACAAACATCTCTCCACGCGTTGAAGACAAAGAATTGCATCTCTTCATAATAGACAAGACCATCAGGCAAATCTACATTCCAAAAGGCAGCTCTCGTAAACAAGGGATGAGGTTACCTGAAGTTTTGTTGACAGAGAAGGTCAAGACAACAAAAGCCTACAGAGATTATGATAAATCATTCCAAGAAGGACATGTAGGGTTTTGCAAGTATGACGATGAGCCTGCATCAGCTAGGACTCGATCAAAGGATAGCGGCAATTCTGAAAGTTCTTCTAGTATGTCTAAGAAAACCAAACCTTGTGCTCATAGAATTGTCAAAAGAAGAGTTCCGGTTATAGTAGCTAAGCCTAAGCTAGAAACTGAGGAAGGAAGAATTGTTGAGGAAAGAAGATATAGCTACCCAGATAGCACTAGAAGAAAGCCTTAAGTCACACAAGGCTGATGAGGAAAGAAGGGCGCAGTTAAGGCTAGAAGAGCAAATGAGATTTAAACAAATGAATAGAAATTTTGAGGAATCCCAGACCTATGTTGATCCGGTTAATCGAACTGGTGGGTCTGGGGTAGTAAAAGAAGTAACACCACCTCACCCTGATCCGGTTAATCAACCCGGAGGGTCTGGTGTTGTTAAAGACACTACTCCACCTCAGCCCGATTCGGTTAATCAACCCGATAGGTCTGAGTCTGATAAAGAAGTCATCCCACCGCAGTAAAATCCGGTTAATCAACCAGAAATGACGAAGATAAGAAGGAAGAAGAGAAGATGAAGGACGTCGATATGGAAGAAGGGGAAAAAACTGATAAGGTGTCAACAGATGAAGAGAAGGATAAAAATGAACACATGAAAGACATTGATGAAAGGGAAGAAATAGATAAATTACTGATGAGGAGGAGATAACTAAAACTGCTGAAGAAATAGAATTGGAACACAAGAAGCAAGAAGAGGAGAAATTGGCTGAAAAGGAAGTGGACAGATACATTCAAACGCCACCAATCACTCCTCCACATTCCGTACTAACACCACCAGTGTCTCAGCATGCATCAACACCCAAGGCTCAAACACCTCCAGAATCATCAACACACCCCTCACCAACACCACCATCACCATCTACATAAGCATCAATAAAAGAATCAAAAGGAAAAACAATCATGAAAAGCAAGAAATCTAAGATCACTAGGCTGAAATGGGTTGAAGTAATCTCACCTATATCTAAAAGGTTAAAAAAGGAAGAAAAGCTGGCTCGTGCAAAGAAAGACAACCAGCTAAGTGACCAAGTCCAAAACTTAACAAATATGGTCAAAGAGAAGGAAGAAACCAAAGCTCGTATGGACGAATTTCTTGTAGACGATGTTAAAGACCGATTGCTCAAAGAAGTCAAGGGCCGTACCAAGGTGTATGTAAAGAATTATTTTCCCAAGGTTGTGTCACAACAGATAGAAGAGCATATCGACTCCAATATCGAAGACAAAGTCAAGAATATTGTATCCTCGGTTCCTCTTGTCTTTACAACCCAACCAAAACAGCCCAAGGAACCTACTCTTGAAGAAATCCAACTCCAACACCTCACTGTTTTAGTTAATCTCACCTCTCCAACTCAAGAAGACATAGCCATCATGGAGGCTATAAAAGTCAACATTGCAAAATAGTCATGTAAAGTTAAGGCTGATAAGGGCAAACGTCCAATAGAGGACGAAGACCAAGATCCAGACACCTATGCTAAGAAACAAAAGGGAGTCAGCGGATTTGGTCCACAAATCAAAGAACCAGTTGGTCCGTCAACAACTACAGAAACTCAACCACCAAAGGCTTGGGGATCAGGTCCTACAGAAATGGAGCATCAGTTCGAGCACACTGCAACTGAAGAAATGGAATATCAACAACACTATGATAAGCCACATTCACTTCCTAAGACCAAGGCGACATCATCTAGCAGGAAGACTTCCAGAAGATCAAATGTTGTCTCTTGGCTAGATGAAGACACTACTCATGGAAATGAGTGGTTTGATCAGCTAGCAAGTGCTCAAACACAGATGGATGAAGATTCCGTAATTGAAGATAGCATGTTTGAGTTCTCACAAAGACTCAAACGTGACCAAAGAATCAAGAAAATGACAAAAGGGGAACTTCGTCGCATCAAGAACGATGCATTCAATATGCTCAAGGAAAGATCATCCAGTGCAGCTGAGCTCGAGTATCATCTTGAAAACATTGCCCGAGCAATGTCCAGTAAGTTCAGCTGGACTAATCCAGACGTGATAATGGTTGGAAGCACTTCTAGAACAAACCAACCATATATCATAGATTGGATGAAACCGTTGCCAGTGATTCGAGTCTCCGATCAGCCTGCCATTCTTTACCAATTCTTCTTCAACAATGATCTTGAATTACTCGTGCATGGAATCAAATGTCAACCAAAGTATGCAACCTCAATAACTTTGATCCCTGCAATAAGTTACAATCAACCAGCCATCGAAGAAACTGCCACAAGACTTTTCATCACCAACAAAGTGCAGTATGACCAAGATGTGCGCCTGGGTATTTATCATTGGTTCGAGAAGAGGAAGACTTGTTACAAGAGTAAACTCACTAAGGAAGTATCCTACTCCAGTGAAAAGTGAACTTAGGATTCTTGTTGTGGTCGGTCTAGAGGGTGAAAAGAAATATGACTACACCTTCTTGACAGGAATCAAAGTTAGAAGACACCACCAGCAACTCTACACGTTCTCTAAAGCAGATTTCCCATATTTGAGTCTTAATGACCTTGAAGATATGTACCTCATCAATGTTCAAGGGAAACTGCAACATTTCACAACTGATCTTCAATACGCATTCAACACTTCCATACTCCACTTTATTTGAAGGAAGATCATCCAAGAACGTGTAGAAGATCTGCAGCTTAGGGTCGAGAGCTACCAAAGGAAGTTGAATCTAACCGCACCACTACTATCACTTCCTCAGATCAACAATGAAGCCCAATACACCATGAAGAAGGAACCAACCTTTGGGTTCATTTACAAAACAGATCTGACGATTAACTGCTTCATGGCGTATAAGGACGTTCATAAGTTCTGCGATCGAACACTAAAAAGGGTTCATGATGGGTTGGTAATCCGAGTTCGAGATCAGGAGTTGCAAAAGACAAGAAGATGGACGAGTGCTCAGCTAAGAGAAATCCGTCAGTTTGTGCTGAAGATCGAGAGAACGCTATTTCACCGAAATCAAATGAGACGGCTAGAGAGTTATGTTGGAGGGAGGCCATCATTCCCAATCTGGAACTTCTTGAGACCTGATCCAGTCTACACTGAATTCAGAAGTTCGGGATGATATAAGAGTTTGTTATATTCTTTGATTGATAATTCTTGCTTATATGATTGTTGATTATGGCTTGTGCACACATCACAGTACACAACCCGTTCTTGTAAAGAAAGGACCCTGTGGTACGCTTTAGTGCCACAATCCTAATATAAGGAGCGAAAGCTTCTTACTTTTGAGTAGAATTAATCAGAATTTTCAAAGTTTTTCAAAATTCTGCTCAAAAGAACAAGTATTCCCTTGTTAAAAGGGAGTACTTGAAAACAAAATCTTTGTTCTAAACAACAAAAAGTACTTGAAATTCTTCCCGTAAACCTCAAAAAGCATATTTTAATAAAAAGTTTAACAAAAACAACATTAATATGCTATTTTTGAGGGGGAGAATGAATATGTGATTAAAATATAGTAATAAAAAAGTTGAAATCTCGTATGAGCTCGACTCAAAATTGAACCCTCGAATTGAAGATATCAAAAGCCAGTAATCAAAAAGACATGTCCAGGACGG
The DNA here is from genome assembly GCA_021014915.2 of Artemisia tridentata subsp. tridentata. Lineage (NCBI taxonomy): Eukaryota > Viridiplantae > Streptophyta > Magnoliopsida > Asterales > Asteraceae > Artemisia > Artemisia tridentata. The sequence continues at coordinate 179,494,660 of CP139505.1, forward strand.
GTAATAATTTCAAGCCGGTTTATCCGGTGATGTAAACGTGTCTCGCAAAGGACTTGTTTGAATAGAATGTACCAATTTCGAGAGATTATTCTTTGAATATGGCTTGGACGGGTAATAATTTCAAACTAGTTTAACTAGTGATGTAAACGAGTCTCGCAACGGTCATATTCATTGAAAATCGATCAATTTTAAAAGTTTTGACTCTACCCGACATGTGCAAATTTACCTTAAATACTTATGAGCACATGTTAAGGGGGAGTATTTATGAAAATCACAAAACTCTCAAAGTGTTAACAAAATATGTTTTTACAATCATAAGCACTTTGAGAGATTTTCAAAACGATTGGTTTATGGCAAACATATGATTAGTCATGGGGATATAAGGTGACTAAGGTTAGGAAACCGTCCTATGATCTACCAGAGCCGGAGGGATCTACCCAAGGACAGTACCAATAGTTTAGAACTAGAAAGTGCTAGGTACGATGAAAAAAGGAGTAAAGAAATGAAAGGAGAAAGAAGGGGTTGAAGAATGAAAAAGAAAAGTAAAGAAAAAAGTGAAAAGAAATAGCCCTCCATTTGATCAACCTTAGGGCAGACACTGGGTTCAATACATATGCTACTGGTTGTTACTACGGTAACACCGGTAATAAAGATTAAGCCGTCATGGACCAAGTGACACACTGCACTAAACCTTCTAACCACTCAGGTGTCTCTCAAAAGACACTTGTTTCATTTCACACAAAGAACCCTTCGTTATCTATTGACCTCTTACTCCGAGATGTGTTGATATTGAAAAGGACGCAATTTGCTCCATGCCTCCGACGACCAGAACCAAAAAGCACTTAATCGAGTCTAGAGCCACGAGATACACCAAAGATCTCTTAGGAACACTTAGCATTGTTACACTGGTTGTTCAACAAAAGGAACACCAAATGTAAATTATAAGAGTGTCCTACGCAGATCTTAGTAATCTGCTGAGTACATTCATGAGAGAATTCATAAATTATGATTCTTAGTGATTGAATGGAAATCCTGCCAGGGTCAACATCAAACAGCCCTGACAGCAAATCACTTCGATAATCCCTTGTGGGTTACGCTTAGTGTTCATGGTGGTACCAAACGGTCTACAGTCGTGGAGTGACACTTCGGTATACTTCAGCGGCTCACTGAACCGTTGATACACTTTGGTGTGTCTGTGTCATCTCTTTCGGGGGCATCCGGTTCAGAATGGCCTTGGCTAGGATTAGAGAAAGTCTTCACACTATGCTATTGATGATCTCGAATTCCGAATCTGTAAGTGTTGCATGATTTATTGCTAACTGTTTACCTGCAGGAAATCATGGAGACCAGGAGTTCTACCACCACCATTCCATCATGATCATATCCTGAAGAAAAGTTCTCATAAAGACTAAGAGATAACAAAAGTTCAAAGAAGTCAAAGATCAAGCACAACAAACTTTCATAAGTAAAAGATTGAAGTGAGAACAACTTGATATATAAAGAACAAAAGTCAAAAGATATATGAGCATGGTGGAAAAGACGTAAAAAAATCAAGATGAAAGAACGTCGGTGGAAGGCAGATCAAGATATTACCATATCACAACACGACAAGAACAAAGAACAAAGATTCTAAAGACGTCAAAATCCGAAGAAGCAAAGATGACGTCAAGCAACCTAGATGACCAAGCTTTAGGGGCAGATTGTTAGGAACACGTTTAAATATATTTCAAGTCTTGGTCATTTATTGTAATTAGGTTGCAAGATTTGGGCTTTATGTTAGTAAAACACCACATGGCCACATTAGAAGCCCATGGGTCGTGTGGTCTTGTAATAACCTTCTAGAAACCATTAGGCAAAGGTTGCCCTAGAAAATGCCTATAAATAGAAGGCTTATGTATCATTTTTCTTTGTTGGTTTTATTAGCTCTTGTATCGAACCTTTGCTTATTTGTCGAGTGAAATAATATCAACCTTTCTCTTCATCTTATACTTTTCGTTCTCTTTATCATTCAATCTATAGTCATTGTTGACGATTCATATAGTAGTTATAGTTGTTATACGTTGAGTTATATATTGTGTTAAGCTAGAAATAACACCTATCATTAATGAAATTTCCAGTTTTTAATTTTTAATTTTTAGGTTTATTTCTGCTAACCATCGATTAACAAGATATGTACTAGCTGTGATTTTTAATTTAACACAGGTTGTTTACAAGGAAATGGTGGTTTACATAAATTCTGAATTTTCTGTGTGTTGAAACCATGTTGGCATTCGGACGCCATTCCACATAGAAAATAAAAAGTTGCTCACAAACGCATAATGGAGGATCATACTGAGAAAATCTCAGGGGAGTTTTCCGTTCTAATTCTTTCTATTTCCTGTTTTTTATTTTAATTTTAAACAAAGAGGACGTTGTTTATCTTAAGTGGGGGGATAGAGAATTAGAACGTCACTTGTCCTTATTTTTCAAAAATTTGCTTTATATGTGCTTAATATGCTCAAATTTAAAATTTTTCTTGCATGTTTTTGTTAAATCTAAGTTGCATGACCGCAAACATAACCCTTATTTCCAAATTGTGAGAATTTTAGCCTTATCCATTTCCTTATATTTTAATCAAATTCCACAAAAATATGAGTGTGCCGGTGACTTGTAGTAAACTTTAGAACTTGGCTTGTATACTATTCGAGACCACCATAATGAGTATTATTGAGATAATTGGAGTAACTTGTCTAACTAGGTAAATTTCTAGGATTACACCCAAATAGCCTTTATATGTTATGTGTTATTAACTAACTACACTGGTTAGTTAGCCCCCGTATAAACCCTTTCATTACTCTCATTTTTAGAGTAAGATACACCAATTTAAAATGTTTCGTTACACCCTTACACCTTAGCCTACCCTATAGATTTAAGTCCGTGGTTAGTTGTTTTTGGTAAAAGTGTGTATTCCCAGCGTTTCCTGTGTTCGTGTGCGTAAATTTATTATCTTTGGTTAGATCGGGAATTGCACAATGCAATGGAGTGAAAGTAGATATTGTATTTTTTTATTTTTGTGTGTTTACTACATTCACTATTACCTTTATGTCTGAAGTTATGAAAAGTATGGAAAGAAATTATCCAGATTTATTGTGATGGTGATGTAGTGAAATTTTACACCATTTAGTATTTGATGTTAAAAAAAGAAAAAAAAAAAGATGTTGGTAAGTTTGATAAACCAACAATGTATAGTTATGTACTGGTAGAGATATCGATACTGCTTGTTGTATTATATTTATAGATTGCAAGGGAGATGGCCATTATGGGAACGCCAACTAAGGTTTATTCTCTGAATGAGATATTATTGAGTTTAATTCATGTTTACTTAATAAAGCGTGAGTTTCCGTGTTAAAGCGCGAGTTATTCTATCATTTGTGTCTTATTCATGGGATGGTTGGGAAGTAATTAACCACACTTTTTAGGACTTAATCTACCTGTTTGTATATTTTATTTTACACCAATTTATGTATTTCCCAATGTTTAATCCCTACCCTTTACCAAGTTACTTTATTCGTTGTTAGCTTTCGAGCATCCGGATATGGTAATAACTTAGTGAGAATGTCAAATGCATGAATAAGGTAGTGACCATCTGAGTTTTAGACTAATCAAATAACGCGCCAGCGATCTAGAGTGTGTCTTGGCGACCATCTGTTATGCAGATAACGTGCCAGCGAACTGGGATACACGCTAATGACCATCCGTTGTTTGAGGAATCAAGGGCTCGTGCCAACAATCTATTAAGTTTGTGCAGGAGATGTTTAAACAAAGCTAGGTTTAACCCTTAAGCCTTATCACAACCTAATTTAACGCTTTAGACTTGTCACTGCTTAGCTTTGTTGGTGGAGATGTGTATCCTTGCCAAGCTTATGATAGAATATTCATCACAACCGAGCAATTGAGCGAATTACTTAAATGTTACCACATAGATTAGTTGAGTGATTTGAGTGATTTCATTTTCCTACTTCGTGAGGTGTTTGGTTGTGCAATTATGATTAAAACGAATAAGTGCTTAAAACTATAAAAATAAATCCTAAACCGTATTTAGGATACATTTTCATAAGTTTAAATCTAAGGTTTACTTGAGCACAAGTAAAGTTTAAGTGGAGGGATATTTGATGATATCAAATAACTACATTTTATTGACATCATTTATCCTATGTTATTCACTTGTTTTACATTATTTTATATGAGAATTGATACTTAATCGCTTACTTTTGTAATTCTCAGTTATAAACAAGCATTTGGTGAAAGTTAGCTATTTTAGACGTAAATTGGAGCAAAATGGATAAAGTTGGAAAAGTCTACTGAACTGAAGGAAGATATGCTGTATCATTCTAGACAGATACGCCGTACATAAAGACTTAGATGATTATAAAGACCATTGCCTGACTTTGAAGCATACGCCGTATGGAATTATCCCATACGCCGTATATGAAACCTTGGTCAACAAGCATATCTGACTTGTTTTACTCCAGATACGACGTATTACATTCCAGATGTGCGGCGTATTAATCTCAAGACTTCACCAAATAATCCAAGATTCTGAAGGACGATGCGCAGTACGAAGACTGAAGCTGCGTCGTATCTTATGACGGTGGATGAATATTCCAGAATATAATAATCTTGGACCCCACGCGAAGTTACCTAGATACGGTGTATCAACTTAATGGATACGCCGTATCGACCCTGTCATTAGAAAATATAAATACCTCATTCAACAGCCACATTTGACACACACACATAACAAGGGAGAAAACCAGACGAATTGGCAGCACAAGACACAACCTAAAGGACGAATTCAGAGCAGTAAGAAGGTCCTGCTAGTATTTTAATTCATAAGAAAACTCGTTTACTTGTATTAGCAATCTGTTAATCGTTAAGTTAGCGTCTTTTTCACTATTTGATCAGAAATAATTGTTTCCAGCTTTTATAAAGAGTATTTGATGTTTATTTGGTTTCTTAATGCATGTGCTTTGATTACATATTGAGTTTATCGCGCCTTGTCAACGTAGGCTCATGCAATTACTTCATTAACATTGTCTGCATAGTTGATGTATGCCTGTAAAAGTGATAAATAATACATAAACTTAGTAATCATTAGGTCTTTACAAGCCTGTGTTAAGAATTCCACTGAGAGAGAATAGATTTTAGCACTTATCTTATACAGCTAAGCAATTAAACGTGTGAAAAGTTTTCCTACTATCGGCCAGGCCTCTTATTTTTATCTGTTTTCTATCTATTTACGTGTGTGCCATTCGCTTCCTTATTTTATTTACTATTTACTTAATCTACACATCGTGACAGTCTTTCAGAAAACCCCCCTTGCATTAGATTAGAGCATTAGAACTAACTTAGGATTAAAATACTGATAGATATCTAGCTGTTAACATCCCACTCTTTGTGATCGACACTCTACTTACCAACTAGCTACATTGATCGGGTACACTGCTTGTTAGTGTGTGTTATAGGATAAGTCGGCTAAATATAAATTTAAATCTTGATAATATAATCTAAACTTACAACGATATACGCACGCATCATTTTCTAGCAAAGGTGGTCTTTGTATAGAACACCCCTAAACATAGTGCTTTTGAGCCATGGACCTATACTCAACTTTTCAAAAAATTTTGGTAGGTTTTTTAAATTTTTGAAAAAGAAGTTTTTGCTTTAAAACGCCTTCTCGGAAAGGTTTTAACGCTTAAAATACTTGAGTATCCCACTCTGATACGAATTGTAGAATCGTAGGGGGGGTTGAATACGATCTTTTCGGCTTCTTTGAAGTTTATTAACTTCAAGCCTCAAAGATCAACAAGTGGTTACACAAACAAATACAACAACCACAATACAATCATAATATATAAAGCAAGTAAAGAACACCACGTTATATACTGGTCCGGGACGAGGGGGCTTATACCATCCGTACGTACTATTGGTCTGATATTTTTGTGCAAAACCATGAGTGTATGAACAACAGTTTGAGCATATGAAAGTAACTGATGATCATTAGAAATAAGGATATTGTAGAAACTAGAAGGCGGAGGGGTTTAAATAGTTTCACCGTTTAGAATTATGTTTTAAAAGATTTTTAGTTCTTTTAAGTTCTTTTTGAAAAACCGTTAGACTTAATAGTTATGTGAGATCTATAAACACAATAGTAATATGTAAAGTAAGTAAAGTAAAGACAAGAGATAAGGAAGAGCACAACCACACGAAGACGTCGAGATTTATAGTGCTTCAGCAAGAAGCTCACTCTTTGCCCTACTCCACTCCCCGAGTACCACACTCGAGAGTTCACAATCACTATGTCAAAACACTCCCTTCTGGCGGAGCAAACCGTACACAAAGCTTACACCAAGTTTAATGACACTAAGCGGAATGTCGGGTCTTAATCCTAGCTAGAACCATTCTACGTAAAGCCCACGTGGCTACACGAACAAGCACTCTTGTCCACTTAGATTTACACATAATCCAAGTCTTCACACGGACGATCACCTCGTCAAAATCTTCACACGGATGATCACCCCGTCCACTTGAATCTTTACCTAATCCAAGTCTTCACGAACCTTTCACTCGATCCTAGTCTTCACTTCTCGGACTCACACCAAGTCCAAGTCTTCACACACACCGACACACAGGCTTACACAAAGTCCTAATCTAGATACAACACTTCACGGACTAACACTTTGTCTGTATACAACACTTCACGGACTGACACTTTGTCCGTATTTCTCCTAACACACCTAATCATGACTCACACACAATTCGGACACAAAAATCTACAATATATACAACTTAGAGAGTTTGGGGATGAAGAGAATTGTAACACAAGTTACGTTTGTGTGTGATGACTCTAACACTTCATTTCTTGACGAATATGAGCGTTCTTCTCTTAAACTTTGATATAGAGGGTAACGGGATCACTTATAAACACATATCGACACGTTATAGTGATCAAAGAAAAGAGGAAGAAAGAACATAATGTTTTTGTGCAAAGAGGGTTACTTTTTCTGAGAAAATAGTGCAGTATTTATAGGCACCAGGAGGAGCGGGGGACGGTCACTTAAAGCTAGACGGTCCCATATATATAAGGGACCGTGGCCATTTTTACAAGACCCTCCCGACATACACTCCTATTTTTGTCCTGATGTGGTGAAAGTTTATCTAGTGAAAAACTTATCTGATTTGAGCGTGAAAACTAGCTGTTGGGAAATTAGAAATTCAAATTTATTTTCTTTAATAAATCATTTCTTTGAAATTAGAAAAATACTTCTGTAAAAATGTTTTGTCACATAAAAATGTGAAGTGTTGAGAAAATAAAATCTTTGATCACTTTACTAATGTCGGTATTGTGTTTGTTCATACCTGAAGTGATGTTGTAGTTGATACGTTGTCAAAACAATTTTCCTCGGTTAAAAACTTATCAAATGTAGTTTTACGTATCGTGTTTTTATATTTTGTGATTATCAAAACGTACAGAGACCGAATAATGCAAATAACGTTTTTGACATTATTTGTATTAACAATCTCCCCCTTTTTGATGATTACAAAATATAAACTCGTGTTAGGTAAAATTATATGGTTAATAAGTTTTTAATGAGTTTTCGTTTACTTCTCCCCATTTTTATAGAATCAAAAAAGTTTCGTCGATGTATAGAAAGGAAAGAAATCAATGGTACAAATGCTCCCCCTAGATGAGGGCACCGAGGAATCGAGCTATGGTGTTGTGCTACAAAAACAAGTTAGAGTTTGATGCACATTGATGAGTGTGTAAATACTCATCATTTTATACCCATAAAAGACACTAAAATGACCTAAAACACCCAATATATATTGCAGATATCCTGGGTTTGTGTTTTATATCTTTCAGGTACTGAAGGATTGAAAACAGAGCGAAAACGAATATTTTTGGATCGACTCGACAACAATTGTACATTTGATCAAGTGAAGACAAACTCAAAGTCAACCCCCAAAAATACCAAAATGACACAAATGGTCCTTGGAAATAAATTTCATTTTAAGGCAGCTTGGTCCTTGGATTTTCAGAATTGGCAACTTTAGTCCCTAAAATTAAATCTTATCCAATTCTAAATCCTAACTAAAAACTAAACCTAGCCTAAAAACTAAACCCAGCCCACACCATACACTAACCCAAGCCCAATTTAAATAAAACCCAACCCGGCCTTGTTCTTTGTGAGTTAGCAAAACCAGGTTTGACTTCGGTCAAATCCTTCTTCTAAAACCATTGCCCGCCCAAAACCATACCACCATAGCCACCTCATCCCTGACACATCCACCCCCTCCTCCTATCCCACTCCACCTAACAAGCCAAGAAGCATTAATTGCTTCTTCCCCATCACACTTCATCAAAATCAAGTGGTTTTCCTACTACCATCATTTTTGGCGCCAAAACCCATTTAAAGGGCTGAGATGATTTCAAGAGGATCCAAGTGTGCAGAAATGGTCAGAGAACAAGACAAGAACTATCCCACTTTAGTTTTTGTATAAATAGGGCAATTATAAGCCATTGAAAGATGTAGATTATTTTAGCTTATGTCGTATTTTTAATTAAGTCTTGTATTTTTAGAAGTTTAAGTTTCAAGTTTCAATTTAAGTTATTTAAGCTCAGTTATTATCAATTTCATCAGTATTGTACTCATTTCCAAAATTAATGATATTTCAAGTTTTTAAAGTTAACTGTGAATTCGAGTTAAGTTAAATTGATGTTGTGTAAGCTTGTGTTCAGTTCATATAGGTTTATATAAGCTTAATATAGCTTTTTGTAAGCTTATATTAGATAGAATCAGTTACATTCAAGAAATCCAAGAAAAGTCAAAGAAAGTCAACTGGAGGTCAAGATAAGCAGTTCTGGATAATAAGCTGCTCATGGAAGAGCTTATGGGGTCATCTAGCTTGTTTTTGACAAGCTAGATGTGTTTCTGATCTAGTTCTACTGTTCTATAGGTCAAGTCAGTTGTAAGCAATTTCCAATTTTCATGTTCTACTGTCCATTTGCTTAATTCCTGCTTATTTCCTGATTTTATTTGCTTATCTTAGTTTAATATTGCTTTTTAGTTGTTATTATCAGTTTATCTCCTACTTGTCATTAGTTTTAGCTTAAATCCTAAAAAATAAGGCCAAATAGCTTATATATAGGTTAGCTTATTGAACTGCTTAATTTCATTTCAAAAGTTACTAGTTAGTGCTTATCATACTTACTTATCATCCTAGATTTCAAAACTTAGCTCAGTTAAGCCTGTTTCCTTTGAAAATCCAAATCAACCCTTCATAAAGGACTGTTTGGCTTTCCAAGTCAAACGGGTAAAATTTCATCAGTACTGTTCATTTGCAATCTTAGTTAGTTCAATCTAGCTTAACTTAGGTTGTATAAGCTGTTAGTAAGTTGTTTTGAGCTAAATTGATGAGTTTCATAGTTTTAAGAAGAATATTGGAATCTGAGGTTCTGATCTGAGCAAATAAGCTCAGTTGAGCAATAAGCTCTTTTGGACCTTTTCCCTTGCATTTCTGAGTCTCTTTGAGTCCATTTAGTAGCTTCACAAAAGATTGAATAAGTCCCTTTTGGTTTATGCAATTGTGCATATGACTGATCACCTAGTTAACTAGCAGACTTAAGTTTTTCTGATATTTCTAATTTGCAGCCTTCCACCATGATTTTTCATTAGCTCATAATAAATTGAAATAAGCTGAATTTTGGCTCAGAGATACTTGGCTTGCTAGTCTAAGTTTTCCCATTTTTCTTTGATTTTTTAGAACAACTTATAGTAGCTTTTTAGTGGCTTGAAAAAGCCAATATTTGCCCTGCACCATAGGGTAGATCAGCAGACTTGTTTACATTTAAGAGCTTATTGGCTTATAGCCATAGCTTTTTCTGGATCATTTAGCTTATTTGTACTTACTTCAGTCCCAAGTAGCTTATTTATATTCACTTTTAGCTTATATATCAGCCCATAGCTTATTTAACTTAAATCCTAGTTCTAAAAACCTATTACCTTAACTGTTGAGATTAGAGCTTATTAGAAGCTTATTTAGTAGTTTTTAAAATTAATCCTTTTATAAAAGTTGTCATTAAATAGCTTAATAATAAGTTTATAAAAGAAAATCTAAAAAAATAATAAGTTATAAAAAAGTGCAAAACAAGGGACTCGAACCCTGGTCATTCACATCACAAAGCAACACCAACACCAACTGCCCTAGGGACTTTTCCTGGTTAACTTTGCAAAACTTTTTATTTAACCACTTTTTCCTTTTTAAGCATATTTCCACTGATTTGCTTATAAACAGCTTATTCCAATAAGCTGTGACTGTCTTGTTAATTTTCCTAGCTTCAGTGTGGTTTGAAATATTTTCCAGCAAAGTTTCAGATTTTTCTGAATAGGTTTAGTATTTTTAATCATTTAATTAGAGTAATTCAGTTTTTAATTCATAATAAAAAAATATAAAAATCAGAAAAATATAAATCTTTTTTCTAAAATTTTCTTTTATCATTTATAATTTAGGAAAAATAATTTGGTACTTGTAGGATTTATTTTTATAGATTTCACTTTTTAAACCCGTTTTTAGAATTCATGTTACGCGTTTTTAATATAATCTGCTTTAATCTTAATTTTATTTTTGAGAATTTGTTTCTCATTATTTAATTAGAATTAAAATAATACAAAATTTCATCTGTCAATCATCAGTCACTCTAATTCCACACCTTACACGATTGTCCATTCCATCCTCGCAGGGACACGACCCGGGTAATCATTTACCTGGTTTCACACATATCGCAAACGTGAGTTTTAGCAAGTTAACCTTTTTCCTAAAGGGTTGATTTGTCTTTATTCACGTGTATCCGTCTGATATTAATTATATATATACTTTAGCACGGATCACACATACACACACATATATATATATATATATATATATAAGAATTATATATATATATATATATATATATATATATCATACATACACATATATATATATATATATATATATATATAAGAATTAGAGGGGTTGAGAAGAGAATTAAGATAGATAGAAGGAGATAGGAGAAGAAGAAATAATGAGAGGAAGGTGAAATCAAATAGATTATGCATGAAACAGATAATGCAGAGAAGAGAAATCAAAGTTTTAACACTGACTAGGGACGGTCCTTAATATACACTGACGGTCCCTTAAATATTGGGGACCATCCCTGTATAAGGGACTGCCATCAGTGGGTGTGGTTTAGGCAAAATGTTGTGATTTTAGTATTTTTCCATTTCAAGGTTTATTAATATCACACATTTTAAGGACAACCATCACAAATATAATAGCATGGATTACATTAAACATTCATTCATAACAAGCATGAAAAGCATACATCACAAAGGATTCATACACCACACAAACAAACTACAAACTATTTCTAGAAACACAACTAACTTCCTAGAACATGCTTCACCCAAACGATACTTATTTGATTATTCTTAACTAAACATGTAGAGATGATTAGTTAGAAGGTGGATAATAAGATGGTGAAAGAGATGGTGGAGCCGAAGGTGTCATGGTTGTAAGAGGATTTGGTTGCACATTGGATTGAGAGAGAAGATACTCAATGTGACCAAACATGTAGTGAAGTTCACTTCTTAGGGAAGAAATGAGGTTGAAGTTGTGAAAACAACAAGAACAACCCATGGTGTGGTTGTTCACAAAGTTGTAGGGAATGGGAAATCCCATGATTGGAGATGGTGATGGAGTAAAGGAGTGTAGTCCATAGGCCCATTTGGCGATAGAGACAAGGAGGTATTTGGTGGAATTGGAGAGTTGTGAGTGGTAAAAGAAGGTGACAAGTTACTCACAAATGGTGTGTATGCCCCCGAGCTAGAGTGGGTGAGTAAGGGTGACAAATTTTTGATGAATGATGAAAATGGAGATGAGTTAGGCCTTGAAGAGGATGTGAAGTGCCTTTGGTTGATGGTGTTTTGAGAGGTGCACCAGGAGCTTGAGGAGATAATGGTAGAGATATTGGAGTAGTCCCTTCTTGAGTGAGGTCAATGAAGTTTGTTTGTGGTGGTATGATGGTGATTTTAGGCCTTTTGTTTGGGAGACACAATGAGGTTGAGGAAGAGTCCTTTGTAAAGAATGAAGAAGATGAAGTAAAGGAGAAAGATGGTGATGAAGAAGAAGAGAAGAGGAGTTTAAATAATCAAGGATGATTATAGTTTAGGCAAAGCATGCATTAGGAGTTTTTAACACTAATATTTGTTTAACTAATCATGGAAATGGTGGTGATAAACATGCAATAGGGTCAAGGGTTGCAGGAAGGAAGAAATAGTCCAGAAACTCATAACCTACGTTGGACGGTCCTTTAAATAGGGGACGGTCCTTTAAATATCCGGGACCGTCGTCCCTTTATGGGACCGTCACCAGTAGGTGGCCAGGTTTCCACCCTATTTTTCATTTCTGCAATCCTGTAACTAACATACTATCTATCAGTTCAGATTTTTGAAGAATACCTATATTTCATGCAACGATTAAGAGATTATCATGCAATCTAAGCATTACATACCAACAATATCACAATTTATTCAAGTAACAAGTAATAAAACAAGCACAAATATTCATGTGATTAAACTATCAGGTGGTAAAATTGAAAGGATCACCCGATGCGAACATTTCTATTGTTAGCGATAGTTATTATCCGAAATAGAACCAAGTGTAAAGTTTAAAACATGATAATAGCACATACTAAACATAACTAATTGTTATGATGTGAAAATTTTTACTTCCTCATCGTCTTCTTGCATAAGTTACTGATTCCCTTTGCTATTGACTTCATACCACCCCGATGCTCATTCCTCAATTGGTGTTGCATATTCATTATTTGGGTTTGACGAGAGAAAAGGGTAGGAAAGTTTTGTTCTTCGGGAGGAGGATCCTCAAAGATTTGAGGAAAGACAGATGGTAGGGAGTTGACATTAGTGTTGGGAGATGGAGTACTGACTCGAGAAGTTCCCTCAACATTGTCATCGCCATCGTCATCGTTGCGATTAGATGATGATGCATGAGAGGAAGACCCGGAAAACTTAGACCTTCTTGACCCAAAATCTGACCTACTTCTTCGCTCGAGATTTTGAGTGAGTAGAAGCATGATATGCTCTTGAAATACATAATCTACCGACACAAGGTGAGGGTAGTCATGCATGACTCGATAGAATAGACGGGTTAGCAACATGCCATATGGCAAGTTCATTTTTGGGTTTCTTTGGACAAACTCCATTCTTTTAACCATGAAGTACGCTGGATTGGAATGTACGGTGTTTGCAATGAAAAAGAGCATGTGACCCAGACAAGCGGGGATGTGATCACGGTTTCCACCAAGACAGAAAGCATTCTCACGAATGATTTCAACCCAAGGTTTCATGTGATCCATGATTTCTCTATTTAAGATTTGGTTATCTTCAACTGGAATTAGTTCCCCTCTATAACGTCGAAATACAGGCCTATGTCGATCTTCTTGAATGAAGGCCTTGATTTCATTTGGAGTAGGTGGTATAGTGGTGTATCTTCCATATGAAGGATAGCTCTTGGCTAGAGCATCAAGGCTCCATTCATGAGTGAATGAGCATTTCCCTTCAGTGGGAACGCTAAGAATTTGACCTAAGACTGGAAGAGGGTAGGAGATGGGTTGGTTTTGGATCATAAAATAGACATGTATTTCACTTTCATCATCGACACGCAAGTTGAGTAGACTATAGAACTTGAGGACAGAACGTGGGATGATTACCTCATTGACTTTGTAAAGACAATCAAAGTCAATCATCCCAAACATGGTGTTGAGGTAGTTCATGTTGTCATAGTCCCCATAGACTATTCGACCTTCATGAATACATCTAGTTTCAATGTTTTGAAAGGCTTCTTTGACAGGTGAAAGGTAGTAGTCTGAATGTTTGGGAATGTATTTGTGTGTTTCTTGGTGATCGGTACCGGTGGGTTTAGGCATGTTTTCACCTATTAAAAAATGAATACATAATTAGCTAGGTTTAACTTAAATTTGACTTAGACACTTCTTTCTTTGTTGTTAACTCACTTAAGTGTTGTATTCCAAAATTTTGACCTTTGTTATTTCATTTTTAAGAATACGTTTTTGACATGTATTAACAATGTGTGATTACGTTATTGCTATGTTTATAAACATGGTAAATAACTACAACTTGGATTTGGGGATTATCATAAGTTTTTGACTCTTTTCAAAATATCCTTGTTTGGACAAGTCCTATATCTAGGTGAGTTATGATGGTTGTACATTGTTAAGTTTTGTGGTTAATTTCAACCAATTATAAAAGCAAAATGAAAAATTCCCAAATTTTATTCCATGTTCATATAAACCCTAACCTTAAATTGATGAGGAAATAGATGAAATGACTTACAATTGATGTTGCTTAGAGTGTTGTGGTTGATAATACTTGTTTGATAGAATTTGAATTAAATTTTAATGTGAGATTTAAGGATTTGGGTGTTTTGGATTGTTTTCTTCGTTGTTACTGTAATGAGGGGTATCTGGTTTTGTTCTTCTATTATGAGAATAAGAAAAACGGGTATTACATTAAAATGCCCGACGGTCCTTTAAATGTCAGGGACCGTCGAAAGGACCGTCACCAATTGAAGGACCGCCCGCCGCCAACAAGATGGTTTTTGAGAGATAGAATTTTTTTGTGATTGGTTTTCAATTTTTTGTTTTATGAAAAGTATTTTGTTGAGAACTCTTAAAAACAAGAATTTAGGTAACATGGAATTCTAGACACAAAATGGAGGAAACGGAGGAGACACAATACGCATGAGTAGTCTAGAGGAATGGGTAATGAGGAGAATCGAGACAGAAGAAATAGAAGAGATGTAGATGAGACGAGGATTAAATACGAGAGTTGCATCAGGTAGCTTAGAAGTCAATCATGTTTATGGTGAGTGGAGACAAGAGAACATAAACAGATATCGTAGACGAGAAATAGAGAAGATAAGAGAAGTCGAAGGCGTTAAGAGTGTGCATCATCCATAGTGATTGATTGACGTGCGTAGTCGGCTATTGATAATGGTTGTGGTAAGACCATTATTTACAAAGATTTGCTTGGATCCCAAAGTGGATAAGCATTTAGACATAAAGTCTAATTCTAAAATTTTATATATTACAACTATTAGCACTTAATCATCATGTGGCACATAAGCATATAGCAAGCAAACACATATCAAGTAAGCACATAGCAGATAGGCATAAAGCAAACAAGATAGTCAAGGTTTTAAGAAAGCGTACCTGTGCCGCTAGCTATTCCTAAGGATACATTACCGTGAGAGGTGTTGTGCGTGATGCAGGATTTGAGGGTAGATGAGTCTTCACGTGTTAGTCGAGAATAGGAATGTACATTCATATCCATTGTTTGCTTCCCTCGTGCATCTAAAGGCATAACTTGTAAGAAAACTTAGTACCCAATTTCTCATGGGTCCGAGATGGTTAGTCAAATACATCCATTGCATTTACATGCACATGGTGAGGATGTCGAAAAAGAGCAAAAGTATCCCTTTACATTTTATTTCATCTTATAGACAATTTTAATTTGAGATGGTTTTCTTGACTTTCATTAGTGATGACCATTATTTTAAAAACACTTATTTTTCTGAACAACTAGTTTTAGATTTGTCTAAGTGGTTTCACAAATTTAATTTGTTTTGACTTGCTTGTTGATGACTCACATGAATTAAAACCTAAGCCCGTTTTATCTCCGAATGCCTTTTTGACTATTTAGTAAATCTTTAAGAGATTTAGAACTCTTTTCAAATTTAGCTAGTATATTGGCCCTTTCATTAATCTTTTTAATTTTACTTGTGTAATCTTGACACATTTTACATTCTAGATCAATTTCTATACCACTTTCAAGTCTAGACATTTTACATTCCAAAATGATTTCTTTTTCAAAATTACTTTCAAAAGATTTTAGAGATTCATTTTCTGAAAGTGGTTTTCGAATTATGTTGCATAGATGTTTAACTCATTTTCTAATTTTGAAAATTCTAGAATAAATGGGTCATAACAAAAGTTTTCTATTTCAGAGTGTACTTCACTTGAAGTTTCAATCTTTTGGCAAATTTCGCATTCAGAGTGCAGGATGTCTTCTTCATCCATATCACTCCAAGATTCTCCAAAGAGTTTTCTTCGTAGATTAATCATATAGTCCTTGTCGGCATTACCTTCATTGAAAACACTTGAACTAGTAGCATTTGTATTTAATCTATCTAAATATCTATTTACTGATTCGTCTTCAGAAATGACGAATTGTTCATGTGTATTTTCAAGATCAATATGGTTATCTTTGGCTTGACTATTTCCTTGATGAAAGTTTAAAAGATTTTTCCAAATGTCATTTGCCGTTTGACACAAAAATATTCTTTCATATTCAACTCTCGGCAAGGCTTTATAAATTATTATTTTGTGTTGGGAATTATATTTGAGTTGGTAAGATAAAACATATGAAAGATGAAGGACTTTAAAGACAAAGGAGGAATTCTTCAAGATGGAAGATTACAGAAGAGTTCCTAGAAGATAATTGCAAAACTAAGGAAGATATGTTTATTTCCTAATACTTATCCTTTGTAAACCTAATATCTCTATTATATAAAGATATATAGGTCGTATAGTTTTCTGTGTGTCAAGATGTGAACACCAGGAAAAAAGTGTGTGTGTCCTAGGCGTGTAGGTTATGAAAAAATCCTAGATGTGTTTGTGTTCAGCCTCAAGTATCGTTTGATCCCTGTTATTGTTGAGTACCCATTATACACTCTATCAAGTAGAATTGGGGCTGTTAGTTTTGTTTGTAATTGTTATAGATGATAATAATGAAGAAAACTTGTTACAATAACAATTGTTCTATGATTAATTCCGCTGCATATTGTTGTCTTTGTTATTGTTATCCCTAGATGAGATCTAACAAATCTCGAGCTATAAACGATTCTACCGGTGGTATCAGAGCCTCGTGGCTCGTGATCTAGGATCTACAAGGTGTTTCTATGTCGAATTTATGAAGATATTGAAGGTAAGAATTTTCTGTTTTGGTTAATCTGTCGAATGTGGTGATATTAGGGTTTTTCAGCAACCCTAATTCGATAAAAACAGGAGTTTGATTTTTGGAGACAAGGAAAAGAAGAAGCAGCAGGTAATGGAATGAATGAATGTAAAATTAGGGAGTTTCAAAACACTAATTCGATGAATTCATAAATTAGCAACAGGTTAGTGACACAAAAAAGTGTCACTAAAAAGCGTCGTCTGGATCAAGCTGAATGTTCAACACTTGTTCAACACTTCCTACTACCAACACGAGATCAAGCTTAATGCAAGTATTACGTGATACTGCTGGAGGAGTCGAAGATTTATATAGAGAAAGCAGGTCGTTAGGTTAAACCCTAATTCATATAATGGAAATACGCTTAGTGAGGTTACTGGGAATAACTCTTCTCCAGAATTTGATGAAGTCAGACGTTACTGATTTTGGGAGTAAGGTTACTAGGTTACTGGTTATTCATTGCCAGTAAATCTCTTCATGTAAGTTACTGCTGCCCATTAAAAGTAATTACTACTCCTAAGTTTATGCAACTATTTCTCTGTTACTACTGCTTGTGGAAAAGATAGTACTGCTTGTTGAATGATAGTACTACTTCCTAGTTAATGCTGCTACTTAATTGTTAATATTGCTAAGACGGATGGTTAGTACTGCTCTCGCTATGAGTTAATACTGCTGGTTCATTCTCAGTTAGTGCTGCTAAGCTATTTTTAGTACTGCTAGTAGTAGTTTGTACTGCCAAGGATAATTACTGCTGCTTTGATCGATTCAAAGTTAATACTGTTGAATGGTATCTCATTAATACTGCTGGTTATCGGTTAGTACTGCTAGTTGATTTTAGTGCTGCTCCTTATGAAGTTTATGCTGCTTAAACGTTTATACTGCTAGCTTTTGAAAATTAATACTGCTAGCCTTGTCAAATAAAAGTCGTTTGTTCTGCTAGCTTTATTAGATATTGGACAGTACATGGTTTTGTGATATCGGACGACACACACAAGAAGATTTTTTGTTTTGGTTTATTTTTTCTTAAAGGCTCGTATTTATTGGTTTAATTGATTACGAAGAAGATTGTCTATCACCTATTTCAAGTTGAAGTAGAGTTTCACAGGTTTGTGTACTTATCATATCTTAAAAGGATTCTTACATCTTTTGAAGATAACTTGTTCGTGCTTTTTCAATGTTGTGACAAAGACTTGACGAATTTAGCAAAGGTGTGTGATCTACACACTGATAGTGCTCAATGCTCACATTTGCTATCACTTTAAGGAGTTACGTTGTTGTACTCAGTGTCTCATAGAAAATGAGGATTTATGTCAGGAGGATCTGGTCTACTTATACTTTGGTCTTGGTATGAGTTTGAAGTCACCTATACACTACAAGATATAAGACACAGGTTTGGGTTGTTCTACTTCTACATCAAATTGGTTATTCTTAGTTTTCTTCATCAGTAATCATTACATAGAGCCTACATTCAAGAGATGGTTAACATATGGGTTTCTGGGGAAGCTTAATGTTAAAATGTTTAACCATTTATATGCTACATCGAGGTGAAGGTTTTTACAATTGCTAGTCGTTATTACTACTGCTGGTTTAAATTTCTAGTGTCTTGAATTCATTTTTAGTATGCGTTTTGGTGTTCTTCATGGAGGGTAATTCAAGACTTTGGAAGGCTGGATTGGAAGTGTAATATTGGTTTGTGGTTGTCGAAATCAAAGTTGCATTTACTTAGAGTCCCCTAGTGGATAATACAAAAAGGGGAAGAAGATTTACAAAGAAGAATTGCAACTTATTGAGCCTTGGTGGTATAGCATGGATTAAGGGGAAGTTTGTTTCTTTCATTTTTATATTAACTTCAGGGGAAGTTTGTGCTTATTTGGGTTTTGTCATTATCAACTAGGGGAAGATTGTTGGGAATTATATTTGAGTTGATAAGACAAAACATACGAAAGATGAAGGACTTTAAAGACAAAGGATGAATTCTTCAAGATGGAAGATTACAGAAGATTTCCTAGAAGATAATTGTAAAAATTAGGAAGATATGTTTATTTCCTAATACTTATCCTTTGTAAACCTAATATCTCTATTATATAAAGAGATATAGTTCGTATAGTTTTTTCTGTGTGTCAAGATGTGAACACCAGTAAAAGTGTGTGTGTCCCCTAGGCATGTAGGTTATGAAAAAACGCCTAGATGTGTTTGTGTTCAGCCTCAAAGATCGTTTGATCCCTTTATTGTTGAGTAACCGTTCTACACTTGATCAAGTAGAATTGGGGTTGTTGTGTTTGTAATTGTTATAGATGATAATGATGAAGAAAACCTTGTTACAATAATAATTGTTCTTTGATTAATTCCGCTGCATATTGTTGTCTTTGTTATTGTTATTATGTGGCTTGTCTTAAATGAAAGAAACACAAAGCCATTTGTAAGTCCAAGATTCAAAACTATATTACTCAGCCTTTATTCATGTTACATATGGACTTGTTTGGTCCAACTTTTGTAAGTAGCTAGATGAATAAGAAATATTGTCTTGTTTTCACTGATGATTATAGCAGGTTTACTTGGGTTTTCTTTTTAGCTACCAAGGATGAGACTAGTGGCATCCTTAAGAGCTTTATTACTGAGATAGAAAATCTAGCTGATAAGAAAGTAAAAATAATCAGGTGTGACAATGTCTCGGGAATACGTGTAACTAGTATAAAACTCTTGGGCATTATTTTATGTAATAGGTTGCTTAAGTTATAGGCCTTTATGTTTGTTTTTAATGGTTCGGCCCTTGTAGAAGGTCCATGGGTCGTGGCCTTGTTTTAGCTTCTAGAAAGATGCACAAGAATGTTGCCCTAACATTCATGTCCTATAAATACTACATGTATTCCTCACTTTGAGGTGTTGGTTATTTCACTAAGCTACTAAACCTTTGTTATTTTGTTGTGTGATATAATCGACCATCTCTTTATCTCATCATCTCATTTCTATCATTTACTATACTTGTGTTCTACTATTATGGTGAGTTGTGTGTTTAAGAGTAGTTCGTAGTTTCTTCTTAGTGTACGATTTAGTTTGTTTACTTTGCGACAAAATCTCCTTTCTAGCACTCATTCTTCATGCTTGTAAAGTGTTAAGAACTCTAGAGTGTTTAGAAGTTTGATTTATAGTTGAAAGGTTGAATCTTTTTTATTTACATTTGCTTAATATCGTAGTTTAATTTTAGGTACTTTATCGAAATTTCTCAAATTTCTTCAAAAACATTAAAGCTTTCCACTTTATTATCATTTAGGAGTTTTTAAAGGTTTTTGATCATACTAAATAGTTTTAAAAGTTGTTTTTCATTGAAAAAATGAGTCTTTTGGAAACTGTACTCTTATCGGAATTGGACTAAGGGTTTATCGGAATTGTACTTAAGGGTTTATCAGAATTGCCACACAAGGTTCTATCATAATTGAACTTAAGGGTTTATCAGAATTGCCACACAAGCTTTTATCGGAATTGGACTTTAGGGTTTATCGGAATTGCCACACAAGGGTTTATCGGATTTGAACTTCAAGATTCATCAGAATTGATACTCTGTAGATTCCTTGCTTGTACAAGCTTGTGAAAATACTTCGACTTTCTGGAAATCTCCTATCTTGTATAAGTTAGTGAGATATAATCGGAATTGCAAAGATCCATCGCAATTCAGTTACATTATCTAAATTGAAAAGTCTATCACAATTCAGATACCTTATCAAAATTGCAAAGTCTATCGCAATTCAACTATCTTATCGGAATTGCCCAAGTCTATCGCAATTCAGATACCTTATCGAAATAGCCAAAAGTTCCATCACAATTCAGATAAAGTCATCTCAATTCAGTTAACTCATCGCAATTGGTATACTGTGAACAGTGTTTTGTCAAAATTGGACTTGAACAGTAATCATCTTAATTCAAACTTAACCAAAAACAAACTTCATAACTCACAACACACCTTTCAATTGTCTACAAGATCCATAACAATACAAGTTAACTAATCACAATCATGTCTCAACCACCTTATTTAAACTACTTTCAACATTTGTATCCTCAGCAACAACAGTATCCTCAGCAACCGCAGTATCCTCAACTACAACTATTCATGCAATAACATCAATTCTTTCCACAGCAACAATCCCCTCAACAACAACTCCCTCAACAACAACCATACAAACAACAACCAATGCAATCCTTCCCACTTCCTGCAAAATAACCACATTGGTGTGATCAAATATGTGAGGCCATCAGTAGCCAACAATCTAGACATGAAGCAGGATCACTTTACACACCTCCGATGTTCACTCCTGGAAATTATGTTCAATGGGCAAGTCAAATCTTAAGGTTCATAGAGCTCAAGAAACTTCATGACAAATATCTGAAATAGGCTATACTTGAAGGTCCTTTCCAAACGCCAACTACAACAGTTCCAGGTGATGCAACCGCTGTTCCTCCAAGAGAAGCAACTGTGAACCCTATTCCTGAGACTCAACTTAATACAAAGCAAATACTTCAACGTGAGACAAATGAACTTGCAATGTCATACATTCTTCAAGGAATACCGAATCCAATTTTCCGAAGCATTGATGCTCAGAAAACTGCTAAGGATATGTGTGAACACGTTCATCTCTTAATGGAAGGCACTGAACTGAACAAAGAAGACATGGAATCCAAACTTTACCTCGAATATACAATGTTCATGATTGAATCCAAACTTTATCTAAAGCACCATCAATCTGAAGTTGACAAAGATCGAGCTCTTCGTGGAACTTATTCCCCTCCAAATTCATTGGCACTGATAGCTCAATCTCACTTTGCTCCACCTCTACAGTCAAATCATGCTTATGTCCAACAACAACATCACTTTACTTACCCTCAACAAACCTCATCAACCCAAATTATTCCACATGAGTCAACACAGCAAACAACTGGCAATCAACTTGTCCTCTATGAAAACACTGACACCATGTTCTACATAAATACAAACAATGATGAAGACGATGCATTCAACTCTTTGAATGAAGGATTTGCACTCATTGCTCGTGCTTTCAGCAAATTCTCTAACAAATACAACAATCGTCTCCGCACTTCATCTAACACAAGGAGTCATGCTGTTGTACAAGATGGACGGGTTGAAATACAAAATCGTACTTATGGAAGAACTGGATCAGGAGGTTATATGGGAAATTCAGGAAATGGACAACGGTTTAATTTAGCTAGTGGAAGTAGGAATAATGCAAGTGCTCCTCAGAAAAAGGTCGAACTTGTTGAAACTAGGAATACAGGGACTGGGAATACTATGGTTGAGTGCTATAACTGCAATGGGAAAGGTCATCTGGCTAATGCATGTCCCAAACCTAGAGTCAGAGGCAGAGAGTTTCATAAGCAGTCACTACTTCTAGCTCTAAAGGATGAATCAGGGGGCACTCTCACTGACAAAGAAAACAGCTTCATGGCAAATGCATATTCAGATGATGACATGGAAGATTTGGAAGCAAATGCAGCTGTGATGCTAATGGCAAACATGTAGGAACTTCACATGAGTGACACAGGCCCAGTGTATGATACTGATGGTCTGTCTCAGGTACCTGATCCAACAACATGTCTAATACATGAAATTGCATCACCATCTGCATCTGCATCAGACGAGGAGCAAGTTGTTCAAAATAATTCATTATAATCTCCTCAAGAAGAGGAAAAAATGAACACAGTTGTTACATTTGATGATGATCAAATTAACCCAGTTGTTACATTTGATGATCCAATTAATGACGATAACAATGATCAAATTGAACAAAATGAACCTTCGCTCGGTCCAGATCTAGAACTCATGACCTTACTATTGACAACCCAATCCCAATTGGACTAACAAAAATCTCAGATTGAAAAATGTAATGAAATCAATAGAACATTAAAAGCAAAAGTTGAATCATTAACTGCAGACATTGAGTGCTGTAAAATACAACTCACAAATTTTGAAACAGAAGACAAACGAGAACAAGGTTTTGAAGTTGCATTTCAAAAAGCTTATGTCAAAGAACAAGATTTATACAATCAAATACGAGAATTAGCTGCTTCCAAAAATAACTTGGTTTCTCAAATGGAACAAGAAAAATTAGAATTCAAACAACAGGTTGAACATTCTGAACTTTCAAAAACAAAAACAGAGTTGTCAACTTGTCAAGCTAGTTTTTCTGAACATAAACAAGTGTCTAGGAAATGAATTGATTCTTATCTTGATGAAATCGTAGAGTTGGAAAGTGAATTAAAAGAGTTTCAAAAAGTTGTTTATAAAACTGGTGAGTATGTAACAACAATTCAAAAGTTTACTTTAAAGCAAAATCCTCAAGGTTATGGTTTTGCTATTGGTGATGACAAACCATGTTTTCTACACAAAGCACTCAAGGAAAACACAAAGTTGTATAGTGCAGATCAACTCTTTGATGATTCAATTATGCGTGTTGTTGTATATAACTGTGTGGAAGAACAGGAACAGGACGAAGAGAGTCGATAAAAAAAGATCAATTTTAAGTTCAATAAACCATTTGATTATTCAAACGTGCCTCATATTTTTGACATCTTCATTCCTCAAAAAGATAAAACAGAAAAATCATGGTTTGTAATGCAAATTCATGAATCTTCTTCTGATATAGGTCCTGTTAAACTAGTGGCACAAATAAATGGTCCTTTACCAAATTATGGTGTAATTGCACCATTACCTAAACGATGTCTTGTACTTAGATACTTTGATACGTTTATGGAAGACATCAACCTTTTAGAACAAGAAATTGAACGTAACTCTGAGATAAAAGTTTCCACTTTTCAATCTGCTTACGAAAAAGAAAAGAGAGAAATTTTTCAAAAACAATTTTTACCATACGTTAAACATTTGCGTCTTTGTGCTACACACTGGGAACAGGAACTCCAAACAGAAGTAACGTCCATGATGAACACTTTCAATGCAACAGAAAATTCGATCTCAAAACAAAAATGTCGAAACAAAGTTTTACAAAATGAAGCTGATCGACTCTTGGAAGATGTTCTAAGTTCTGATATTATCTCTGTGGTTATGAATTCGATTTATGAGTCTTCCAATTCTATGCTTATTGATGATCACACTGCTTACACGGAAACGTTGAGACATGAAATTGAGACTTCAAAAAGAAAAAATGAGAGAATCATTAAACACAATGATGATGTACAAAGTAAACTTTCAATAGAAATTTTTCAACTTAATCAGAAGCTACTATGGTGTCAAGCTAAGAGTCTTGATTTTGAATTAAATTGAAAATTCAAAATGAAACGATGTCCTTTCATAACAGTCACACGTCCAAAGTTGAGAATCTTGAAGATGAAAATGCTGTTTTTAAAAGTCAAATTTTCAAATATGAAAAGGAAATCGATAAATGTTGTCAAAATCGTAATGACACCATTCGCTTAAATAGAGAACTCGATTCAAAAATTCAACAAAAGAATCACATCATCGTTGAACTTAAAGAGAAAATTTAGTTACTAGAAAAAGGAAAGTTTGTTAACACAAATGTGATTGCACCGGGAATATACAAAATGGACACAACACCTAGGCAAACATCCCCTCAGACTACTAATTTGAATCCTTCCACTTCAACAGGAATAGTCCCCACTACTAGCGTTAGCAGATGAAAGCGTTAGAGCAACAAATAGAAAAATAGGATCTGGCAACGTAGAAGCAAAAAACTAGAAGCACCAGAAGTAGAAGATCAGCTTAGGAATTTGAATAAAACTCATGTTGCATCTGATTTAGATTCCAATTTGGCAAATTGTAATCATATTATCAGTGTAATGAATGATGAATCTTTGAATGTTTTGAATATTAATGCATCTTGTGTGTTTTGTCGTAATAGTATGTTATCTGGTGATCATACAAAATGTGTCGCCAACTCCCTTTTAACTCGTAACAATAAACGTACATATGGCATTCCCTCTAGGCCTACTATTTCTTCTAAGTCTGTGCTAGGAAAACCGCCAAGTTTAGTTTCTAAAAATGCCTTAGACAACGTACATCTGGCATTCCCTCTAGGCCTACTATTGCTTCTAAGTCTGTGCTAGGAAAACCGCCAAGTGTAGTTTCTAAAAATGCCTTAGACACACCCATAGTTGCGAATACAACTCATAAGACAATCCCATCACCTAGAAAATTCAATAAAAAGAAAGCTAAAACTAGTTTTACATGGCTACCTAAAGTTATTAATAACTGTGTTACTAACCCAACGGAACCCACAAATTCTCTGGGTTCTACAGTTACCATCACTCCATCTTCGTCGTCTTCGTGTGATGCAGGTGGCACAAAATTGTTCTATGGATTGTTGATAGCGGCTGTACCCGACATATGACAGGCAATCTCAAACTGTTAGTAAACTTTGTTGCAAAGTTCATCGACACTGTCAGATTCGGGAATGATCATTTCACTGCTATCATGGGCTATGGAGATTACGTCAATGGCAACATTGAAATTAGTCATTTCTATTATGTCGAAGGCCTTGGTCACAACCTTTTCTCCGTCGGTCAATTTTGTGATGGGGATTTGGAAGTAGCATTTTGGGAGAAAACTTGTTTCGTTCATGACTTACAAGGAAATTATCTAATGTCGGGCACTCGTGGAACTAGTCTTTATACCATCTCAATGTCTGATATGATTGCTTCTTCTCCTATATGTCTGCTCTCCAAAGCACATTCGACAAAATCATGGTTATAGCACAAACGACTGTCTCATCTGAATTTCAAAACCATGACTGAGCTTGCACGTCACAAACTAGTCAATGGTCTTCCACATTTTCGATATTCAAAAGATCACTTATGTACAGCTTGTGAACAAGGAAAAAGTACTCGTGCACATTTCCCTTCAAAAACAGAACACAGTACAGATCACGTTCTTCAACTACTTCATATGGATTTGTGTGGCCCTATGCGTGTTCAAACGATAAACGGTAAATGCTACATTCTTGTAATTGTCGATGACTACTCCAGATGGACTTGGGTCTATTTTCTCTGAAGCAAAGATCAAGCCCCTTCAATGATCATCACCTTTCTCAAAAAAAATTCAAGTTCAGCTTCATAATATGGTCAAAAAAGTTAGAACAGACAATGGAACTGAATTCGAAAATCAAACTCTTCGATCTTATTTTGAGAAAGTGGGAATTGAACATCAAACATCCATTGCAAGAAGTCTAGAACATAATGGGGTTGTCGAAAGACACAACACGATGTTAGTAGAAGCTGCAATAATGATGCTAATCAATGCTCAATTACCAGATTACTTATGGGAAAAAGCTGTATCAACTGCATGTTATACCTAAATCGTTGTATGATCACCAAACGGCATCACAAAACCCCTTATGAGATTGTTCACAACTGCAAACCGAATATTAACCACTTTCATGTATTTGGTGCTCTTTGCTATCCAAATAATGATCGTGATGATTTTGGAAAACTCAAAACAAAGGCTGACATTGGCATCTTCAGATCAATCAGCTGCAGCTCTTTCACTTAACCATAAAGAATTGGAAACACTGTTTGATGATTCTTTTGCATGTCGTGCACCAGATGTATCACTGATTTCCTCTGCACAACCTGATAATATTCTAATACCTGATACACCTGCACCAACAACAAAAACCGTTGCTACAGATGCACCTCCAATTGAATCTCCATCAACAGAAGTACAAACCGCTTCCAACACTGACAATGCAGCTGAAGATCTTCAACAACAACCAGTACCCGAACCTGCAAATTATAACCCAAATGCGTTCTTTAATCTATTTGCACCAACTCCAACTGTTCCTGATATTGCAGAGTCATCCACACGCAATTTGGACCCGTCTAATCTGCATACGTTCTATCAACATCTCCCTTCAACACGTCATTGGACTAAAGAACACCCCTTAGTAAACAGCATTGGCAATCCCTCAGCACTAGTTATGACAAGACGAAAACTTCACACCGATGCTGAAAATTGCATCTATGCACTCACAGTTTGTCAAGATGAACCAAAAAACATCAAAGACGCACTAACATATGACAACTGGATTGAGTCAATGCAAGAAGAACTCAACCAATTCAAACGACTAGAATTGTGGGAGTTAGTTGAAAGACCAGATGGGGTCTATGTCATCAGACTGAAATGGATTTGAAAAAACAAGTTAGATGTAGAAGGCATAGTGATTCGTAACAAATCGCGTCTGGTAGCTAAAGGATTCACTCAGCAAGAAGGAATTGATTTTGAAGAGTCCTTTGCTCCAGTTGCTAGGCTTGAGGTTGTCCGTATCTTTCTGGCATACGCTGAACACAAGAATATGGTTGTTTATCAAATGGATGTGAAAACGGCATTTCTAAACGGTCAATTACGTGAAGAAGTTTATGTTAGTCAACCAGAGACATTCGTCGATCTAGATGATCCCAATCATGTGTATAGACTCAAGAAGGCCCTTTACAGACTTAAACAAGCCCCAAGGGCATGGTACGATAAACTAACTGCTTTCTTGCTTACCAATCATTTTACTAAAGGTTTAGTGGATCCAACTTTGTTTATTCAAAAACACGGGGAGGACATATTAATTGTTCAAATCTATGTCGATGACATTATTTTTGCGTCAACAAATAAAAATATTCAAATGCTTTTGCAAGATTAATGAAACAAAATTTTGAAATGTCCATGATGGGTGAACTTACGTTCTTCTTAGGACTCCAAGTTCATCAATCACCCCGTGTGTAAGGTCTTAAGTTTATCACACAAGGTTACTTGACTAGAGAGAGAATATTAGAGAGAGAAAGAGAGGTAGGTTAAACATAATACTAATGACAAATGAACTAAACATTAACCAACAACCCTTCCCTTCAATGGGAGGGTTATTTATAGTGTTTCCATATGTATTGGGCATGGCCCTAATTAACAAAAGAATAAAAGCCCACGGCACGTGGGCCTTCTACACAGGCCGTACGTTACTAACAAACATAAAGGCCTAAGCAACCTATTACATAATATGATTAATACTTTAATAATCTAAGACGAGTTCCCAATAATCTCCCCCTAAGTATTGATCATCGAGGTTGCTTGACGTCATCTTTGCTTCTTTGG
Source organism: Artemisia tridentata subsp. tridentata (assembly GCA_021014915.2). NCBI lineage: Eukaryota > Viridiplantae > Streptophyta > Magnoliopsida > Asterales > Asteraceae > Artemisia > Artemisia tridentata. The sequence continues at coordinate 179,522,905 of CP139505.1, forward strand.
CTTCGACGTCATTTGGATCATTGTTCTTTGTTCTTGATTAAGTGATATGGTAAGGTAACGATCTGCCTTCCACCAACAATCTTTAACTCTGGTGTCTTAGCGTCTTTTCCACCATGCTCATATGTCTTCTGACTTTTGTTCTTCATGTATCAAGTAATTCTTACTTCATAAGCTTCGATCTAGGACTTTTGAAATGTTATTCTGCTTGATCTTTGACTTCTCATCGGGATATGAGCATGATGAAACGGTGGTAGTGGAACTTCTGGTCTCCATGATTTCCTGTAGGTAAATAGTTAGCAATAAATAATCCGGTACTTACAGATTCAGACTTCGAGATCGTCAACAACATAGTGTAAAGACCTTCTCTAATCCTACCCAAGGTTTTTCCTAAACTAGAAAAGACACCGAAGTGTACCAATGATTCAGATGAGTCACTGAAGTATACCGAAGTACCACTCCACGATTGTAGACCGTTTGGAACCACTAAGCGTAATCCACAAGGGATTACCGAAGTGACATGCTGTCAGGGCTATTTGATGTTGACCCTGGCAAGATTTCCATTCAATCACTGAGAATCATAGTTCATGAATTCTCTCATGAATGTTCTCGGCAGATTGCTAAGATCTGCGAAGGATACTCTTATAATTTACAACTGGTGTTCCTTTTGTTGAACAGCCAGTGTAGAAATGCTAAGTATACCTATGAGATCTTTGATGTATCTCGTGGCTCTAGACTCAATTAAGTGCTTATATTTGGTCGTCAGAGGCATGGAGCAGAGTGCCTTCTTTTCAATATCAACACATCTCGATAGATAATGAAGGGTTCTCCGTAGAAATGAAACAAGTGTCTTTTGAGAGACACCTGAGTGGCTAGAAGGTTTAGTGCAGTGCGTCATTGGGTCCATGATGACTTAGTCTTCAATACCGGTGTTACCATAGTAACAACCAATAGCATATGTATTGAACCCGGTGTCTGCCCTAAGGTTGATCAAATGGATGGCTATTTCTTTTCACCCTTTTCTTTACTTTTCTTTTTAATTTTTCAACCCTTTCTCTCTCCTTTCATTTCTTTACTTCTTTTTTCATTATACCTAGGACTTTCTAGTTCTAAACTATTGGTATTGTCCTTGGGAAGATCCCTCCGGCAATGGCGGATCATAGGACAGTTTTTCCTAACCTTAGTCACCTTATATCTCCATGACTATCCTATTGTTGTCATAAACCAATCTTTTTGAAAATCTTTCAAAGTGCTAACGATCGTAAAAACATATTTTGTTAACACTTTGAGAGTTTTGTGATTTTCACAAATACTCCCCCTTAACATGTGCTCATAAGTGTTTAAAGTAAATTTGCACATGTCGGGTAGAGTCAGCACTTTTAGAATTGATTGATTTTCAATGAACATGATCGTTGCGAGACACGTTTACATCACCAGTAGAACTAGCTTGAAATAATTACCCGTCCAGATCATATTCAAGGAAAATCTCTCGAAGTCGGTACATTCTACTCAGACACGTCCTTTGCGAGACACGTTTACATCACCAAATAAATCGGCTTGAAATTATTACCCGTCCCGGACATATCTTTTCGACTACTGACTTATGATATGTCAATTCGAGGGTTCAATTCTGAGTCGAGCTCAAACGAGATTTCAACTTGTTATTACCATATTTTAATCACTTCTTTATTCTCCCCCTCAAAAATAGCATAATCATGTTGTTTTTGAAAAACTTTTGATTAAAATATGTCGTTTGAGGTTTATGGGAAGAATAAGCAACAAGAACTTTTATGATTTGAACAAAGATTGTATTTCAAGTACTCCTCCTTAACAAGGGAATACTTGTTCTTTTGAGCAGAATTTTGAAAAACTATGAAAAATTCTGGTTAATTCTACTCAAAAGTAAGAAGCTTTCGCTCCTTATATTAGGATTGTGGCACTGAAGCGTACCACAGGGTCCTTTCTTTACAAGAACGGGTTGTGCATTGTGATGTGTGCACAAGCCATGAAGCATGATTTTGATGGAACATTTTTTGTTTTGGAAATATGATGAACTCAAATAAGTACATTTTATTACTATCATTTATCCTAATTATTTGACTTATTTTATTATATTATGTATGAGGATTGATACTTAATCGTTTACTTTTGTAATTCTCAGGTAAAAACAAGCATTTGGTGAAACTTAGCAATTTTGGACTTATTATGGAGCAAAACATGCAAGAAGTTAAGAGTCTACTAAAATGCACAAGATCAAGACATTCTGCTCCAGATGCGCCGCATCTTGCTTATCACATACGGCGCATCACTATCCAGATTTCACCAGATACGATCCAAGATACAAGAGGACATGCGCCGCATCTACTTATGGAGTTACGCCGCATCTTCTGGCGGTGTACGAATATTCCTGAATATTATAATCTTGGACCCCACGCGAAGATAAGTCAATGCGCCGCATCTACTTACTAGATGCGCCGCATCTTACCCTCAGACAGAAACTATAAATACCCCAAGACCAGACGAATTCGATAGGAATAATATTATATACGGAGTACGAAGTACAGAAACCTAGGACGAATTCAGACGAATAGGCAGCACAACACACACTGTAACACCCTAGGCAAATCCTACATCGGCTGTGGCCTGGAGAGATGTTGGGTTCATAAGATTACATTCGCCTTACAATGACACAACGCGTTTTGTGGTCTACTGCGGGTGGAGTTCTTAGGAACTGGCAGTTAAGCGTGCTCATGTGATAGTAGTACTGACTTGGGTAACCTGCCGGGAAGTCTTCAAATGAGGCCACAAAAACAAAGCCGTGAGCCTGCGGGCAAAGCGGACAATATTGTGGTCTGAGTAGGCGGAATGTTACAAGTGGTATCAGAGCCACTCCTGAGCCGTTCGGGATGGTGGGGCAAACCTCATCGAGGACGATGAGTCCCTAAGGGGGGGTGATTGTAACACCCTAGGCAAATCCTACATCGGCTGTGGCCTGGAGAGATGCTGGGTTCATAAAATAACATTCGCCTTACAATGACACAACGCGTTTTGTGGTCTACTGCGAGTGGGGTTCTTAGGAACTGGCAGTTAAGCGTGCTCATGTGAGAGTAGTACTGGCTTGGGTGACCTGCCGGGAAGTCTTCAAATGAGGCCAAAAAACAAAGCCGTGAGCCTGCGGGCAAAGCGGACAATATTGTGGTCTGAGTAGGCGGAATGTTACAAGTGGTATCAGAGCCACTCCTGAGCCGTTCGGGATGGTAGGGCAAACCTCATCGAGGGGCAAAGCGGACAATATTGTGGTCTGAGTAGGCGGAATGTTACACACACCCAAACGAAGATACAAGAGCTGTAAGAAGGTGCTGCATGTGTTTAATTCATTAAGTAGTTTTGTTTTATTGTGTTAGTAAACTTTAATTCATCAAGATTGATGGCTTGTGTAATGTGACAACGGAAAGATTTCACTCCCTTAAAATTGCTTTCTCATTAATTAAAGTTTATATGTTGATGTCTTTGGTGACTTTTATTAGTGCATTGATAACCTCTGTGTCTAGCTGAGCGTTGATCGGGTTGCCATGCCTCTGCCCTCGCCTATTTATTAGATCGCCTATGCATTCTATCGTCTGTAGAAAAGTAGGAAGAAAGATAAATAGGATAGTCATAAGTAATCATTAAGGGTTTACTCGCCGATAAGATTAGAACCAACGAGAAATGACTTAATCTCGGTGCGTTGCATCGAACTATACACTTCATATAAAACTAGCAATAAAACAAGTGACAAACTACTTATCTATCAGGACAGATCTTCTTATTGTCTCGAGTATTTATCTGTGTACGTGTGTGCTATTCGCTGATTTGTGCCTATTGGTTTAGTTTATTATTTAATTGCAACCAAATCGTGCCAGTCTCTCAGGCTGAACCCCCTTGCGTTAGAATAGGTTGTATAGCTAACTTGTAGGTCACGATTATATCTCAAACACACACTCAATAATACTATTAAGAACTCGTACTACTACTTTATATATTATGCTACGTATGAGATGATTAATCTAATAAGCACTACTAAATAAGATAAGAGAATAAGAAGAAGAAGAAGAATAAGAAGTGATCGGCTTTTCAATATATCGAATGTTACAAGAGCAGAGCTTACGCATATGACATGAAAAACCAACACAAATAATGTATCCCTTGCCTTGTATTTATAGGCAATGGGAGGGGAATCATTCTAGGAATATTCCCATGCATGTTACTAACATGAACTTTCTAATGTGACCGGTCCATGGATTACTAATGGACCGGTCCATAATTACAAACAATATAATCCTATTAAACTTGCAACATTATAAATGAACAAGACTTGTAAATATTTAAGACATGTTCCTAACAATCTCCCCCTAAGTCTTGATCATCAATGTTGCCTGACGTCTTCTTTTCTTCTTAGGCTTCCGACGTCTTTATAATCTTTGTTTCTTTGTTCTTGAATAATGATGATATGATGTTGTCTCTTTCTGCCAATCTCCATCGTCTTCTCGTCTTCTCCATCATGCTCATATATCTTTGACTTGTTAACTGCAACATGTCCTCACTTTTTAATCTTAAACTTGTGAAAGGTTGATGTGCTTGAACTGTTGACTTTACAATATCATATGTTGAACTTGTGATGTTACTGAGTCTTTGAGATAACATTTCTTCAACATATGAACATGATGGAGTCTTGATAGTCGAACTCCAGCTCCACAGCAGCAGCAACAGCACGAACCAACCGGTACTTACAGGCTCAGACTTGAGATCATCAACAGCATAGTGTGAAGACTTTCTCAAATCCTAACCCAGACCGTTCTGAACCGGATTCCCCCGAAAGGGATTACACGGACACACCGAAGTGCACCCACGATTCAGTGAGTCGCTGGAGATCACCCCACGACTGTAGAACGATTGGAGCAAACACTAAGCGTAACCCACAAGGAGTTACCGAAGTGACCTGCTGACAGAGTTGTTTGATGTTGCTCTGGCAGGATTTCCATTCAATCATTGATAATCACTAATGTGACTTTTCTCATGAATGTTCTCGGCAGATTGCTAAGATCTGCGAAGGACACTTTTCCTAATTTACACCTGATGCCCATGATGTAGAACACCAGAGTAATTCTAAGTGTACCTAAGAGATCTTTTGATGAATCTCATGGCTCTAGACTCAATTAGTGCACATTTGTTTGGTCATCGGAGGCGTGGAGCAGATTGCCTCCTTTTCAATATCAACAATCTCGTAATGAGATGTCGATAGATTATGAAGGGTTCTCCGTGTGAATGAAACAAATGTCTTTTGAGAGACACTTGAGTGGCTTAGAAGGGTTTTTTTTTTTTTTTTAGTGCGTCACTGGGTCCATGACGTCTTTGGTCTTCAATACCGGTGATGCTCATCAACCAGTAGATTATGAATTGAACCCGGTGTCTGTCCTAAGGTTGAACAAATGGAGGGCTATTTCTTTTCACCCTTTTTCTTTACTTTTCTTTTTAATTCTTCAACCCCTTCTTTCTCCGTTCATTCATTTTCTCCTTTTTATATCATACCTAGGACTTTCTAGTTCTAAACTATTGGTATTGTCCTTGGGTAGATCCCTCCGGCTCTGGCGGATCATAGGACGGTTTTCCCTAACCTTAGTCACCTTATAACTCCATGACTATCCTAATGATGCCATAAACCAAACCATTGAAAATCTCTCAAAGTGTCGATAATTGTAAAGACATTTTGTTGACACCTTGAGAGTTTGATGATTTTCAGAAATACTCCCCCTCAACATGTGCTCATTAATATTATATTTTTGAAATTTGCACATGCCGGAAAGAGTTGGCACTTTTGAATTGATTGACTTTCAATGAACCTGATCGTTGCGAGACACGCTTACATCACCAGTTAGACTGGCTTGAAATTATTACCCGTCCAGATCAGATTCAAAGATTATCGCTCGAAATCGGTACATTCTACTCAGACACGTCCTTTGCGAGACACGCTTACATCACCAGATAAACTGGCTTGAAATTATTACCCGTCCGGGACATGTCCTTTCGACTACTGACTTTCCTATTCGTCAATTCGAGGGTCAATTCTGAGTTTGAGCACACGAGATTCCAGCAAATGAGACATCATATTTTAATCATCTTTTTCTTCTCCCCCTCAAAAATAGCATACTCATGATGTTTTTGGAAAAACGTTTATGATTAAAATATGCTGTTTTTGAGTTTTAGGGAAGAATTTCAAGAACATTTATAATTCTTTGAACAAAGATTATATTTTCAAATACTCCCCCTTAACAAGGGAATATTTGTTCTTATGAGCAGAATGTTTGAAAAAACGTTGAAAAACATTCTAATTTTAATTCTGCTCATAAGTAAGAAGCTTTCGCTCCTTTTTCAGGATTGAGACACTGAAGCGTACCTCAGGGTCCTTTCTTTGGGGTCCGGGTTGTACACTGTTATGTGTGCACAAACCGTAATATACAGGCCAATTATGGAAAGAGGAATGATATGATGAAATTTGAGAATTGATTCTTACATCATCCACCTTTACCAAAAGTTGTGAACACTGGGTCAGTTCACTGAAATAGTCTGATGGCGAATGGCGGACGACCCCCAACATAGCTCTCTAGCCTCCTCATCTGATCCCTATGGTATAACCGTTCTTCCATCTTCCGAATAAATTCCTTGACTTGTCGCAGCTCCTTGGAATTCCATCTTCTCGATTTTTCCAACATCGAATCTCGAACTCTATTAGCTAGCCCATCACGTACACCCTTTAATGTATCGTCGCAGAACTTATGAATTTCATTGAGTGCCATGAAACGATGAAAATCAGTTGTGCTTCTGTAGATGAACCCAAAAGTTGGACGATGTAGCATGGTGTACTGAGGGTCCTTTTTGCTGTGTAGGAGGAACTGTGGTTCAACAAGGTTAAGCTGAGTCTGATAACTTTCCACACCAAGCTGGAGATCTTCTACACATTCTTTGATGATGGTTCTCCTGATGTAATGACAGAGGGAAGTACTAAGTGCATATCGAAGCTCATTAGTCAGGTGCTGCAGTTTGCCTTGGACCTTCATCAGATACATGTCTTCGATATCATTTAGATTTAGATCAGGAAAATCCGCCTCAGAGAACTTGTAAAGATTGTTATCGATTCTTCTTACTGTGATCTCTTCTAGGAAATATATAATCGCATCTTCTGGATCCGCTTACGTAGATGACAGCTAATATTCTGAGGTCACTGTAAACTGGTTCTTTTGATTTCTGGAGGACAAGTTTGTACTTGTACCAGCTTTGTCTTTTAGAGTACCAGTGATGAATCCCAAGCTCAGCATCACGATCATATTTGACGAGCCTTTTAACAAACAGATTGCTGTTAATAGCTGCTTCTTCAATGGCTGATTGTGTGTAATGAGCGGCTGGTGTGAAAGTGATAGATGTAGCGTACTTTGTCGTCCCTTGAGCTCCATTCTTTAGAAGTTCCAGATCTTTGTTGAAGAACATTTGAAAGGGAATTTCAGAGTGATGATGTCTTCGTATCACGGTCAGTGGCTTGGTCCAATCAGTGATGAATAGTTGATACTTGCCAACTTTCCTGACGACGTCTGGACTAGCCCAGTCGAAGTCACTTGACATTGCCCGTGCAATGTTTTCAAGGTGATATTCGAGTTCTGCTGCGCTATTGGATTTGTTTTTCAGAAGAAGGAAAGCATCATTCTTGATCCGACGAAGTTCCTTCTTGGTCATTTTCTTGATATTGAGAGTTCTTTTAATTTCTTGAGTAACAGCAAAGGTGCTGTCTTCAACTCGTGAAGCTTCGTCAGTCTGAACTTGAGCGCTTGCTAGATGATCGAACCATTCATTTCCTAGCACATCCGTATCATTATCCAGCCATGTGACAACTGTTGGTCCGGTAGATGACTTTCTGCTGTGTGAAGGCTTGGACTTGGATGGCTTTGGTTTTGGTGATGGTGATGGTGAATGAGGTTGATCATCGTGTGGCTGGAATTCCATATTTTCAGTTGTAAATTGCTCATGGTGATGCTCGGTTTCAGTGGGACCAGAGGATTGATGTTTAGAAGGTTGAGATGATGGTTTATGTTCCGTTGGCTCCTGAATGTGAATCCCTGACCCGCCTTTGTGTTTCTTTTGTTCGGGTTTAGGGTCCTGATCATCCTCATCATCTTCTCGAATGCGTTTTCCTTTGTCAGCAGTTTCCTTGCATGACTTTTTCTCAATATGTGCTTGAAGAGCTGCTATCAGGTTAACTTCTTCTGGAGAAGGAGAGGTGATTTCAAAGAGTCGATCGAGAAGCACAAGCTCGATATATTCAGTAGTGAGTTCTGGAAGTGGTTTGGAGTGGGAAGAAGAAGAGACAGCTTCTTTGATCTTTTCGTCAAGTTGTGCATCAATGTGTTCATTTATGTTTTGCTGAAGATCAGGAAGAAATTGCTTAACAAATTTCTTTGCCTTGCGTGTCATATGATCTTTGATGTTGAAACCAAGGAATTCATCTATCTGCTTCTTGCTTTCCTGCATTTCTTCCATTTGTTGAGACAACTTCTTGACTAAGTCTTCCATTTCAGCCAATTTAGTTGTAGCTTGGTTGTCTCGTTGTGCTTGTGCTCTCTTTACCGCCCTTTTGAGTTTCTTTGCTGCAGGAGTCACAACCTCAACTTTCGTAACATGGACGATTCTTCTCTTGCTCTTTCCTTTGTAGGCCTTAAGAATATCTTCAGAAACTGATGCTTTTGATTTTGATTTTGGTGATGAAGATCGTGAGGATGATGGAGTGAGAGAAGGGATTGGATCATCAGATTGAGTATTTGATTCCTTTTGAGGTGAGGGTGGAGGTGTTGGATTCTTTGGTGGTGACCCAGGAGGTGTCTTGGGTGAAGAAGCAGTCGAGGACTGAACTGGTGGTTGTTCTTGCTGCTGTTGTGGGTTATGAACAACCATAGCCAGATTAGATTCTTTTGTGTCCTTTGGAGGGGAAGGAGGAGGTGTTGGAGTGTGAGAACGAAGGTAGCTATCTGCTTCCAGGTTAGCTTGAGCCTCCTCCTTACGTTTCCTTTCTTCTTCCTGTTTAGCTGCTTCCTCAAGATCTTTGGCTGCTTTAGTTGTTTGGTCTCCTAGAATGTCTTTTTCTTCTTCTAAGTTCCAATCTTCATTATCATCATTACGTGTTTGTTCCTCGGGATTGTCATCAAACATGGAATCAGAAATATCCTTATCAGATAAAACAATCTTGCTATCCTGATCTTTTTCCTTTTCCTCCTGAGTTGGTGCTCCCAAGTCGGGTTGATTACCCGAACTTGTTTGCTGTGAAGAGACCTTTGTAGATTCAGCTCCAGACCCTCCGGGTTGATTAACCGGATCGTCTTGGGTCAAAACTGCTTTAGGAACATTTTGTGATCCTCCAACTCCATGTGTTCTTTCATACTCCCTCTGTTGTTCCAATACTTTCTTTGCTCTACGCTCTTCATCTGCTTTCAATGATTTGAGACTTTGTTTTTGTGCATTCTCCTTTGAGATCTTATTGTGAAATTCAGCTTCTTCTTCAGTCATAAAGACGTGTTCCTCTTCAGATTCAGATGATTCTGAGTTAGACTCTGTGTCTTCATCAATGATTCTATTTGGTTCTGGTTTTGGCTGGGGTTTGCTGGGTACTCTTCTCTTGATAAATGTTGTTCTTGGATGTTTTTCTTTTGGTTTAGAGACACTTGAGGCACTTCCTGTCTTAGTCTTACCTTTTGAACGAGTCTTTGAAGACTTAGGTTCTTCAACCATCTTGGCAAGACCTACACGACGTTCACGGTATGCGAGATCGTAATCATGATAAGCTTTTGTTTCTCTTACCTCATCAGGCATCAAAAATTCTGGCAACCTTGAACCTTGCCTTCGCGTGCTTTCTTTTGGGAAATAAACTTTACCCAATGTTTTATCCATGCTATACTCATGAACTTCTTGATCTGTAGGGCGCTTATCAAGGTCTTCATGTTGATCAAGTAGATAGCTGATAAGAACTTTGGTGAATCGAACAAATGGGATTTTCTTGAACATTTTACGCTGTAAGTACATTATGTCGTCCCAAATAAGAGCAGCAAAGTCAATAGGTTCTTGGTTTAGAAATCCCCACAAGACTTGAAGATGAGACAGTCTTGGATGCTCAAACCCACTATCTCTTCCAGTTATTGAATGTGTTATGATGAAGAAGATAGTCCTCCAGGGTTGAGGAATGTATCTGGCATTAACCTTGGAGATTGTGGTTAATGGTGTATCAGGTTGTACATCATAACCAATATCTTCCAGGAATTGCATGACCTCTGACTCTGAAGGTGTTGGATGGAATCGGGCAGCAGCTTCAGGTGCCTCTGGAAGTTTCAAGGCTTTTCTGAGTGTAGCAGGTGTAACTCTGATTTGCTTCCGATCCAGTGTGCAAGTAAAGTACTTGTCATCATTACTCTTAGTGAAGGTATCCCAGAATTGATGAATATATAGCTCTGGAATGGTGTCTGAGCTGTCAAGAATATCCCTGCATTTGTGAGCTTTGAGAATCTCTACAGCAATCTGACAACTTGGGTCAGAACATTTGATCTTGTCCAATTCTACCCGTGAATTGTTCTTCCCTATTTCCAGAGTATACCCACGAGGAAAAACTTCTTCTTTGGTGAGAGCAGGAAGTGGTTGTTGTTGGGAAGATTCCATTGATGTTTAATAATCAAAGATCTTGTTCGGATTTGCAGGTTGAAGGATAGCCGTTGATGATGGTGGGTGGGGTGAATTAACTTTGGTTGATGGAATTGGCAGAGATAATAACTGCGGTTATTAATTTTCTTGACTTTTATATCTATTAAGTTAACTTTGCATGTTTTACACATTTAGCCCCCTAACCTTGATTATTTTAAACACTAAGTCCTAAATCACGATCAAGCTAACACTTAGTCTCACTTTTGTACATTTACGGCACACTACTTTCCATCTTTAAAATCTTATACACCAAAACTTGTGAAGCAACAATTTCTGAAAACATATGCAAGTACAATTTTAAAGATTGTGGGAAAAAAAGTATTTCTCCCCCTCAACACGTGTTAAAAAATAATTGTTGATATTGAAAAAATAAACACCGTGTTGGATGAGAGATTGTACTTGCATTTTTTTTTTTTTTTTTTTTTTTTTTTTTTTTTGTGGATATTTACAAAGATAGTTTTGGAAATGTTTGACGTGGTTATTTACTTTTAAGAAATTTTTCCAAATCGTTTGGCGTCAAACATCTCATACCAATCCGGTGAACCAGATCCACAAATCTTGCATGAGGCAAGGCTTTTGTGAACAGATCTGCCAGTTGGTGTTCAGTTCCCACAAAGTATAATTCAACAGTACCCTTTTCCACATGTTCCTTGATGAAATGGTACCGGAGATCAATATGCTTGGACTTTGAATGCTGGACAGTGTTGCATGAAATGGCAATGGCACTCTTGGAGTCGCAATACATCGGAATCTTGTTGAATGTGTAACCGTAGTCCATTAGTTGTGATCTCATCCAGATGACTTGAGCACAACAAGCAGACATGGCTACATACTCAGATTCTGTTGAAGACAGTGAGGTGCAGTCTTGTTTCTTTGATTGCCAAGAGACAAGCTTGTCACCCAAGAATTGAACTCCCCCTGATGTACTCTTGCGTGTGTCTAAGCATCCTGCATGGTCAGCGTCTGAAAATGCAACAAGTTCAAACCCAGAATCCTTTGGATACCAGATCCCCAAATTAATGGTTCCCTTTATGTATCTAAGGATTCTTTTAACGGCTGACAAATGCCGTTCAGTCGGTCTAGACTGATATCGGGAGCAAAGATAAGTGGCAAATACAACATCCGGTCTGCTAGCTGTGAGATACATGATCGAGCCAATGATACTACGATACTTCGTAGGATCAATGAGTGTCCCATGAATGTCAGCATCTAGCTTCGGGGATGAGGAGGACATTGGGGTATTATAGGTGTCACAGCTGGTCATACCATGCTTTTTCAGGATTTCCTGAGCATATTTTGACTGACTTAGAAATATACCACGGGGTGATTGATGAACTTGCAATCCGAGAAAGAAAGAAAGTTCACCCATCATAGACATCTCAAAGTTTTGTTTCATTAGTTTAGAAAAAGCGTTTGAATATTTTTTATTGGTTGAACTAAAAATAATATCATCCACATAAATTTGTACAATGAGAATGTCATCCCCGTGTGTTTGTATAAATAAAGTCGGGTCAACAGTTCCAATGGTAAAATGATTAGCAAGGAGAAATGCGGACAGTTTATCGTACCATGCCCTCGGGGCTTGTTTAAGGCCGTAAAGGGCTTTCTTAAGCCGATATACATGGTTAGGATGATCTGGATCCACGAAACCTTCTGGTTGTGACACGTATACCTCTTCTCGGAGTTGTCCATTGAGAAATGCCGTCTTCACATCCATCTGATATACAGTGATATTCTTGTGGGCTGCGTATGCCAGAAACATTCTAACTGCCTCTATCCGAGCTACTGGAGCAAACGATTCTTCGAAGTCAATACCCTCTTCTTGGCTGTATCCTTTTGCTACCAGTCGGGTCTTGTTACGAATCACTGTACCATCTGCACCTAGCTTGTTTTTCCAAATCCATTTCAATCCAACCACATAAACTCCATCTGGTCTTTCAACTAATTCCCAAACTTCCAAACGTTTGAATTGTTCCAACTCCTCTTGCATGGATTCAATCCAATTGTCGTAGGTAAGGGCTTCTTTGATGTTTTTAGGTTCAGATTGACAAACAGTGAGTGCATACATGCAATGTTCACTGTCTGAATGAAGTTTTTGTCTTGTGAGGACTGGATTGTTGGGATTTCCAATTATGTTTACCAAAGGATGATCTCTTGTCCATTTGTGGGTGGATGGAAAATGTTGAATGTGGTTATGATGATCTGACGGGTCCATATTGCTCGAGGAGGATTCTCCTGATTCTGGAATGGTTGGTGGTGGAGCAAATGGATTGAAGAATGCGTTCCCGTCATAATCTGATGGTGTAGAAACCTGATTAGAAGTGGGGGATGAATCTTCAACTGCAGGTTGAGGTGTTGTCTCCATTGATGATGATTGTTCAGGTTGTGGTGCATCGGCAGCAACTATGGTAGAAGTAGATGCTGATGGATCAGGTGCTTGTGGTATGACATGTTGAGCAGCGGAACTGGTGGAAGCATCTGATGCACTAGGAACACGAACGTCATCAAACATTGGTGCAAACAAATCTTCCAAATCCTTCCTGTTGAAAGGTAGGGGTGCAGCTGAAGATTCAGGAAAGTTCAGACGGTTATGAGCGGGTTCCAAGCGGTCTTGCTCAGAAGCCATCTCAGTGAGTTCATCAAAATTAGCGTGTATGGTCTCTTGAATTTCCCCAGTCCGACGATTCCAAATTCGATATCCCTTGGAGTTTTCACAGTATCCAACAAAAATCCTAATATCTGCTTTAGCCTTAAGTTTACCAAGATCATCCTTATCATTCTTCGGATAACACAATGCTCCAAAGACGTAAAAATAGTTGATGTTTGGTTTTCTTCCTTGTATAAGCTCATATGGTGTTTTGCTGTGTCGTTTGTTGATCATGGCACGATTCTGAGTATAACAAGCAGTGTTGACAGCTTCAGCCCAAAGATAATCCGGTAATTGAGCATTGATCAACATAGTTCGAGCTGCTTCCACAAGCGTACGGTTTCGTCTTTCAACTACACCATTTTGTTCTGGAGTGTGAGCGATTGAAGTCTGATGAACAATACCCTGTTTCTCAGTGAATTCCCGAATGATTTGATTCTTAAATTCAGTCCCGTTGTCTGTTCTGATGATGCGGACGGTGTTGCGGACTTGAACTTGAATCTTGGTGAGAAATGTGATGAGGATAGAAGGAACTTGATCTTTAGTCCGAAGAAAATAGACCCAAGTCCATCTTGAGTAGTCATCCACTATTACCAGAATATACTTCTTCCCGTTAATACTCTGAACTCGCATCGGACCACACAAATCCATATGAAGCAGTTGTAGGACATGGTCTGTGTTATGTTCTGTTTTGGGAGGAAAATGAGCACGATGACTTTTCCCTTGTTCACAAGCAGAACACAAGTGATCCTCGGCATATCTGAATTTTGGAAGACCGTCAACTAATTTCTTCTTGGCAAGGTCAGTGATGGTTTTAAAGTTGAGATGAGACAGTCTTTTGTGCCATAACCAAGCCTTTGTGGGATGAGCCTTGGAGAGTAAACAAATAGGAGTAGATGCTGTCATGCCTTCAAGTGAGATAGTATACAGACTGGTGCCACGTTTCCCTTTCATGAGATCATTCCCTTGAAGATCACGAATAAAGCAAGTTTTCTCCCTGAATGCTACTTCCAAATCTCCATCGCAGAATTGTCCCACGGAGAACAAATTATGACCAAGGCCTTCAACATAGTACACACGGCTGATTTCGATGTTCCCATTAATGTAATCCCCATAGCCCATAATTGCAGCGAAGTGATCATTCCCGAATCTGACCGTTCCGATAAACTTAGCAATGAAGTTCTGAAGAAGTTTGAGATTGCCGGTCATATGTCGGGAGCACCCGCTATCAACAATCCAAAGGACAATTTGAATCACCTGCATCACAATCATTGGAAACAGGTGGAGAATTGATAACGGTTGGATCCGCTGGGTTAGTTACACAAGAGGTTAGTACTTTAGGTAACCATTTAAAATCAAAAGTGTTCTGTAACCAACGTTGCCAGGTCCAACTAGTCTCTGCCTTTTTCCTAAGGAATGCACTAGGTGACTTTGTAGTCTTGGATTTGGGCTTTTCTATTTTCTCCTCAGAAAGATCTAGTGAGGGCATTCCTAAAATGGACTTTGTACTGGTTTTAAGCCTAGAGGAAGCGCCACTATTTCGTTTCTTTCTCTTAGTCAGCAGAGTTTTAGCAACACATTTTGTATGATCACCAGATAGTATGCTATTATGACAAAAAACACAAGTAGCATCAACCAAAACATCTTCATTAACATTTAAAGATTCAGCATTTGTTACATCAATCTTAGAACTAGACTCAGATAAGTGCAATTCTATTCCTGATGTTACATGTAGCTTATTCAAACTACTAAGTGGTCACATCAGATGCTTGGGTGTGAGCTTTGTCTATGACATACATCCCTGGGGCAATTTTATGAACATTTGTTTTTCCTGTGTCTAAAACTCTGATTTTCTTCTTCAAATCAATAATGATGTGTTGAAACTCTTGATTTTGGGAGTCTAATTTCCTGTTTAGGTAGACTGTGTCATTTCTATTTTGAAGAATGTCATTCAAGTCTTTTTCATTTTGAAACAGTTTAACCTTTAAGAAAGCCTTTGTTTCTTTGTTCTGTTCATGGCTGTTTTGAAATGATAAAGATTCCATGAGATTTTGAAATTTGATCTCAAATTCAAGACTTCGTTTTTGACACCAGTCCAACCTTTTTTGAAGAGAAAAAACTTTGTTTTCCACATCACTATTGATCTGTCGAAGATTCTCATTTTCATGTACCAGATTATCAATCTCCATACGCAACATCTTAATATCCACAGCATGATCATTCACAATTAAAGCATTACCAGATTCATAGAGCGAATTCATAATCACAGAGACTACGTCATAACACAAGACTTTTTCCAAGAGTCGATCATTTTCTTTTGCTAAAAATTGCTTTTGAAGTTTTTGATGTTGAACCTTGTCATCTTTAGCTTTGAAAATGGATTTCATAGATGCTATCCCGTATATAACTCCTCTTCCCATCTTGTTGCACCCTTTTTCAGATTTCTAACATGAGGAAGAATTTTCTTTTGAAGAATCTCCTTCTTTTCTTTCTGAACAGGAGAAAGAAAAGACGAGATAGGAATTTGAGAACTAAACTCAATTTCATTCTCCAAACGAGAAATGTCATCCATAAATGTCTGAAAATATCGAAGAACCCGACATTCTTTAGGCATTTGTGGATTAACAAGATCCTCTGTCAAACAATCTTTGAATTGTACAGCAGTCGTGGGGACAGAAGTTATGAACGAGGGAGCACTTATGTTTGTGTATGTTAACGTTTGTTCTGGATGATCCTTAGGAGGGACAAATGATTTGCTCAAATGAGGTCATGCATTATAATCATAATGTATCTTTGAAAATTTAGTTTGTGAATCTGATCGACCCTCAATCTTGTTAGCAAGAAAATCAGTTTCTTCATCAACAGAGTACATAACAACACGTTGAAAGGTATCATCTAACAGAAATGTTGCATTGTATAACTTGGGATTATCTTTGAGTGCTTTGTGTAAATTACGGGGTGTGTCACTACCAAGTGCAAAACTTACTCCTTTAGGACTCGGTTTTACAACATTCTTTTGAATTTGCGTTACAGAATTACCCGTTTTATACACAACATTTTGAAAGTCTTTGAGTTTGGTTTCCAAATCCAGAATTTGATCAAGATAGGAGTCAACACATTTCCTATTGGCTTTCTTTTCTTCAAGAAGATCCTTCTGAGATGCAGAAAGCTCAGATTGAGTTTTCAACAACTCAGAATTTAAAGCATCAATTTGAATTTTAAACTCAAATTGATCCTTTTCTTTCTGAGAGAAAAGCTCAGCTTTGGCAATGGTTAGCTCACGAACTTGACTCTCTAAATTTTGAACCTTTACGTATTCTTGTTGAAAAGCTATTTCAAAACCTCTTTCACGTTTATCTTGTTTTAGATATCCTGAAAGTTGTTGTTGGTAGCACTCATTATCCTTTGTTAACAATGCAATTTTATCTTTAAGCTTCTGATTGATGTCATTGCATTTTTCTATTTGTGACTGGGTGGTCAATAACAAGGCCTGTAATTCCGAATCTTGATCAGTCAAATGATCTGTTTGATCAAGATGATCACAATTGTCATCATCAATGGGATCATCAAATGAAACAACGGTATTGTCATCATCAAATGATACAACCGTGTTGATTTGATCATCGAATGTTGATGAGAATGAATCATGTTGATCAAATGTTTCATTTGTAGATGAAGATGCAGCTGGTAAAGCAATTTCATGGATCAGACATGTAGAATCAGGTACCTGAGAAAGACCATCGGTATCATATACCGGGCCTGACTCGGAGATGTTCATTTCTTGCATATTAGCCATAAGCATGACTGCAACATTTGCCTCTAAATCTTCCATTTCATCATCTGATTCCACATTAGCCATAAAACTTTGATCATTCTGAGTCAACCTTCCAGCAGCTTTTTCATCTTTGAGTGCCATCAAAAGAGCCTCTTTGTGATAAGCACTGCCCATTGTTCTTGGCTTCGGACAAGCATTTTCCATGTGACCGTTCCCTCCACAGTTATAACATGTGATAGATGTATTTGCAATGCCTTTCTGAACATTCCCAACATTCGAATTTCCTCTCTGAGCATTCCCCATACTATTTCTGTTTGCCCCTGCAGTGTTGAACCTATTTCCTCCTGACTGAACCCTTTGAGTACCATATCCCCGATTTCCCGAACCATATCTGCCTGAAGACCTGTTTTGAATTTCAACTCTGCCATCATGAATAACTGCCTGATTCCTGGTATTTGAAGATGAACGAAGACGGTTGTTGGATTTGGTGAATCTGCCAAATGCGTTAGCAATCAATCCAAATGCTTCATTAAGTGAATTGAAAGCATCCTCTTCTTCATCAAAATCTGCATTTGAGTACAGCATTGAATCGGTGTTGTTGTATGGAACCAGCTGGTTATCAGAGTATTGTTGAGGTGCTTCATAAGGAATGATTTGATTATGAGGTTGGGGAGGAGGACTTGGTTGGAACGATGAGTGGCCAAATTCCTGGTGTGGTAAAGAGAAGTTAGATTGAGCAACGAGAGCAAGTGAGTTTGATGTTGGTGTTGGTGTGAAACCTCCTCGTGCTGCAATTTCTTTATCCACTTCTGATTGATGTTGTCTGAGGTAATCATACATAAGTCCATATTTGACATCACCAATTTTCTTCGTCTGCCTTACAAAAGTTGCATACTTCTGCCATTCAGGACCAAGACATCCAAGGAATTTGGAGTTGACAGCAATCTTCGGTAACTTTATATCATGACGATCAAGGTCATTGATGATGTTGGTGAAACGGTGGTAGTAAGATTCAATGGTTTCCCCTGGTTCCATGATGAAGTGAGTGTACTCCATGTACAATTTAGACTCAAGATCTTCTTGGTTTAACTCTGTTCCTTCCATGAGAAGATGAACATGTTCCCACATATCTTTGGCTGTCTTTTGAGCATCAATACTTCGATAGATAGGATTGGGAATCCCTTGAAGTATGAAAGACATAGCCAATTGGTTTGATTCTTGTTGTAATGTTTGCTCAGTTGTGTAGTTTGCAACCGGAATGGGTGTGGATGTTTCTTCTCTCTCTGAAGTTGCTGGAACCACAGTAGCTGGAATGGGATAGGGTCCTTCTTCAATTACCTTCTTGAGATATTGACCATGGGGTTTTTTCAGTTCAACGAATCTGAGGAATCTACTAGCCCATTGCACGTAGTTACCCGGAGTTAACATTGGTGGAGTTTCTTGACTTCCAGCTTCATGACGTGATTGCTGACTACTAATTGCTTCACACATTTTGTTAAACCAATGAGGTTCTCTGGAGTAGGAAGAATAGTTCTGCAGTTGTTGATTCTGTTGCATGATTTGTTGTGGGGACACTTGTGGTGGAGAGAGAAATTGATGTTGTTGTACGAATGCTTGTTGTTGTTGATACTGAGGATGAAATTGCTGTTGTTGTTGTGGATGTTGCTGTAGCTGGTAGTAGTAATTAAAATGAGGTGGTTGAGACATATCTGGATCTTTTAAGATAATTAAGATATGTGTTGATAATGTAAGTTGAGTTGGTTTAGAAATCCAAAGGTTTTGTCCAAATGCGATAAAGTACTGTTCACCAAATGCGATAGGTTCACCAAGTGCGATAACCAAGTGCGATAATGACAGTTCACCAAGTGCGATAAGATCAGTTCTCCAAATGCGATATGGATAACACACCAAATGCGATAACCTTCAATAGCGATAACGAAAGTTGAAACTGCGATAAAACTATCAAGTGCGATAAATAATGACAAGTGAAATATGTTATCTTAAAGTGCGATAAGTTATTGCTAAGTGCGATAAGATTATCAAACAGCGATAAGATAAGATATCCAACTGCGATGATTTATGGCAAATGCGATAGATTTATCACAAATCCAAGTTCGATAATTTCTCAACTCTTATACAAGAGAAGAGAAGCAACGAAGTCGAAGTATTACTACTTTCTAATACAAAAAAGTCTAATACTGAGTCCCAAATGCGATAATTGAAGATCTCCCAAATGCGATGAAACCCTAATCTTTCTTGATTCGAACTGCGATAAAACTCTTAGTTTTCTTGCAACTGCGATGAAACCCCTTTTTTTCTTGATTGCCAAATGCGATGAAACCCTTCAACTGCGATGAAACCCTAAATTGTCGAAGTTCACTCAGGAAGCAAAACTAGCACTTTTCATCAACTTTTCCAATACGCTAATAATACGGATTACTTCAAAACGTTCAAATAACCAATAAACTCGATTGTTTTTGACCTTAAACGATTAGTAATCAATAGATTTAATGAAAATGAAGCTTTTTAACGTAGAAAATGTGAAGATTAGTGAAAGTTTAGACGAAATCAACGCTATTTCCAACAAAAAACGAGATTTTTCACGTTGAGATGTGAACAAAACTTTTCGAAAACAATAAAACCAACGTAATTAACACTACTAATGATGCAAACACACGATCCTAATTATCCCTAGGCGAATGATACCACTTGTAGGTCACGATTATATCTCAAACACACACTCAATAATACTATTAAGAACTCGTACTACTACTTTATATATTATGCTACGTATGAGATGATTAATCTAATAAGCACTACTAAATAAGATAAGAGAATAAGAAGAAGAAGAAGAATAAGAAGTGATCGGCTTTTCAATATATCGAATGTTACAAGAGCAGAGCTTACGCATATGACATGAAAAACCAACACAAATAATGTATCCCTTGCCTTGTATTTATAGGCAATGGGAGGGGAATCATTCTAGGAATATTCCCATGCATGTTACTAACATGAACTTTCTAATGTGACCGGTCCATGGATTACTAATGGACCGGTCCATAATTACAAACAATATAATCCTATTAAACTTGCAACATTATAAATGAACAAGACTTGTAAATATTTAAGACATGTTCCTAACATAACTTAATATATTAAAATACTGATTAGAATAACTAGATAATACGTTCCACTCTTAGTGATCGACACTCTACTTACCATTATATTCATACTGACCGGGTACACTACTCGTTAAGTGTGTGTGTTATTGATAAGTCGGCTAAATATAAATTTAAAACTTGAGTAGGCATTAATACTGCTAAACCGCAACGACACATCGCACCGCATCAAAATACTCCCCCTCAAAACTCGCATTTGTTTTGAGAATTCTAAACGTTTTAAAGTTTGAGGGAAGGAGTCTTCTTGAAGAAAAATTCTGAAAGATTTAGAAATTTCAGTTTGAAAAATTCATGAATAAATTTTGCTTCAAGGTAACTAACACATTATACACTGAAATACTCCCCCTCAAAACTAGCATACGTTTTGACATTTTAAACTTTGGAGCAAATTGGGGAGTAAAGATATGAAAATCTTAAGCAAAATTTTGAAAAGTTTTGAAAAAAATTTTGAAAGTTTTTGAATAAATTTTGCTTAAGATTAAGAAGTTTTTAGGATAAGTGTACACTTGGTTTTAAAGAACGATTTAGCAAGACATTTTCCTTTCTTTGAAATCCGAGTTGTACACTGTAATGTGTGTACAATTCGTTATGTTGAAGTCCGAGTCCTTAGCTGAAGTACTAAGAAGTCATTGAAAGTTTAGATTAGACAACAACCTTGGGAACCCATTTAAGCACGGCGCTAACGGGTTTACTAAATTTTGAAATCCATTTGTAAGTTGTGTCAATCTGATTTAAAGATGTTGAATTCCAACGAGGACTGAAAACCGGTGTTTCATTTTGAAATAACACTCATGGAATCAATGGAGATTTAAAACTCTTTTTCCATTGAAAATTGTTTGAGAAACCCTGTGTTTCTCTTTGAGTTTTAAAATCTGAAGAAGGAGATTTCCATTTAGAGTTGAACCTCATGGGTTCTTTTTGAAGATTTGTTTTTGTGATAAATGGAAACCTTCCAATACTTGGAATGTTCAAAGCCGAGTCATTCTTATGTTGCAGCGAAAGTAATTCAGATATTGAATATTTGAACGGTTTTGAACGACTTTGCTTTTGTCTCCACACTTTCTTTACCGACATAAAAGGAGAGTATGGAGTTTGAAAAACTTGTGTCTTTTCTTTTGAAGCATTTGGATTCGAAAACTTTTGAGAAGTAAGTGTTTCAGAAAAACTTGGTTTCTTCAAAAACTTCCTTCCTTTTTGCAAAGAATAGGTTGTAAACTGGGAAACCTTTTTCAAAAATGGTTTTGAAGATTCACCCGTGTAAACCTTCTTCGAAACACTCACTTCTGGTGTTGAAAATTTTGAAATATGAGCTTTCCCCTTTGATCGGTTAAGAGAATCAAACTTCACTTTTAAAGCATTGTATGAAGTTCTCAAATCACTGTATTCTTTTTGAAGAGAAAGATAATCTTGGGATGCCAATTTTGATTCTAAAGAGGCAATTTGTTTCAAAAGTTGATCTTTTTCGGCTTTAGAATCATACGTTTTACGAGAAAATTTCCGTTCGAACTCAACATTTTCTTTTTCAAGTCTTTCAAAATAATTCTCGAATTTTGTCGTTTTGTTGAAAAAGTCAGTTTTGGCATCCTCAAAATCGTTTATTTGTTGAGCTAAAACCGTTTCAAGCTCAATCACTTTTTTTTGAAGCACATGATTTTCATTTTCACCTTCATTTTAAAAAAGATACATTTTCTCCCCCTTTTTCTTTTCAAAATCTGGAGTATTTGAATTGACCAGGGGATTTGGAAAGGAAACTTTTGTGATTTGAGACTCAACCTTTTTCATTTTCATTGATTCAATCTTTTGCATACCATTTTCAAACTTTTTACTGGCGAATTCAGACAATTGAGACTTCAAATCTTCAGTCTCTTTTTGTTTCATGTTTGAATTTTGTGTCTGAACTCGTGAACTTTTGATTGAATCAAACAGATTTTTGTAAATCAGTTTCAAATGCTCAATATCTTTTTCGTGTTTTGAAATTTGACACTTCATTGACACGTTTTCATCATCAAGTTGTTCAAGTTTTGACATCCAAGGGTTTTCAAAAGACTGCTTTTCCAGATTGTGTTGTAAAGCTAGCTAAAAGTCAATGCTTTGTGCTTGACATCTTTGAATTTTTTTTTTCAAGAGAGAATATTTGACGTTTCAGTTTCTCTTGGATGTCGCTTGACTCTTTTAAAATTCTCTCATTTTCGTGTCTCAACATCCCATTTTCCACTTCAAAGCTGTATTCACGATTAGTTTGTGCTTCAAAAGCATTTATACGTTTACTATAATTCTCGAGCTTTTCAGTTAA
Source organism: Artemisia tridentata subsp. tridentata (assembly GCA_021014915.2). NCBI lineage: Eukaryota > Viridiplantae > Streptophyta > Magnoliopsida > Asterales > Asteraceae > Artemisia > Artemisia tridentata. The sequence goes on from CP139505.1 coordinate 179,545,563, forward strand.
CGACGTATTTTGTGCTTTTAGTTCACGATTAAGCTTATTACATTGAACAACTTCGTTTTGAATATGTTTGATTAATAAAGCATTTGAAGCACATTTTTTATCATGGTTCACATTGTCATGTTCAACCGTACCTCCATTAGGATCCATATGTGGAATCTCAGGAGTAATATTTCTATCATCCTGATTCACCACATATGTGTCGTTAATGTACTCAGGTTGTCCATGAATTTGTGTCTCATAAGCAAACACATTATCAAATATATTGATATCATCCGTTGATTGATGTACCTTAACCAATGTATCTTTACAATGTGAAGGTCCGAGATCAGCAGCTGCAGTCTTCAAATCATCCTCACAGTTGAGTTTCCCGTCAGTATCTGAATCATTCCCTTGACTGTTTTTTCCATTATGCTGTTCTGATAATGAATTATGACCCTTGTAACCCAAATTATCATCTAATGTCCCTTCCTCATTGGCCGTTCCCGCTTGTATCTGCATCTCCATTTCGATTCTTTCCCGTTCTTTTTCTTTTAACTCTCTCCCTTCCAATTCTTTTTCATTTGACTTTTTCTTCTTTTCCAGCATCTCCCTCAGATGAAGTGATCTTTTAGTAAGCACCAGTTTCAGTATGTTCATTAGATTAAGCAACTGGTCTCTAAAAGATTCAACTTCAAGGTAACTAATTATGCATTCTCTCCATATTTTGCTTGCTGATTGATAATCTGAAGAATTTTTGAGCACTCTAAAATCTAAGTAGAGAAACCATTTTAACTGCGTCTAGAGCGCTCGATATGCTACTATGCAGTCACTTCCTTGTTCAATTTGCTTCTCTATTAGACATATGTTGTGCAAGAGTTTCCTTTTGAAGGTTGTAAAGTCCATTTCAGATCCGAAGAGTGTTTCAAAAACTCGATGAAACGATCTATCCCATAATGGTAACCTTGCTTCTGAGAGGGCCATACATTGAAGCTTAACTGATTCAAAATGTGATAAACAATTTTCCTTCAAATGAATAGCTTTTTGCACAACTTGAGGCATCTTTCTCTCTTGTGAACTTGATTCCATTTAATTTCAGTGTGTGATAAAGTTGATCTTGGATCGTTTCAACGATATAGGAGTTGGGTTTGTTGTTGGTTACGGTTTAAAAGTTATGTTCGTTTGAAGTTTTTGGCCTTTCTCGGAGTTTGCTTACTTGAAGGATTTCTAAGTTGAAGGATTTCTAAGTGGAAGGATTTCTAAGTGGAAGGATTTCTAACTCGGAGAAAAACTTCGTACTCGGAGAATAGTTGAAGGATTTCTAAGTTGAAGGATTTCTACACAGGCCGTACATTACTAACAAACATAAAGGCCTAAGCAACCTATTACATAATATGATTAATACTTCAATAATCTAAGATGAGTTCCCAACACCGTCGAATTTTTCTAAGTCAGTCCAAGTATGCTCTTGAGATTTTAAAGAAACATGGCATGAGAAGTTGTGATACTTATAACACACCTACGTCTGCATCATCCCCAAAGCTGCATGTTGATTTACATGGTACACCTATTGACCCTACAAAGTACCGTAGTATGATTGGGTCCCTAATGTATCTAACAGCCAACAGACCAGATATAGTTCTTGCTGTATACCTATGCTCCCGTTATCAGTCACGACCAACTGAAAGACACCTCTCTGAGGTTAAAAGAATCTTTCAATACATAAAGGGAACCATCCATTGGGGGATCTGGTATCCGAAGGATTCTGGTAATGAACTAATAGCTTTTTCAGATGCTGATCATGCAGGATGTTTAGACACACGCAAAAGTACATCCGTGGGAGTGCAGTTTCTAGGAGACAAACTTGTATCTTGGCAGTCAAAGAAGTAGGATTGCACTTCATTGTCATCTAGAGAATCGGAATATGAATCCATGTCAGAATGCTATGCTCAAGTCATTTGGATGCGATCACAGCTAATGTACTACGGTTACATTTTCAATAAGATTCCCATGTACTGCGACTCCAAGAGTGCCATTGCCATCTCAAGTAACACGGTTCAACATTCGAAGTCAAAACATATCACACTTCGATATCATTTCATCAAAGAGCATGTTGAAAATGGTACAATTGAATTATACTTTGTGGGTACTGAATACCAATTAGCGGACTTATTCACCAAAGCCTTGCCCCATGCAAGATTTGTGGAATTAGTTCACAAATTGGTATGCGGTGTTTGACTCCAGATGATTTGAAAAACTTTTTTAAACACAACTAAGAAAGTCAAACACCAAAACTTTTTTTGTAAATATCTTATTCAAAAACACAAAAAGATTTTTCATTTTTCTTTTCTTTGTGAAAAAAAAATGCAAGTACAAAATTTCCATCAACACTTTGTGCTTTAAAACAAATTAACCATTCTTTCCGAACAAGTGTTGAGGGGGAGTATGAAATTGAAATTGTAATATTTTCCTTAAAATTTGTACTTGCATATTTCCAAAAAGATGTTGTTTTAAACATGTGTTGGTAATATTATTCCCGTGATAGCCTCCTTGATCTTAAAATGTTTTCTAAATATTCATAAGTCAAGGGGATGTATTAAAATTGTTCTTTCCAAATAAATAACTAAGTGTTTTATTTTTGTGGGAGTCAAAGGACTAACAATGCAAATTGGCCAGTTAAGGGTTCAAAAGTGACAAATGTTGAAAGTGCAAATTTTTTAACAAAAACAAAAAATGAGTAGCATTAACTGCTACTGCATTTCACGTTAACTCCTCACCAAACCAAATCAACGACCACAATTCACTCTTTGAATCCATTCAAGATTTCTCAAAGCTGTGAGTGTTTATACAATCTTTTGATAATTATAAGAAATGGTTTTTAATGATTTTGTGTTCCAACGGTTGAATTTGTCACAATAATCAATTTAGGGTTTGCGGTTTATATTGAATTGGGAAAATTAGATTGGGTGCATTTATGTTTAATGTTTTGTGATGGGATATGGTCGGAATTATATCCTTAACATGTAATGCATGACTAATTGTTCCTAGTAACATTAATTGGTCGATTATTGATTTTAGGGTTCTTGCGTATAATTTGGGGAAATTCAATCAATTGTGTTTTGGTCTAATTAAATGCATGGGATACTGTCCTTACATGTTTTGTAAAATTATTTGATCATCAAATCATACCCAAAAACTTGTCTGAATCAATTTCAATTTTAGAGTTTATGAAGAACACGTCCAGGTTCAAACCTCTTGATTGATGGCTAAAAAATGTTAAAATTCAGACCATTGAGCTTAGAATCATTATAGGAACCTAAGGGAATCATTCACATAAACATCTAATCCATTAACTTGAATTTCGACAAGATTAAAATGAGTGTTCATCAAAATTGTAAATGGTTGTTCTCAAATCAGATAAACTATTTTTGGATGTGTTTAGATGAGCTTAAAGATCATATTGTAACTTGTGGTGTATTATAATTTGGACAGGAATCAAATTTCCAAAACAAACAGGTGGGCTGCTTCTCAAATGCGAGAAGTTCGTCAATTCATCCAGAAGATTGAGAAGAGACTGGTTCTTAGAGATTAGATGCGGAGGGTGGAAAGTTATGTTGGCGGCAGACCATCATTTCCTATCAGAAACTTTCAAAGACCTGATCCAGTATTCACGATCTTCAAAAACGTTGATTGATGTAAGATTTGGGTATTCTTTTGATCATATTTGCTTGTGAAACATAATGGCTTGTGTACATATAACAGTGCACAACCTGTACTCTGTAATGAAAGGACCCTGAGGTACGCCTCAGTGCCACAATCCTAATATAAGGAGCGAAGTCTTCTAACTTTTGAGTACAATTAATCAAAAAAAATTTAAAAGTTTTTTCAAAATTCTACTCAAAAGAACAAGTATTCCCTCTCGTGTTTGAAACCTCAATAAGTGATTTCACTTGTTGAGGGGGAGTACCTGAAACCATCTTTGTTCAAAACATAAAGTTCTTGTTGGATTCTTCCCACAAACCTCAAAAAGCATATTTTAATCAAAATATTTTGCAAAAACAACATCAATATGCTATTTTTTAGGGGGAGAAAAATAAAATTGTACTTAAAATATGTTAACATACGTGTGGAATCTCGTATGAGCTCGACTCAGATATAACCAATGAATTGACGAAACTTAATTGTCATTAATCGAAAGGACTTGTCCTGGATGGGTAATAATTTCAAGCTGTTCTAATCAGTGATGAAAGCGTGTCTCGAATATGACTTGTCTGAGTAGAGTGTACCATTTCGAAAGATTTTCTTTGAATGTGACCAGGGCGGCTAATAATTTCAAGCTAGTCTAACTAGTGATGTAAGCGTTTCTCGAATCGGTCATGTTCACTGAAAATCAATCAATTCAAAAGTGCAAACTCCATCCGACATGTGCAAATTTATCTTAAAAACTTATGAGCACATGTGAAAGGGGAGTATTTCAGAAAAAATCAAAACTCTCAAGGTGTTAACGAAATATGTTTTATAATCATAAACACTTTAAGAGATTTTCAAATGAATGGTTTATGGCAACATAGGATAGTCATGGAGTTATAAGGTGACTAAGGTTAAGAAATATGTCCTATGATCCGCTAGAACCAAAGGGATCTACCCATGGACAATACCAATAGTTTAGTACTTGAAGTCCTTAGGTATGATTGAAAAAAGGAGTAAAGAAATGAAAGGAGAAAGAAGGGATTGAAGAATTAAATTGAAAAGTAAGTGAAAGGGTGAAAAGAAATAGCCATCCAAATGTTCAACCTTAGGGCAGAAACCGGGTTCAATTCATATGCTACTGGATGTTACTACGGTGACACCGGTATTGAAGACAAGCCATCATGGACCCAGTGATGCATTGCACTAAACCTTCTAGCCACTCAAGTATCTCTCAAAAGATACTTGTTTCATTTCTCACAGAGAACCCGACTTAATCTATCGACCTTTCACTCCGAAATGTGTTGATATTGAAAAGGAAGTAATCTGCTCCATGCCTCCGACGACCTAAATCAAATTGCACTTAATCGAGTCTAGAGCCGCGAGATGCATCAAAAGATCTCTTAGGAATACTTAATATTTCTTCACTGGTTGTTCAACATTAAGGACACCAGTTGTAAATAACAAGAGTCTTACGCAGATCTTAGCAATATGCCAAGAACATTCATGAGGGAACTTACAATTGTGATTCTCAGTGATTGGATGGAAATTCCTGCCAGGGTCAACATCAAACAGCTCTGACAGCTGGCCACTTCGGTAATCCCTTGTAGGTTACGCTTAGTGTTCGCGGTGGTTTCAAACGGTTTACAGTCGTGGAGTGATACTTTGGTATACTTCAGCGGCTCACATGAATCGTTGATACACTTCGGTGTATCTGTGTAAGCCCTCTTGGGGGCATCCAATTCAGGAACGACCTTGGCAAGGATTAGAGAAAGTTTTCACACTATGCTGTTAACGAACTCGAAGTCCGAACCTGTAAGTGCCGGATGCTTTATTGCTAACTGTTTTCATGCAGGTACTTATGGAGACTGGGAGTTCCACTACCACTATTATTATCAACTACATTCCATCTCCACATCCTCATACCTACATCAGAAAGTCATTCTCAAAGACAATTCTCATCAAAGATCAAAGCAAACGTTCAAAAGTCAAAGATCAAAGCTAAAGAACGAGAATTACTTGAAGTATAAAGATCAAAGTCAAAAAAAGTATGAACATGGTGGAAAAGACGTAAAGACACCAGAGACTAAGACGTTGATGAAAGGTAGACCACAATATTATCATATCACACATAACAAGAACAAAGAACAAAGATACGAAAGACGTCAAATCCAAAGAAGCAAAGAAGACGTCAAGCAACCTTTGATGACCAATCCTTAGGGGGAGATTGTTAGGAATACATGCAACTATTATAAAAGTCTTGGTCATTATTTTATGTAATAGGTTGCTTAAGTTATAGGCCTTTATGTTTGTTTTTAATGGTTCAGTCCTTGTAGAAGGTCCATGGGCCGTGGCCTTGTTTTAGCTTCTAGAAAGATGCACAAGAATGTTGCCCTAACACTCTTGTCCTATAAATACTACATGTATACCTCACTTTGAGGTGTTGGTTATTTCACTAAGGAACTAAACCTTTGTTATTTTGTTGTGTGATATAATCTACCATCTCTTTATCTCTTCATCTCATTTCTATCATTTACTATACTTGTGTTCTACTATTATGGTCACCTAACACAATAGAACAGAGTTTAAGAATAGAGTTATGAATGAGTTTTGTGATCAAAAAGGTATTAAGAGGGGATTTAATGTAGCTAGAAATCCTCAACAGAATGGTGTTGCTGAAAGGAGAAACAAGACACTGATTGAGGCTGTTAGAACCATGTTAGCTGACTCTAACTTACCTACTACATTTTGGGCTGAAGCAGCTAATACTACTTGCTATGTGCAGAACAGGGTTTTAATAGTGAAGCATCATAACAAGAATCCTTATGAACTATTTAGAGGTAGAAAACCAGCTCTAAGCTTCATGAGACCATTTGGATGTCATGTTACCATTCTTAATACTTTAGATCATTTGAGCAAGTTTGATGGAAAATCTGATGAGGGATTTGTTTGTTGGGTACTCTATGAATAGTATGGCTTTTAGGGTATAAAACATTAGAACTAGGAAGGTTGAAAAAAACTTGCATGTTGAGTTCTTGGAGAATGAGTCTAGTGTTGCAGGAGATGGACCTGAGTGGCTGTTTGATATTGATATGCTAATAGAATCAATGAATAATGTATTAATTGTTGTAAGTACAAACTCTAATGATTTTTCAGGTTCAAAAGATAGTTTTGATGTAGGTTAATCTAATATAGAGACAGGATCTAGCCAAGACTACCTTATGATGCCACTATGGAAAGATGGTTCACTATTTGATTCATCTTCTAAGGATGTTAGCAATGATGAACCACAACCTTCTAATGATGCTGAAAAGAAGGGTGCTGAAGTTGGAAATAAAGAAAGTGGAGTTGATGATCAAGAGAATCCTGAAAATAGTACAAATGATGTTTGTACTGCTGGGCCAAATATTAATACTGTCGGGCCAGATGATGATACTATTAGTCCAACAGTTTCTACTAATCTTTCTGATGATGACATGGGAGTGGATATGAACAACATTCCTATTACATATCAACAACTCCACATACAATAATTCACAAAGATCATTCACTTGATCATGTAATTGGTGATGTGCAATCTGGTGTAATGACATAGAGAATGACACATGCTACAAATGAACAAGGTTTTATCAGTGCTGTTTATGAACGAAAAACTCATGAAGACCTTCATACTTGTTTGTTTTCTTGTTTCCTATCTCAGGAAGAACCCAAAAGAATTGCCAAAGCTCTTAGTGACCCATCTTGGGTAGAAGCAATGTAGGAAGAGCTTTTATAGTTTAAGCTACAAAAGGTTTGGGTTCTAGTAGATTTTCCTAAAGGTAACTGGGGAATTGGTACAAAATGGGTGTTCAGGAACAAGAAAGATGAGAGAGGAATTGTGATTAGGAATAAAGCAAGGCTGGTTGCATAGGGTTATACTCCAGATGAAGGCATAGACTAAGTTTTATCCCTGTAGCAAGAATTGAGGCAATAAGGCTGTTTTTGGCTTATGCTTCTTTTATGGGATTCATGGTGTATCAGATGGATGTGAAGAGTGCTTTCCTTTATTGTACAATTGATGAAGAGGTTTATGTTACTCAACTGCCAGGGTTTAAAGATCCTAACTATCCATACAAAGTCTAAAAGGTGGTGAAGGTACTTTATGTGTTAAGATCGTTTATAGCTCAAGACTTATTAGGTCTTATATCTAGGAACATGATAACATAGGCGGAATATTCAAACATATAATCAATATTATCCTTACAAGGTTCTTCGTAATCATCTCTAACAACTACTAACAAATAGCCCCAATGCTACGTAATCAAGTGTAGCACGGTTACCTACTCTAACAGGGATCAAAGATCCTTGAGGCTTAACCACAAACCTAAACCCTAGGTGTCTAAATAAAGACTTAACGCCTAGTTACACACACACACACCTTTTCCTGATGATACATCTCTAACATCTGTGTATAAACTAACGCCTCTAACCCTCTTTATATAATAGAGGATTAGGGTTACAAAAGGATTCCTAATTGTATATTATGTAATCTTTATCTCTAAATAGAATTTTCCTTTTGTCATCTTTGGTCCTTCATCTTTTACACTTGTTTCATTCTTCATTTGTAGTTTTTTACTTATCAACTTAAATTATAATTCCCAACAATCTTTCCCTAGTTGATAATTACAAAACCTTAGTCTTGATCTTCCATGAATGAAATCTTCCCCTTAAGCTCACCACGTGAACTTAAATAACATGCTCTACCAAGGATCTTCAAGTTGAAATTTTATAAATCTTCTTCCCCTTTTTGTATTATCCACTAAGGGAATCTAAGTAAAAGCAACTTTGATCGTCATAACCACGAACCAGTATCATACTTCCAGTCTAGTCTTCTAATGTCTCGAATTGCCCTCCATGAACAAACGAACACCAAAACGCTTACCTTAATAAATGAACTCAAGACAGAAAAATCCTAAACCATTAGTAAGAATACCAACTAGTAATTGTGAAAACCTTCACCTCGATGTAGCATATAAATGGTTAATCATTTGAACATTAAGCTTCCCCTGAAACCTATATGTTAACCATTTGTTTAATCTTCAATTCTATAAGCTTTATATAATGATGAAGAAAACTAACCATTACTAACTTGATGCTGAAGTAGAATAACCCAACCTTTTGTCTTATGGCTTGTACTAAATATGACTTCGAACGTATACCCAAACCGATGTATAGGGAGTCCACAATCTCTTAACAATAATACTCATCTTCAATGAGACACTGAGCACAATAACGTAACTCCTTAAAGTGTTTTTCAATTCGTAGTCGCCACTTGAACGCACAAACAAGTTATCTTTAAAGTGTAACACCCACTTTAAGATATGATAAGAACACAAACTTGAAAAATTCCACTTCATCGTCAAATAAGCAATAAATAATCTTCTTCGAATCAATTAGAACAAATTAAGTCGAGCCTTCAAACCTTTAAGATCATAAACCAAAATCCAAAAATCAAACATCTTCTTGTGTGTGTGTCTTCCCCTTGTGTGTGTAATATCCAATAGCTTCATACTTAGCCAAAAACCATAACCATGAATCTGCTTTTGACTTCCAAATTATGTGCCACAACCAACATCAAATATCGAGCAATAAAAGGTTTCAACTAGTGGAAATAATTGTTCAATGAGTAGCACTGAAAAAGTCAATTCACATGCAAGTACTACAATCGAAGAAACAATGCTTAATTCTACCGTCCTATGATTGATTATGAAAATTATAAATACCACTGTCCCATGTGCATACACAATTAACATGCATGGCCCCAACCCATGACAGCATGTATTTTGCATATTATATATGACACATGACCAGGAGAAACGAAAAACCAAAACTCTTTCTTGGTGTGTGTCGACCAGTAAACTTCCATAACTTCAATGGGAAAAACCTTTTGAACAGTACAAATCGAAGCCAGCAGTACCATCTTATTGTCGCGAGCAGTACAAAGTTCAAACCATAAACAGGACAAAATATCGATGGCAGTACTAACTAATATGCTTGGCAGTACTAAAAATTATCTCGGGCAGTACTAAAGTTCCAAGTAGCAGTACAAACAAACGAACAGCAGTACTAACTGCTATTACATATCAACCCTCTTGTGCACTTATATAAAATCTGAATAGCAGTACAAAGAAGAAAAATGCACCAACATTTAAGTATGAACCAACATGTAAAGATAGCTTGCAGCAGTACCAAATCAGCAACTCGATATACACCGAAATTCCAACGACAAACATTCCAGTAACTATGGGTTCTGCTTCAGTAAACTTACATCAGGAAAATCATATGCTAGTCACAGCTGATCATCAATCTATAATCCAAAGCCAGTAGACTTTTAGGGTTTTTGATTAACCCTAAACAATGATTACTTAATATGATAGCGTTGAAGATGCAATAACAGGATAGATAAAACTTCGACTGATAAAACAAAACCATATTGTAGGGTCTGATGTATATGCATCGCCAATAAACCATAAACTCGACACACAATTTAGTAGCAGCCAATACCAGATTGCCATCATCTTTCAAGACCTAGGGTTTCTTTTTTAAAAAAATAAGGAATAACAAGAAACCCTAAACGATCATTGGTTCAAAAGTTGCTTCCATATGTGTAGAATAGACATCAAATAACAGATAAACCAACTTCCATGAAGAATTAAACATGAAAAGAACACGAATGCATGAAGTTGAATCAAGAAAACCCTAAAAATCCGAAAATCATATACTCCTCTGCAGCAGTTTATTAAAAATTTATACCTGACGATCTATACCATAGATTAAAGATCCCTCTAGTGAAAGTGTACCTTGATATATGAAGAATCTCTAGTAACAATTTCAGCCCGATCCAACGGTTAACAAAGGAGTTATCGTCCTTTGAAAACAGCCCTGCAGTGAGTCACGAAAATAGAAACCAGTTACGAATTTTTTTTGTTTTCTTCGTTCTTCGACAAACAAAACCTAGTGAATCCTAGATATCACGAGCTCCAAAGCTCTGATACCACATGTTAAGATCGTTTATAGCTCAAGACTTATTAGGTATTATATCGGAACATGATAAGATAGGCGGAATATTCAAACATAGAATCAATATTATCATTAAAAGGTTCTTCGTCATCATCTCTAACAACTACTTACAAACAGCCCCAATGCTACGTGATCAAGTGTAGCACGGTTACCTACTCTAATAGGGATCAAAGATCGTTGAGGCTTAACTACAAACCTAAACCCTAGGCGTCTAAACAAAGGCTTAACGCCTAGTTACACACACACACCCCTTTTCCTGATGTTACATCTCTAACATCTGTGTATAAACTAACGCCTCTAGCCCTCTTTATGTAATAGAGGATTAGGGTTACAAAAGGATTCCTAACAGTATATTCTGTAATCTTTATCTTTAAATAGAATTTTCCTTTTGGACTTCTTTGGTCCTTCATCTTTCATACTTGTTTCATTCTTCATTTGTAGTTTTGTACTTATCAACTCAAATTATAATTCCCAACAACCTGTTTGTTGGGCTAAATTTGGAGATGTCCAACTCACGGGTCCAGAAATCATTCGTGAAACGACCGAGAAGATTTTACAAATCAGGAACAGACTGCAAGCTGCAAGAGATCGTCAGAAGAGTTATGCCGATGTACGACGCAAACCTTTGGAGTTTAATGTGGGAGACAGAGTTATGCTAAAAGTTTCACCACGGAAGTGCGTGATTCGTTTTGGGAAGCGTGGGAAACTAAGTCCACGTTACATCAGGCCGTTCGAGATCCTAGCTAGGGTTGGCCTAGTAGAGTACAAATTAGAACTACCAGGAGAACATGAAGGAATTCACAACACTTTTCACGTTTCAAATCTGAAGAAATGTTTGTCAGATGAGAGTCTTGTCATTCAATTGGATGAGATTCGAATTGATGACAAATTGCACTTTATAGAAGAACCTGTAGAAATCATGGGCCGAGAGGTCAAATGGCTGAAGCAAAGTCGTATCCCTATTTTCAAGATTCGTTAGAACTCTCGATGAGAACCAGAATACACTTGGGAAAGAGAAGGCCAGATGCGTTAGAAATATCCACACCTTTTCACTAACACAACTTCGACATCTAACTCGAACTGAATCCCGGGACGGGATTTCCTTTATGGATTAGGTACTGTAACAATTCACAATTTTGAGGTCATTATTTAATTATTTAATTTTACTTAATATTTTTTTTAAATAAATTCACTCTTATGCATAACTAGATAGGTTATTCCATATACGTCGTTAACCGTACATTTAACTTAAACTGACACCTGACAATACTCAGTATATCTAATCTTATGCATTCTGGTTCCTTACAATCATATTTTAAATATTCCATTTTTTACTTTTGCATTTTTAGTTAAACCTTGCACCTTTTACGTTTTACGCGATTTAAATCTACGTTTTAAGGTTTTAACAACGTATAAACCCTATGATGAATTCACCACTCATCTAAACTATAAAAATAAGTTATAATGATAATTTTTAATATTTTTGGAAGTTTTATAAATTTACACTACCCGGTTTTACGTTTCGCGTCTTAAAAACTCTACGTTTTAATTACCGTAGGTCAAGACTACACTTTATAACTAACATATACTCAAATTAATGACAAAAGCTCCACTCACCCTTCTCCTCCTCATTACCCACACCCATGTAAACACAAGAGACAATTGTCCTTCTTTTTGGACAAGTGTTGAGCCATTCTTGCATGCCTAAACACAATATACTTCACCACTTTCCTCATTTTTATCACCACAATAACATATTTTATCTTTTTTCTCTCTTCATCCATGAAATAAAACAGATCCAAGCACCATTTCATTCCAAAATTTACCAAGTATATTGATCTTAGATTGAAGGTGATTAGTCCTCTTGGTTAGCTCATGGTTTATTCCACTCAAAACACCAATCAACCATCATCAATCTCTTCTATTTCAATGGTTTTATTTGGAAGATTACAATGTGTTGTTGGGTTGGTTGAATCAAGTTTCATAAAGATTTATAAGGGTTTACAAGAGTTAGTGACTTTGCTTTCTAGTTAGGTAAAGATCATTGGTGTTTATAAGACTAGGGTTTTTGGAGTTAGATTCTTGTGTTCTTGTTATTTTGATATCAAAAGAATTGTAAGGAACCAATTTAAATTTCATTTTCACTTCTGTGATGTTCATATTTTATGTATTTTATATGTTCAATATGCTTATTATGTTTAATCATGCTTGGTACATGCTTTAAATCACTAGAAAACCTAATAAGGACTTGACATGCAAAACTATTTTCTAATCTGGGACAAAAATGGAATTTTATACAAATATCAGAAGACCTTGAACCTTAAATAAAAATATGTGGTTATAGATCAATGTCTTACGGTCATTTTTCCGGGTATTGCATTGAGTAACTCATTACAATGATTAAACTAAAAATGTTTTCCTGAAATATGTCAAATTTTAAGTAACAGATTCTAAACATAAAAAGCTCATTGATCTAATTATTTTCATTATTTACCCAGTTTAATCAAATGTAGCTAACATCTTAGCTTAAATGTGGCCGCAAAAATGAGGTTAAGCGGGCTTATAGAACTCTAGATATCGCTTCTTTACCGGGACTGTTGTGATGTTGATAAAATCAGAACTAGGTAGTTAAGGGTAAACTTGTAATTCCACTATTGTTATATAATTTTTGACTTAGTGGGACCCATAAATCTAGTTAGTACACTCAAATACCATTCCGAGGATATAAAGAACATAATTTTTTGACTTACGGTTTGCGAGTAATGAATTTTTGAACATGAACATTGTTATAAAATTTCTAACAACAATGGACTTAAAATTTTTAAAAAAAGGTATTAACTTATGAAAACTGACCCTTGAACTATTATAAACTTTACAACTAACATTTCTTGACCATTTTTATATAAAAACCGAAGTGGTAGGACCCACTATCAGAAATAGACCGGTGAACCCTCCTGTAGACTAAAGAAACTAAAAATGACTAAAAGTGGACATATAACATATTTTGGAAACTTTAAGTTGAATATTTAACCATTTAATATATTTTGAACTCTTTAACTTAAATTGAACTTTTTGAAGTAATTTGAACCCTTTTGACTTAATTTAAACCCTTTAACTAAATTTGAACCTTTGGACTTAAATTGAACCTTATGACTTGTCTTGGACTTATGGACTAAATTGACATAAGACTTGATTTTTGCAATAACTTACATAATTTGGACTTGTAATTATTTTAAAGTGTCAAACTAAATCTAGACACTTATTTATATTAAGTACCAAGCATAATTGAAATAATAATCTATAAGGAATATAGACATACTTGCCTTATTATTTTAGAATCCGAGACACACGTATATGTTTAGGTTGCTCGTAGGACTTTCGCGGCATATTCATCACTACTTTCACTTTGATTGTTCACTTTCCTTAACAGTGAGTTCATAGCCCCACTTTAACTTTTTAAACTGTTTATAAACCCATTGGGGGAGATACATGCTATTTTACAATTTGGAAACAAGTGTTTTAAACTGTATGCTTATCAGAATATATTATTGCTAAAGTACCGATATTGCCAAAAATAAGTCCCTAACTGTATCATGAACCATTAATCACTTGTGTGTGAACGATAATATTGTGAATAGGCCTATTGGGATTGACGAATTCCGTTTGTGCGATCAGATAAGATGGCAATTTACCTTTCAGGGCATTGGTTCATTCTATGAACCTTCAGTCAGTTTGCATGTCATGAGCTTAGAGCAATAATTATTATTTACCCATAATTGTATTCATTGCAATTATTATTTTAACTCTGAAATCTTGTGGTCCAGTAATTATTTATAAACCTGTGAATTTCACTCAACCTTTAAGTTGACTTTTTAGCATGTTTTATCTCCGGTCCTTAAGGTATTTGGCAAGCACGAAGTCGCGCGGAGAATGTTTTGATGGCTTGCATTTTGTTATCATTCGATAAACTCTTAAAAACTTTTATGTTTACGTATTATGTATTCTAAAACTACTTGGGACCTCTTGTAACTCTGATGTTTTATTTTGATCGAATGATAAACTTTTAAAACGTCTCATTTAGAGTCGTTTTCTATGATTATGACTGTTGTACTAATAAGTAGCACCCCAATGATATTACATTCCGCTGCGATATTTTGGGGGTGTTACAAAGTTACTTTCCCTGCTATCGATAAGTCCTTATCTTCCCAAGGGTTTCCCCGCTTTGCTTTATCTCAAATTACTCGCTCCTAAGTGTGTCTGAGAACTCCAGCCAGATCCTTCTTCATACTTAGCGAGTACTTGATTCATAAGAGAGGCATACACTGAGTATATCTGATCATTGTTAATTAATCAGTCTGCATGGTTCTTTAGGATGGTTTATGTTGATAAGTCTTTCAGAGTCCTAGAGACATTTGTCAGTCCTCCAAGACTCTGGTTGTTTGTAACTCCTTGTAATTTGCTAGCTGACTTCACATCAGGTTACAAAGTATTTTGTTCAGTTTGGACTTCCTCTTTTTCGAAGCTTGAATGTTTTCCACTAAGAAGTATACAACATATCTGAGTTGTTATGCTTTGATATGTGAAGTCACTCATTTAGTTCCTTTGTCAGAACTACTGTTCTTTACATCAGTGGTCTTTGCTCGCTGAGGTGTATATCTTTACGTGTCTTTTGATAGCTGATTATGATCAACTGTGCTGATCCTTTTCAGGGAGTAAACTTGCTCAAGGTTTACATTTTGACTTTATCAGAGAGAGAACAGGCTCTCTGATTTTATCAGCTAGTGACTTAGGTTGTATTTTATGCTTCAAATACTTGTGAGGGATAATTTGGTCACGTTTTGACGCAACACATCCAGTTGTGAATCCACGACACGATACTATTCACTAAGTATAATCCTTTCGATGGACTACAAAACATTACAACTTCACTCCACCAATATGCACAAAGATCGGTGCTCACTAAGAAGAGCTACTCCCAACGGTATTACGCCCTCAGAAACCATCCAAAAGAATCTCGCAATTCGACTTCCCACAAAGACCATAAAGACCACTAAGAACATCCCCCAGAAGTATCAACCCCAACTAGATCTGCAACGATCTAGGCTTGGTCACCAAGACATAAGACTTCCCTTACAACCAAATTGAATAAGAATGTTTGATTGTTCAAATCAAGCCCTAAGCTAACCTAGAGACTCGATTCTAATAGAAAGGGTATAGAGAAGAATTCCTTCGACACAATCAAAAGAGTGGTTTAGATTCCTTTGATTCTTCCCTAACGGAGAATGTGTTCTTTCAAGAAATGATAAGAGAGAAAGATTAAGAAAACAAGATGATAGAATTAAAGGGTAGAGAGAAAAGAAATTGGAGAGAAAGAATGAATGGAAAGGGGTGAGGAATACAAGAGCCAATGTGGGGTATTTATATGCCAAAATCCCAATTTAGTGAAAAAGGAATCCAAGGCTGGCGTGCTAGTCCGTGTGCTAGAGCGCGGGCAGCGTGCCAGAATCCCATTTCCTTTTTCGTTGGGATTTTACTTCTCACTTTGACCTTTTCATTATTCACCCTCAAGGTCAAGCAACTCAAATAGCCATTTGATAAAATCATTTGTGAAGTGTTTTAAAAGAATGTTTGGGGTGTTAACCAATTATCCAAGAAAGTAAGAGAGAAGGGATGTTTGGATAGGGGTATATTGGGTATTCCTCACATGGCATAGCTAAAGAGAAAGAGTATGCCATGTAATATTCCTTTCTTGAAAAGGAAGTGTAGATGTTGACTTAGAGAGAGAGAGAGAAGATTTGAATTTGAAATTCAAATTGTCTGAGAGAGGGATAGAAGTTAACCATGGTTAGGTTAGATGAGTTGGCATGGTTAGATAGAAGAGAATATGCTAAGGGAATAAGGAATATGCTTTTCTTGGAGAAGAGGATGAGATGGGAGTGAGTTGGCATGGATGTGATGAGGAGGAGCCTTTGGGATGAAACTCAAATTTGAAATGTGAGAGGAGAGAAGAGGTGAGTTGTATGGATATGAGAGTGATGTGATGTGGAGCCTAAGGGTTGGATTCAAATTTGAATTTTGAATTTTGGAGTGTGATAGTGTGAGTTGGCAAAGTGTGTAAAGGAAGGAAGGTTGTGTGTGCGTGTGTGTGAGATTTGAATTTGAAATAGAAAGAGAGTGTATGAGTGAGAATGAGAAGTGTGTGAGAGAAGCTTTGAGAGCGTATGTGTGTGTGTGTGTGGTTCAAATTCAAATGTGGAGGATGAAGAGAATGTAGTGATGTGTTTGAATTGTAGTGTTTTAGAGAGAATGTGGTGAAAAATATATTGATGTGGAGAATGTGAGAATGTTGGAGAACAAGAAGTACAATCAAGTACAATGTGTGTAAGGGAATATTAAGAGAATATTGGGGATAAGATTTGGAAGAATTTTGAAATGGTTTAAAGTTTTATTTGGTGAAGGGATTAATCAAAAGATTGATTAAGGATTTAATTACATTGTCATTAAGAAAGAAAAGATTAGAAAATGATGATTATAAGGTGTGTTTTGGAGAAGAAAATCAAAGGATAATCATAAGTTCAAATAACCGAAGTCAAGAATTCACAATATCATAATTCGTGGTTAAGCACCACTTAACGTAATCAATAATCATCTTAATGCAAACAAGCTAAGTGCTTTGCATCATAGTAAAGCATATCCCATAACGGGAAATGATGCATTTAATCAAAGAGACCTTTGACTTTGTTTGATCAATAAGGGGGTAAACCCGTTACGTGATTAGAGAAGACGTAAACACGTATGATGGTCATATGAATACTTTCACTTGATGTTATATGAAATATATGAGTCTCCTAGGTTTAGAAAAGCCTTGGCTAGAGGTGTTTGATAAAATACTTGAGTTGGTATTTTGTCAAAAATGGGAGGTCGTGATTTTTAGTCCCTCTAAGTCTAAAACCCGTTTAGAGTGTTCCTAATGACTCCAATGTCATATACATACCTTTTATGAAAGATCCACATTTGTCGAGTCAGGGGAAAGCCGACTTTCAAAATCCAAAACGAAAAATACTCCGAGGCTGGCGTGCTAGCCACGCGTTGGCAGCGCGCCAGGCCCAGTTATGGATCGTTTTAGTTTTTGGCTACCATTTGTGATTTTATGTGTTACGAAGATTTATTTATCATCATCAAAACATAAGGGAGACCTAATCTATGTTGCCCCAACATACTATAACCAACACCCTTTCCCTTGGTGGGAAATGGTATATATAGTCTATTTACAAGGGTAGGCCGCCAATGGGCGGGCCTTGATTACTAACATACAAGCCCGATAATATAAAAGACCTATTCTATTACATAATGACCAATACTTTGTCATTTTATGAAAGGATTTAAAACACTTAGGATGTTACTCCTTTACGATGTGTTTATGATACTTTGAGGTTATGTAGTCAAGTATGCGGAATCTACATAACCACACTTAGAAGATGTTGTTTAATGTAACAGTAATATAGAATGAACAATTGAACACAATGTTTAACTCCAAACGATTCAATATTATTCAAGAATAATACGAGTGATCTCATATCACTAGGGTTACAACGACCTTGAATCTTAACAAAACTTGTATTCGACTGATGTATCTAACATCTAACCTAGGATCTCCTTTTATAGACTTAAGGAGTCCTTTACAAGATAATTATTCTACCGTATATTTCTAACTAATTAAGATATACATAAGATCTATTCCATACTTATCCTTAATACATATCTTCTAAAGCAGTTTTACATGCAGCAGTACCGTGATAAATGGTAATTTTCACGTTGTTAATTAATAATAAATGGTTATTTATTATTTTTAAGCTGAGCATTTCTATGCGCATTTGCATGTTTCTGAGTATTTTTGAGCATTTTTGGAAGCTGTCCCGCATACTGTAGCTTACAGTCACTACAGAAAAAGTTTATTTTTGTCAGTAAACATAAATTATTCCATTCCTGATAGTTACTGACAAGTTTCGTAATTAATTTAGAGCTTTCTCACATTTTACTGAAAAACAACCGCACACACGTACCGACAGCACAGTATATATGATAGCAGTCAAATAAATATATTTTTGAGTCAGTAATAATATTTTATTACATTTCAGACAAAAACGTCAATAAAAACTTTATTTTGCATATACGTGTCCAAAAAGGTCAAACCGGGACTTTACGGTAACCATTTAAAGCTTAAACCGACACACGATACACTCACGATGATCAAAAATACATCACATACTCCCTCCAATGAACCGAGTACAGCAACATATAGTGACAAAAATTAATATATACTAATATATTGTGAGTGGGATTTGATGAGGTATGATTTGTATTTATACTACAGTTGGTTACTATCATTTTTGCGCATACATTTCCACTCAAAAACATTCCCATATCATAATTTCCTTCCTCCCTTCCAAAACTCATGGCTCACTCAAGAAAACATAGATCCATAAATTTTTGTTCAAGTTACAAACAATCGGGGTGTACATTCAAGAGTTTCGGGTTAATTAGAACGTGTTTTGGGTAAATTTGGTGCAATTTGGGTGTGTTCTTGAGATATTCTCAACTCGACATTCTTAAAGCTTTGTAAGAATCTTTGAAATCTTGTTCAATCTTGTTTATATCATGTTGTTTTAGTGATTAAAAGTGTTAAAAAGTATTATAAGTATATGATTTGTTAATATGAACAAGTATGGTTTGATGTGTATATAATATATATTACATGAATTTTTTGAGCTTTTCATACAAAATTAGAGTATTTATTGCTTGTGTGGTAAATCTTGTTGTATATGGTACTAGTTTGATGATACAAATGTGATTAGGGTTAATTACGCGAGTTTAAGACAATATATACATTTTTATGAGTATATACATGAATCGGCTAAAATAAAAATACAAAACTATTGGGGTTTTAAAAAACATAAAATTTTGGCTCAAGTGGTGAAATGGTGGAAATTATGCTTGAAAATTTAATTTGAAACACTTATTGAATTAGCCGTAATTAATTGTGGTTAACTAGTGAAAACACAAATTTTGGTCGAATAGTACTTTTTGGGTCGAATAACATATAATTTGACTAAGTTTGACTTTTTAGCTTAATAACTTATTTATAAGTACTTAATTGGTTTAATAAAAATTTGTTACGTAACTAATAAACACTAATAAGGAAAATGGGCTTAAATAAATATTGTGGGCTATGATGGTGATTTGTGGACTGTTGGGCCGAGCCCAATAAAAATTCCCACACCTTTGACTTTTTGACCAAACGCGATAACGAACGTGTTAAATTGATTTTTAGAAACGTAACGGTATATATATCGTGACTTAAAAAGGCCAAATAGTTTTTGGGCTAAAATTGGACGATTGGGCTTATAAGGGACTTTCGGCCCAATAAATATGTCGGGTGACAAAAATGAGTTTTGAAATAATTTTTGACCCACTATAAATGTTTTTACTTAACGATACGATATATAAAAGTTAAAACTATTTTGGACTTGTTTTGGGACGCGTTAGTCACATAAAGGGTAATAAATGGAATTTTGGCCAAATCTTTATAAATATTGACTTTTTTTGACTTTTGAAAGTATATTGACTAAATGTTGACTTTGTATGGAAATCTATTACTAATAAGTAAACGTGACGATAACGATATTTATAACGATAAATATACTTACGACAATTAAAGTATATATCACGGACAAATTTTGCAAATATAGTTAACTAAGCGAGTTATTTGAGGAAATTGCAACACATGAGAAAATGGAAACGTTTGAACAAACGAATGGGTCATGCCCAATTTTCTTAAAATTCCAACACTTAGATTATTTTTGATAAAAAATACTTACACTTTTTAATTTTCTAAACACTTAAACTTTATTTCAAATTTCTTATAATTTAAATTATATTATAAATAAATAAACAATATTTATAATATAATATTCCTCCACTAACACTATTATTTTATTAATTTCTCAAAATCTATATAATTAATTATAACCCTAATTAATTAAATACATAATTATTAAACTTAACCTAATCCATATGTATGATAATTATAATTATAATATATATTAAACCACATAGAATACGGTGCCGTTTTGCACCCTTTTTTCCCGCCAAAATTTAGCCCCAACCCTTAGCCCATTTTGCTATATTCCTATGCCAATTTTTGGCCCCGTACGGTATTTGATGCGTTTTTTTTATACATATATGATAAAGTTTACCACATAATTCCAGAACATTCATAATAAAACCCTAGATCCAAAACAGTGTACCATGCTAAATCTTAACGACGATCGACTCCCGTATCTTGGCGGGGTAGCCACGGCGACTTTGTGGTTACAGCCATGGCGGGGAGTTGCTGTCGTTTCGGCAACGACTTTTAGGTAAACGTGAATTGTTTGGTGATTATTAGATTTCGTTTTACGAAAAATGAAGGTGCAGTGTTTTTATTTATTCTGAATTTGAGTTCTGATATTGGTGTTGCATATTGAAAAATTAGGGTTTTAAACTTTTAATTAATTTGGGGTTTTTGTTCAATTTACTGAAATTGGGTTTTGATATTGGTGTTTGTTGATTGTGGTTGATAGTTGATCTTAACTGTAATTAATTTGGAGGTTTTTGTTGATTGTGTTTCAATCAATTTGATGCTGAAAAATTAGGTTGTCAATTAATTTGTGAGTTTTGTCAATTGGGGTTTTTGTATTTTGGTACTGACAATTGTTTGCGTGTTCTGGATTATGCAAGTTGTTTGATGCTGAAAAATTAGGTTTTCAATTAATTTGTGCCTTCTGTGAATTTTTCCGTGTTCTGGATGATGCAAGTTGAGGTTCCTTTTGGTTCTTAGGAATATATTTTTTTTGGGTACGAATATGTTTTGTTGCAGCAAACATTTATGTTTGTAATCATGTGTTGCAGTGTATGCTCTTGCTTTGTTTACCGACTGTGGTATTGCCTTGGCTTGCCTTTCAAAATGAGGCTGACCTGGGTTTGAATGATTCAGGTTAAAAGTGAAATTCCCTGTATCTTGGCATGGCAATGTTTCGCCGTTGCAACCATGGCGGGTGCACCTGTTTTTTTGTGTTTGCTACCATATGTGACCCTGGCTTAGAATGCTTGCTGGTATAATGGTTTTGCCCAGTAACTCTTTTATGTTTCGTGAATTAGCAGTTGTTTGTTGTCAGAAATGTGCTAACTTGGTTATATGAATTTGACGTTGAGACTATGTTGAGGCTATGACGAGTTTTAACGAGTCAGGATAAATGTGGGATTGTCTGCATCTTGGCGTCGCAGCCTATGAAGGTTGCAGCCATAGCGGACACACTCATTTTTTCCAAATTGCCACCCTATCTGATCCAGACTTTTGACTCGAAACTCCTGTAAGTCTACTGTCCCTAATTGTGCTTACACTATGACAGTTCACTGTAGATTACTGAAACTGTTTGAGGTCTGAGAACATCCGTATCTTGGCAGGGCGTTTACACTAACGCAGCCATGGCGGTTGTTCCGGCTTTGTCAAATATGTTATTCATGGATTCTAATATCGTATAAGTAAAATTGTTTTTTAAAGAAGTTTTTATGGCTGTGATGATTGTTGGAATTTGGCCGAGATGTTCCAATCCTAACTTGGTAAGGCAATGACCGGATGGCATAGCAAATATCCCTGTTATGCAACCAGGTTTCTTTGCAACCGTAACGGAATTCGGATACTTCTATGACCTGACCACCATATACATATCTGAGCCTAATCTTTTATTGCACTCCAGAGTATGTAAGGTATCTGAGTATACAGAGATTGGGGGTGTTTGGATGTGTTGCATTTTATTTGTTATAGGGTTTTGGTGGTGTTTGGATTGGATTTTGAAAATGATATTTTCATTTCTGTCTTTGTTTTAAGTAAGATATTTAACTTTAAAGTGTAGTTTTTTTTTACTGAAACTATTGAATGTGTTTCGAAAGAGATTATTTGAAAATTTCATTTTCAAGGCGTTGATACTCATTTCCAAGTGTTTGGATATACTGATGTAAACGTTTAGTTCGTGGTGTACCTTCAACGATTTTGTCTACATTGAACTGTTTTATATGCAAATCTTTGAATATTAAAAATTTGTCAAACATTTTAGCATCTGTTTAATTGCTACAACATACATGATCTGATTTGAGTATTCAATTATCTCATTTCACGTGAGGTTTTCTAAAATTGCATTGCCAAACACCCGTGATTGTCTTGATTAGACGAGAACAATGTAAAATCAGGTATGCATTTTTACATTCTCTGCATTTCTAGCTTTGATATTTGAGGTCTAACTCACATGTGATTGTCTTGATACTTAATATCGTTATGTACCATCACTAATTTACTCTAAAACAAATGTTTTGTAGAAAAAAAAATGCAGTAATGGAAGACCCGAAAGGAATGGCTGGTAGGGTTGAAGGAATTCGGACGAGATGTTCACAGTCTGGTACTAGAGGGAGAGAACCAGAATCAGGTGTCATCTCATTTTCGGTAGTTTAGTTACGAGTTTCAGGTGGTAGCTACGTGCCACAACTGAAATTGAAAATCGAAAGGAAAATGAGTGTGTAAAAGTTCTCAAATACAGAGAGGTGTAACAAGCAAGGTGGAAAAAGAAGAGGTTTATAGAAACTGTATTTGCATTATCACACAAATCCGTTTTTTTAGTTGATTACAAATATTGGGTCAAACTGCTTTTTTTTCCGTCAACACTATCTATCCATTTTTTTTTAATTAAAGCTTAAATTCTGATTGCATTTGTAGTTTCAAAAAAACACCACACGAGCTGATGCATTATAATTTTTCTTTGTAGCATCATTGGATTCTACTGATCAGACATGAAATGCAAATGGTGTTGATTGGCAAGAGGAAGTATACCAAAAGGTACTCTATACGTAGTGTTAAACTACATATCGTTATAAGTATCGGAAGTACTGATACCACAGTTTGCTTGAAGTTGAACAAAATTTTCAGCTTTGTTTAAGCTAGAATTCAGTCATGCTTTTTAAAATACTAAGCTCTATGTTGCATAAAAAATTGACTTTATGCAATAGGAAACAAAACATATTAATAATTTGCTTACCTATAATCCACAAACTGTGAATGCACGGTATTCTCCACTCTTAGTTTTTGGTTAGATCGATTGCAATGGGCCTGAAATGGGTCAGTTTGGGGTCTCAAATGGGTGTGGGATTGGGGGCTGAAGTCAGGGCTAAAATGGGTGTGTAAGTGGGTGCCTTTGCGGGCTGAAATGGCTGTGTTAGGGTGATGAAACGGGCCTGAATTGGGTAGACATAGGGATGTCTGACTACCTAGATGATACGTGCGCATATACAGTCTTGAATTGTCAATTGTTGTAGCAGTCTTTTAAATGTTACATAAGCAAAAACTGCTACGTGCGCATATACAGGTATAGGTTGTTGTAGCAGTCTTTTAAATGTTACATAAGCAGTCTTATAAAAGACTGCTACAACAACTGCCAACTCAAGCTACGTAGCTTATTATCACAATTGGCTTATATTACATAAGACCACTTTTCCGGCTTATTATGAGACTTATGGGCATATATAA
Source organism: Artemisia tridentata subsp. tridentata (assembly GCA_021014915.2). NCBI lineage: Eukaryota > Viridiplantae > Streptophyta > Magnoliopsida > Asterales > Asteraceae > Artemisia > Artemisia tridentata. Next base: position 179,569,900 of record CP139505.1, read on the forward strand.
GATTATCATATTGTAATAAACTTATATAAGCCCACAAGTCTCATAATAAGCCGCAAATTTGAACCTTATGAAACATAATCCGAAACATAAATGACCTCAGTTATGTTTTTTGCTTGCTGCATACAGCATATGCCGTTACATCAAGTTGCATACACCATATGCCGTTAAGCATGCTGTATGCAACTTGATGTAACAGACCCAATGCGTCACATTTATAAGTTTGACATTTTTTTTATTAAAAAGCTTTGTACCATACTTAAGGATGTTGCTGATATGTTTGAAAATGATTTAGGGTATACAGTTAAAAAGTCTGCAAGTGATCAGATTGATAGCTTTAAAGAAGATACGGAATCATCATGGAAACAGGAACCTGAATTAAAGCTTGCTGGGAGGAAAAAAACAGGTTAAGAAGTTTGTTGCGAGAAACAAAGATGAGTCGGGAAAAAAAAAGATGAAGCTCTTATGAAGCGTCATGATAATATTGTAAGTGAGATTTCTTTAATAGTTCCTGCTACAGCACACGAAACTAAAAAAATTAGTTTATCAAAAAAGCTTTGTGATGCTGAATCTATACTAATTTCATTATAGGATTAAAAATGGAATTAAGTGATTAGTATTTGATTGGAACAACGACCGGGATATCCGATTGTCATAATACTTATAGCAGATTGTAGAATGGAATTAAGTGATTAGTATTTGATTGTAAAAAGATGAGATATGTGTTCAATTATCAGATTTGTGTTTTCTTTGCTTTACAATATACTTATAGCAGTGACCAAAGAAATGCATGACCGTAATATTCCAAGAAATACTTTTCTTTACAATATATTTATAGACGAGTAAGAATTGCTTAAAAAATATCTTCTTTTTATTTTGTTTTATAGAGTGATAAGAGAATGGAGTGAGCAATGAGTCATTTGTAATATCAGTATTAGTTCTAGGGAAGAATTTAACTGAATTGCTTAACGAGTACATAACAAACTAATGATTTTTAATCTAGCTGAATTCTACAAATACGGGTAACATTTACAATGGGTCAAAACAGGCAGGCCCAGATGGGGTTGGTCCGCATATGGGCACAACCATTTGCAACATTGCAGTAGCAGATTATATTAGACTGTTTAGTGCTGAAGTTCGCCTTTTCCTTTTGATAATGAAGTGTTGTTTGTGTGAGCAAGGTTTGGACCTGTGTGCGTGTGCCATGGCTGATTTTCATCATGGAATCAAGGTTAGTACTAACATGCTTTTTTTCACTTGAATTGATGATTCTAATACATGTACAACATTATTTGATATGCTCACTAGGAGTTTGCTGCTTATCTTAAAAAGAACGATAAGCATTTGCGCAGAAAAAAAACTCAATCGCAAACACCCTTTATGTTAGAAATAAGTGTTAATGCAGGTTTTGAACAGAAATTTTGTTTGCTATTTGCTTTCGGGTTGCACGTGCTGAGTTTTTCCTATGCATTAACACTGCACGAACAAATAGCAAACAACGGTATCTTGGTGAGATTATGCATAGCAAAAAAAAATATGTTGAGTTATTGATGTCAAATTGTTTCCATATTAATAAGGCACAAATTGAATTAACCCAATGCATAGCAAAAAAAATATATGTTGAGTTGTTGATGTCAAAAAAAATTGAATTAAGTGAAATTTAGCTGAAATGCGTTGATAGTGTAATATGTTGAGTTATTGATGTCAAATTGTTTCCATTGGGTTGTGGTTTTCTGCTGATGTTGTGCGACTGACACTGCAGTTTTTACCTCAATAGGGTGTGCTTTGCTGGAAGTAGTGAGATCAGAATCGATTGACACGGCTGATGTTGTGCCGAAATTAGTGTAGAAATCGGGAGGAAAGGCCATATGAAAGAAGGTATGATTTAGTTTGTTACTTATCTTTGTAGATGGCTTTTTTTTGTGTCATCATGTTGCCAAATTTAGACCACTTATGAGTTGGTTAACTCAGGTCGTAACTACCAATTTATGAAAAAACAAAATTGGAATAAGTGTCGGGGGATCAACCCGGCCCGGTCTGTTTCCACCCAAACTAAAACTAGACAGGCCAACCCGGCCCGGTCAGGTCGTAACTATCAATTCTGGTTGAGCGGTATTTAGTGTGCGACAGTTACTTTAGAACTGAAACGTAAACCTTATGTAAATAGTATGATTTATACGGCTTTATAATTTACCCTTTTAGGTGTCTGATATTTGAAAGTATGATACATCTTATTTTATGCATTCTTACAGCCACATGTATTGGTCGCAAACGGGCGGTTGACTCACATGGATTCAGGTTAGTGCTCAACTATGTGGTCGTGTTTGCTACACATTGAGTTGCGAAATCTCTTTCATGGGACGAATACACATTCAGCAGTCCTGTTGGATACCTGTTTATGCAGGTGCACTGCCGTGACATTCCTAAGGTGAGACATCAATGGGCGCAGATGGAAAAACTGCTGAACCAGTGTTGAATGTCTACCCCAATGCTATTCAGAGGTTTAGATGTGGTTGCAGAGGATGACCGCAAGGGAAGACACTGCTAGAGAAGCCTCACATATGTTAATAGATGCGTACGTTTTGACAGTGCGTGATTTTAAGGTTACTATTTCTTAATTTTTTTACTTTGCACTTATTGATCCAGTTATAAGTGCAATTCGTTATTTTGACTCTGCATATTTTATCAATAATTGATATCATTGTTGAGTGTCATGCTAAAGACCATCTACGATTTCAGATCTGCATCTTATGCAACGATTGAACTGAACGAGTGGAGAGATGGAATGCCACCAATAGGTGCACAGCAACATCGATGCAGGAAGCACGCCGACCGGGAGGTAAGATGTTTCGGATACTTTTGAACTATATTAACTTAAAAAATGTTTTTGTTATTATTAATTTGAGTTTCCTAGGTCATATCTATTTGTGAACCAATGCGCAGGTATGTTTTCAGGACTGTTCCACCACCAGCTTCTCCACGCGCAGGTATGTTTTCTTTGTGTTCTTTCTTTTTTTGTTAACCGGGTGCTTGCCGGTTCTTATGACCAGCTGTGTCACCTTCACAGGAGATATGATGGGGACAGGTGTTTCGCCGATAATACTAGATTTTAAGGCGCGCGCTATCCATTATTCTGAAGGTATTTTCTTGACCCTTTTATTATTGTTATCCCCCGCTATCATTTGGCCATTTTTATTAACTGAAGTTTTATCTTTGATGTAGGCCTTCCTTTTAGTAACGAACAATCAGATTCTTTTTGTTCTCCAACAACACAGTTTCCGCCAGTAAGTGAAAACCAGCCAACGGGAACACATTGTCGGGCAGGTAAGTAATGATAATGTTTGCTTCTGCACATAAGTTTTCTCTGAGTTGCAGCTTCGAATACGTGCTTTTGTTGCATCTGAGTATCTTATTTTCGTTGTAGGGGATGCTCCTTTTGCGCCTCCGCCAAATACCTTCAATAGAAGAGGGGTGCCGGTGAACCAAACACAGCAGTCTAGCAAGAATTATGAATCTTACACTTCAATTATGTGTTGCTTTTGCAGGATACAATGATGGTTGCATTTGTACTGTTCTTCGTTTACCAGAACTGTGGTTGCAGCCTTCACCGGATCGTTAGCCAGGTTTCGTGATGGTAGCCTATGATCCAGTATGTTTACAAGTCCTAAGTTTTTTTTTTAAAAACTATATAGAGGTCGCCGTCTTAACAAATTAACTTATAAACGGGTCAATTGAAGTCATGTTTTATCAAATAAAAAAAAACTTATAAACAGGCCATTTTTAAATCCTTGATTCAGAATTGCCGCGTCTAATTAAATATTGAAATAGTTATCTTTGCTTTATCTGTTTGTGTAACCAAACTACAGGTTACTTTATATACATTTATATAAGTTTCTATGTGTATGATAGGTACTGGTGAAGATGAAGTTCAAGACAACAAAAGAAAAGGAAAGCAAAGACACTGATAAAAGCCCATGAACTAAAATGACTTCTCTAAATTGACTTTGAACCAACTTATTATGTTATTGATTTAAGAGACCAATACCTCCTAATGTATGTGGGTATAGCTTTTATAATTGACATGCTTCCAAGTGATGGACAATATGAGATTTTTGATTTAGAAATCTGTGTACCTAAATGTAACTTTTTGATACATTACAAGTAGAATGTGCCAAGAAGAGGTCCTCACTTCTTTTTTCAAGGTGCTATTCGTCGGAACAAAAATGTCACGTTTAAGATTCATTCAGCTATTTCAATTTTGTTTAGGCCTTAAGGTACCAAGCAATGTTAGTGTGATAGATGTTCCTTACAATTGTTGCAACGAATTCATTTTAGATTGCACAAGTAGGTAACTACTCTAAAGTTTAAAGTTGTTTTCATAGCGCCCATTCTAACCCGTTTTATTAAAAAAATTGTCTAAAAAAAGGGATCGATTGTCAACGATGTGAAACGACAGCCCTAAGTGTTGGCCGAATAACAAGCACATGGGTCGGTATGCATACGCGCCAACACTACAACTTAAAAGGTTAGTCCTACAAAAAAGAATTCTTATATCCATATAGCGCCTAAATATTCTATTTTATTTGTGCAAAATCGCCTCCGCCAAAAAACGGGCACTCCCGCAACGCGGCGGATAGTTGTCGTTCTCGTATGTATATATTACTTAAGAAATTTAACGATGAATACTAGCACGGATGTTCTGTCACAAGTATTCCCACCGTACACTTTCACCATGAGCCATCACCAAGAGTTACATACGATAAATCATTTTGAAATATACTTTACCACACAACAAGCAAGAAATACACGAGCACTGGTCACACGTAAACTTTTCAAATAAAGTAAAGACATATAACACACGAATACTTCGCTAAGACTTACCATACTGATTTAGGTTGCGTGTCAGAGCGGTTGCACTATTTTGTTGACTGATTAGCAGGTTGATATTATTTTAAGGTGAGTTTATAGCCCCATATTTTTATACATTTAGTTTTATAAGCCTTGGGGTGAGAAACATGCAAAACTATTTTCATTGACCAAAAATGGATTTTATGTTTATACACACTTGTATGCAGAAACCTAAGTTTAGCTGAATCCCATTGCGCCCACTATCATCAACTGTCAATTCCCTCTGAGAAACCGTGTGATATAAATAGATCTATTGGGGATGACACCCCCGTTCGGTTGGCTCGGCATAGTCAAAGAGAACGTATACCATATGCAAATAGTCCGAGAGTCTGGGGTTTAACACTCGCGGGCAACCCTTTATTTGCTAATGCTAGTTTTGCATGCTGCTATGTCTAGTTCGGTTAGATGAGGCTTAGTGTTTGCATAGCAGGATAGTGTGTTATTGTTAAAATGTTTGCTAAATGTTGTTGTAGTCCATATGTGCCTATTTACTTTAAACCTATGAACTCACCAGCGTTAGCTGACTTTTAGCACATTTTTCTCAGGAAATTGAGGTGTGTTTACTGAAGGCAGGGCATGGCGATGGTCATAATAATTTATGGAAATGTTTTTATTGTTGCGTTAACTCTGAAATTTGGACCGCTTTGTTAAATGGGCTACATTTTTATTTGAAATGAATTTTATGTAAGACAACATGACTTTGAACATGTAATGTATTTTAAAACGGATTTTCAATCCGTTCTCTATATCTTGTGTTGTGATTATCGATTTAGTAGCACCCAAAGTGTATGCTTCCGCAATATTATGATTTTGGGGGTGTTACAAATTGGTATTCAGAGCCTAGGTTATAGAGAACTAGGTTTATAAAAACCTTAAACTATAACTGATTTATGAAAAAAATTTCCTTATGACCGCAAGATGCCTGCCAGCCTAGCTTACTATGATTTGAGCGTTATTTGCTTTATATGATTAAGTGTTATATTATGCTATTTGAGTATTTTACTAAGCATATATGATATAAGTATTTTCTATATACTTGCGCGTAACATCATCATTTCACTTCGAGTTAAATACTCGCTACATACGACACAAATTCATTTTCTATTCGACTCCAAGTTTGGACTACCATCTTATTCTTTCGAAACACTTATATTACTATCGTAAAGGAACCCACCAACTTATGTAAGCACGACCCTAACCTACCGCCTTATAACGTATCTCCTAGAACCATCTACTCTTAGGACACATCCTTGCTATGTCTCACGCTTCTTTTCTCATTGTGAAGGACCATGTTAGGAATTAGTAGAAATAATATTTATTTCATTCCTGCTGTTAGTATAGTTGTGTTTCTACTGGCAGGTATGTAGTTCTTACTGGTATGGTTCCTTCTGTTAGTAGCAGTTTGTTACTGCTAGTAGTATTATTTATCCCGTATGTTTAGAAAGTTTGTTAGAGTTATATTAGGAAGAGATAGTGTATATCTCTTTACACGGTTTCTTAGTAACAGGCTGGATCTAGCGTTTCTTGTGTATTAAAGAAACACACAGCCATTGATATTGGGAGACAGAAAAACATTTATCAATATAGATCCATAGAGGATCAAGAGTTATTAGTTATTTAGTTATTCTTCTTACAACTTTAGTGTTTATATTCCGCATAAACATTAATTTTATTATCAGAGTTTCTCTTAGTTTGTTTGTGATTACATAAACATTCAATTGATCTTAACCGGCTCATAAGATCTATCAAGGTGCACGTTTTCATACAAGTGGTATCAGAGCCTGGTTAGAGACTCTGTGAAAGAACGGTTTCGGAAAAGTTAGTAGCAGATTCGGGCAGATCTGATTGGTGGTTTTAAATTAATTCTGTCAGTAGCATCAAAGAATTAAATCGGTTTTGCAGTCAATACTGTGAGTTTGTCGCATACGGGCTGTTCATTAGTTAATTTATTGAAACGTGTGGGGCTGTTTAATTCGTTTGTCCCTTACGGTTTACGAATTAAATTGGTCGATGATCAATTTTTATACTCGTACTACTTGAATTGAATTGGTCGGTGGAAGAGAATTTGAGGGGCTCTTTAATGTTCAGTGATAAAATCGATTTGTTGCATCTTTGAAGCAATTCATTGTTTTGTCGTTTCCTTGAGGTGGAAAATTGGTGGTTGCTACTACTGGTATTGATCTGATTGGGTGATTAATTTGTTTGTCACATATTTTAATTAATTGTGGTCGGTGGTCATAAAGTGTGGTTTTTGTTTGTCGCTTATGCTACTAAATTGATGGTGATTGGCTGATCGGTTGTGGAATCAGTGATTGTTAATTCTTGTCTGACATTTGTTAAGCCTGGTGGAATCAGTTAAACCCTTTGAAACAAATCTCTTAAACCCTCATACAATGTCTTCATCCGGAACAGATGCTTCTGTCCAACAAATTCTTACAACCACAGTCTCTAACAGCAATCCTGAATTCCCATACCTCAAGGAGGATGAATATGAGATCTGGGCCATGAAGATGGAGTACTGGATCTCAAACAGTGACCATAATCTCTGGAACATCATTCTGAATGGTAACAGCATGAAGAGAACTGGAAGAGATGAAAGAGGAAACATCATTATTCTTCCTCCTGTTACTGCTGATGAACATATTGCAGTTCAGAGGGAGACTAAAGCAAGAACTTTGCTGCTTCAGTCTCTCCCAGTAGACTACATGGGTGACTTTCATCACCTGGATGATGCTAGGGAAATCTGGCGTGCAGTAAAAGCTAGATTTGGAGGGAATGATGAGTCCAAAAAGATGAGGAAATCCATGCTCAAGCAGGAGTTCCAAGAGTTAAAGATTGCTGAGGAAATAGGAGCTGCTCAGGTGTATGGAATGCTTGCTGGAAGGGAGGCAGATGTGGCTAAGGAATTTGCTTTTATGGGAGTCACTCCTCAGGTACAACATTGTCCTTTTGATTGTCATGTTAAGTATACCGCACTTAAGAGAGAGTTTGATGATATAGAGCCTCAATATAAAAAATTGTTTATAGAGGTGCAAGCCTATAGAAACTCACTTAATACATTAGAAAAACAAAAGGTTTGGTACCAAAATAATCAATTAGCATATGAGGAAAAGATTAGGGTGTTAGAAAGAGACTTAAAGTACACCACTAATGAGTTAAAACATTCTGAGAGAGAATATGATAAGGTCAAATTAGAAAATCAGGAATTACAGGCTAAGTTAGATACTGAATTGGCTAGACATAATGCATGGCAAGAATCAGCTAAAAACCTAGTCAAATTAAATAACAGTACTCAGTCTTTAAGATGTAAGAGAGGGTTGGGGTATGATGTTGGGCCAGATGATATTTATGACCCTAGTGACCCAAGTATATTTGACCCTACCCCTAAGGAGCCAAATTACCAAATTCCTGTAAAGTATGTCAAAGAAGGAGGAATGAATGTTGTTCCTCCACCTATAAGAGGAATTTTTATGCCTACCTCTCCCCACACTGAAACAGACTTTGATGAATCACACATGACCTATGGCAAAAAGTCAACTGACTTGCCTAAACCTGATGACTTTGTCTCTTGTTCTACAAGTGACAAGTCCTCAGAACCAGAAACCAAAGACTTTGTCTCATGTGATTTAAGTGATAAGTCACCCACACCCAAGTCTGAAGACTCCACTTCAAGAGTAGCTACTGATGAATCTAATTCAAAGACAGTTTCTTTTGAAACCATTTCGTCTAATCCTGCGAAAAACATCTCTACTCCTAGTTTTGGTAGTAATCAGTTTGTGGGTAATAAAACATGTCATGTTAAAAACAAATCTGTTACAAAGAAATCATGTTTTGTGTGTGGTAGTTACTCTCATCTCATTAAAGACTGTAATTATCATGAGAGTAGAATGGGTGTGTGTGCTGAACAACAAAAACCTATATCAGTATGGAAAATGTAGAGAATATACCCCCCATATGTTCCTCAAGCAGCAAGAATGAACTCTTGTAGAGCTTCTTTTTCTGCTGGTAGACCAGTTCCTGCTGGTAAGCCAGTTCCAGCTGGTAATACCAATTCTACTGGTTGGAGAAGAAATGCTGCTAGACCATTTTACAGACCTACAAGCTCTTTATTTCAGAATGATTATAGGTTTATGTATTATGACCCAATGTATGTGGGGGGGCAAAGATGGGATCATGATGTTTAGTACACAGGAGGTTGGTCTTGGAGACACAATGGTCATTATTTGAGAAAGGGATCCAAGAGAAATGGTGGATCTCATCATTGCTGTGTTTGAGGGGAGGCATAAGTCTAAGGGGAGGCTTATTGTTGTATATTTTTCATTTTCTTTGTTTTCTTGTTTCTGCTTTATTTTCTTTTCTGTTTATTTTCTTTTCTTTAAAGTTATAGTTAAAAAAAAAAAAAAAAAAAAAAAAAAAAAAAAAAAACAACTTGTATACTAACCATTTGCAGGTACAGTGTTGGTTTTTAACCACACAACAACTGGTAATCAACTCACCATGTCTATCAGACAAGAAAGAGTTGACTCATCATGAGGGTACGGCTCTGGTGTGATAATCAAATCCGTTGACAGTTGTAATAGTTTGCTCAAAACTATAGGGTTCTCAACTCACCGATGTTTCATTACTAAGAGTTGAATGGTTTTCAATTCACCATGGATTTTACTCCTTTTGGGGTTTCCAAAGAATTGGCTAGCCCACCAGTGTATGGCTTGTGGTAAAGGCAGTGGAAAACCATATTTGGTAATCAATTCACCAAAGGTTATCTTCAACCTAAGAATTGGCAAGTCTTGAGCAAACGGCTACAGGTAAAGACAACTCAAATCCGTTTATAGTTGATGATTTACTAAAAATCATATGGTTATCAATGTACCATGGTCTTACACACCAAAACATTGGCTACTCCAGTAGTGATGGCTATTGGTAAAGAGACATCAAATCCATTAATTTTCAATGATTCACCTCTCACAAGAGTTAACACACCTGGAAGTGATGAGAATAGTATGAAACTTGAAAGATTTGATGTACAATATGTCATGGTTGCTGTGAAGATCAAGTACATTGCCTTTCAGATGGTGATCAGATTCAGATGATTTGCTTTCCTGTTGCTACTAATACATAGAGCTTGCTGCTGGAAGTTTGTGCTTAAAGATGTTGTTGCTGCTGGTTACTATCTGATGCTGCTGGTTCAATCCTTTATCCCTGGACGTCAAAGATCTATCTAGAAACTTGAACTTAACCTAGTCAAATTCAAGTTTAGGGAAGGATTGTTAGGAATTAGTAGAAATAATATTTATTTCATTCCTGCTGTTAATATAGTTGTGTTTCTGCTGGCAGGTATGTAGTTCCTGCTGGTATGGTTCCTGCTGTTAGTAGCAGTTTGTTACTGCTGGTAGTATTATTTATCCCGTATGTTTAGAAAGTTTGTTAGAGTTATATTAGGAAGAGATAGTGTATATCTCTTTACACGGTTTCTTAGTAACAGGCTGGATCTAGGGTTTCTTGTGTATTAAAGAAACACACAGCCAGTGATATTGGGAGACAGAAAAACATTTATCAATATAGATCCATAGAGGATCAAGAGTTATTAGTTATTTAGTTATTCTTCTTTCAACTTTAGTGTTTATATTCCGCGTAAACATTAATTTTTTTATCAGAGTTTCTCTTAGTTTGTTTGTGATTACATAAACATTCTATTGATCTTAACCGGCTCATAAGATCTATCAAGGTGCACGATCCTACAGACCATGTTACCTAAGAGGCAAGACCTAAATTCCCCAGCCATGGAACAACTCGTAGCCCAACGAGTAGCAGAGACTATTGCTGCCTACGTGTTAGGAATTCGCACGGGTTGCGACTTAATGAACCGAGGGACAGTTCAAGAAGCTGAAAACATTAACGAAAAAAGGAAATGGGATAACAACCTAGGAAACAAAGGAGTTCCACAACCCCTCAAAAAGGCAAAGTTGGCCAAAACTTTCACTGTTGGACCTAGTAACAGAAAGACTTATACTAGAAAGTTACCAATGTGTAGTCACTACAAACTACACCACTACGGACCTTGCACCGTGAAGTGCCACAAATGCCAAAAGGTTGGGCATATAGCTAGATATTGTAGGTCTAAAACCGTTGCAGTAGCACAGACAACATCAGGGAAAAATCAGAGAGCTGAGGTAATCTGTTTTGGGTGTGGAAAGAAGGGGCACTACAAGAACGAGTGTCAAGAACCAAAAGACCAAGAAGAAGTGAGCAATCAAAGAAAACTTGGAGCGGGAGAAAACCAGGACTCAGACGTGATGACATAAGAATGACTACCCTATGTAATAGGACCTAAGTCTAGACTCTTTTAAGTTCGTTTCTGTAAGACTTCATTAGTATCTTTCTGTGAACCGCGTCGTATGATACGAATTTGGTGAACTTTTATTATGAGATGTAAGCTTATTTGACTCCGACTATCAATGGTCCTATGCCAATTAGATGTATCAATTGCCGCCCGTTGCACTACTTAATCTTTACTATCATTTAACAAACCACTTTGTCATCATTTTTCAACTGTTTGAACTCGTAATATAAATGAGTTGTCTACCATATCATCTTTTCATGAAATAATAAATTGTATTGCCACAAACACTCGAACTTTTGCAAGTATTTCACAGACTATCTCGCAGTCATACTACAAATCGTTTTACTACCAGATTACAGAATCAAAGTTTGACCTCACTACTTTCTTTGAAACAAGGAACTTTCCTCATATTGCCTTACGAACTGTTTTCACTAACAATTTATAAGCTAAACTATAACTAGGATACTATTTTGCCAATAATGAATTGTTTTACTATTACTCTATAAATTGTTTACAAACCATTTTACAAACTGTTCTGTTACCGCCCAGCGAATTATTTACTTTTTGAAAGGTAGTTTATGCTGTAAACTCGCAAGCAGAAAAACCAACATGTTTTCTTGTAACTAAACTCAGCATTGCATCGTTGGACCCCAATTATACAAAGCCTGATCACCTTTGTATAATTCGGGTAGGACCATACTATGCTAGGAATGGTTGCCTTAAATTTTTATGAAAGTCGAATCCCTTTTTTTTTTTTTTTTTTTTTTTTTTTTTTTTTTTTTTTTTTTTTGAGAAATCAGAAACTCGCGTCTGTGAGCACATAAAAGTAGTGCAAGTCATGGGCATCCGTACTAGGAAACACCGTAACCAAATAGGTTTTGACGCCAAGATACCACGTAGAAGTAGCTTTACTTCATACCACGTCCAAAGTTAAAAGGGTAACTTACACCACTAGCCAACATTAGATGACCCCACCGACTAGCATCTCACGGTACACTACCCTTTCCGATTCTGAGACATTGCATCGTCTATCAGACAAATCTTATTGAGCCAACAAACTGACTGCTAGTAGCAATCAACAATATCTTTCAAGGTCATATTCTAGACCTGCTAAACTCCCCAACCAACAGCGACCCTAGGTCCACAAAACTTGGAGACTCCAACGTCGTCCCCAGTATAGACTAGATGTCGAAATACCACGCTGTAATCACCCACAATGGGAAACTCGTCCGCATACCTTATGGTAATAAGATCCTAGCAATACAAGAAGGACCCCTAGATGAAATTAAGCAATGAGTGCAACAAACCCAGAAATCAGAGAAATGGTGGTGGTCAAGGTAACCAGCTAATAGTAGTCAACAATGGAAACCAAGGCAACGGAGGAGGAGCCCGTGGAAGAGTTTATGCAATGGGCAAAAGGGAAGCCCAGGACGACCCGAATGTGGTGACGGATACGTTTCTTTTAAATAATCGTTATGCTTCAGTACTATTCGATACAGGAGCAGATAGAGGTTTTGTGTCGACTGCTTTTAGTCCTTTAATTGATATAGCCCCAACCACCTTAAATAATGCCTTCGACGAAGAACTAGCTAACGAGAACCTAGAAAGAGTAGGTACCATTATAAGGGGTTGCACTCTAAACCTATTAAACCACCCATTGAACATCGACCTTATGCCAGTAGAGTTGGGTAGTTTTGACGTCATCATAGGGATGGATTGGCTATCGAAATATCATGCCATCATCATCTGTGATGAAAAGATCATCAGAGTACCCTATGGGAACGAAGTTCTGATAATTGAAGGAGATCGGAGTGATCGTGCACGTTCGTCAAGATTGAACATCATCTCGTGTACGAAGGTGCAGAAGTGCATTGAGAAAGGATGCCACCTCTTTCTAGCTTATGTTACTGAAAAGAAGGAAAAGGAGCCCGGAGAGAAAAGATTGAAAGATGTACCAATCGTAAGGGATTTCCCGGGAGTTTTTCTAGATGACCTACTTAGACTCCCACCGGCCAGACAGATCGAATTTCAAATCGATTTGGTGCCAGGAGCCGCGCCTGTAGCGCGAGCAACCTATTGGCTAGCACCGACGGAGTTACAGGAGTTGTCTGATCAGTTAGTTGAACTTTCCGGAAAAGGTTTTATCAGACCGAGTTCTTCGCCTTGGGGAGCTCCTGTCTTGTTTGTTAAGAAGAAGGATGGATCCTTCAGGAGTTCAATTAGCTAACCATCAAGAATAGGTACCCACTCCTGAGAATTGATGATTTATTTGATCAGTTGCAAGGTTCATCGGTTTACTCCAAGATAGACCTGAGATCAAGTTATCACCAACTCCGAGTCTAGGAAGAGGATATCTCGAAGACCGCATTCCGAACCCGATATGGCCATTACGAATTCTAAGTTATGCCATTCGGCTTGACTAATGCACCAGCTGTATTCATGGACCTCATGAATCGGGTGTGTAAGCCGTATTTGGATAAATTCGTAATAGTATTCATTGATGATATCCTAATATATTCCAAGAATTAGAAAGAGCATGAGAAACACCTCAAGCTAATTCTGGAATTATTGAAAAAGGAGGAGTTATACGCCAAGTTTTCGAAGTGTGAATTTTGGATATCGACTGTGCAGTTTCTGGGTCACGTGATAGATAGACAGGGCATTCACGTGGATCCCGCCAAGATTGAGGCAATAAAGGATTGGGCAACACCCACAACGCCTACTGAAATACGATAATTTTTTTAGAACTTGTCGGTTATTACCGAAGGTATATTGAAGGTTTTTCTAAGATAGCTAAGCCATTGACGAAATTGAAACAAAAGAATATTAGATATGAATGACGAGATAAGGAGGAAGAAGTTTTTCAACTCCTTAAGGAAAGATTGTGTATTGCACCTATTTTGGCCTTACCCGAGGGTAGTGAAGATTTTGTTGTGTATTGTGACGCATCACACAAAGGTTTGGGAGATGTGCTGATGCAGAGAGAGAAGGTGATAGCATTCGCTTCTCGACAGCTAAAAACCCATGAGAAAAACTCCACAACCCATGACCTAGAGTTAGGATCAGTTGTGTTTGCTCTTAGAATTTGGAGGCACTATCTTTATGGTACTAAGTGTGTGGTGTATACCGACCACAAGAGTCTACAACACATCTTGAACCAGAAGGAGCTGAACATGAGACAGCTCTGATGGTTGGAATAGCGACTATGATTGTGAAATCCGTTACCACCCAGGCAAGGCAAATGTGGTTGCCGATGCCCTGAGCAAAAAAGAGCGGATCAAACCCCTCAGAGTCAGATCGTTAGGGATGACGATCAGTTCGTCGCTTCCAGCGAGAATTCTTGATGCCAGGGTGAGGCACTCAAGGATGAAAACCGATAACATGAGAAAATTTACGAAATGCCAGAGAGTGAGAATGGCTTCGTAAAAAGATCTGATGGAGTTTTGTGTTATAGGGACAGGTGTTGGATCCCGCTACATGGAGGAGTTCGTGATTTGATTAAGCACGAATCCCACAAATCTAAGTACATCTTGTCAAATCTAAGTGCATCTTGTTACTGGGCTTTAACTTGTGGTTTAGCTTAATCTCATGACAGTTCTTGTTTGATGAGTTGTGGGGTTAAGTTAGATTTCAGTTGAGGCTCAACTTAAACTACCAAAAATGTATTTAGATCTGAAGAAGTTGTATTGGAGGCCAAACATGAAGGCCGATATAGCTGAGTACGTCAGTAAGTGTTTAACGTGCTCGAAGGTCAAGGCTGAACACCAGAGACCATCCGGTCTGCTTGTTCAACCGGAGATCCCAGAATGGAAATGGGAGCGTATCACTATGGATTTTATTACCAAGCTGCCTAAGACGTCGAGCGGTTATGACACGATTTGGGTAATCATTGACCATCTCACTAAATCAGCTCATTTTCTTCCTATAAAGGAGAATAACAGCATGAACAAACTTGCGCGACTGTATGCGAAGGAAATTGTCGCAAGGCATGGTGTACCTATTTCTATAATCTCTGATCAAGACAGTCGATTCATGTCTAACTTTTGGAGGTCGCTTCAGGACGCATTGGGAACCGACCTTGACATGAGTACAGCTTATCATCCTCAGACTGATGGTCAGAGTGAGAGGACCATTCAGACATTAGAGGACATGCTGAGAGCCTGTGTGATTGACTTCGGGAATGGTTGGGATAGGCATTTGCCTTTAGCTGAGTTTTCCTATCACACCAGCATTAAGTCTGCACCGTATGAGGCACTTTATGGTCGTAAGTTCAAATCACCAATTTGTTGGGCTGAAGTCAGAGAAACCCAACTTACCGGACCAGACCTAGTCCACGAGACTACTGAGAAGATCGTGCAGATCAAGAGCCGAATACAAGCGGCACATGACTGTCAAAAGAGTTATGCCGACAAGAGGAGAAAACCCCTTAAGTTCCAAGTGGGTGACAAAGTGATGTTAAAGGTCTCACCATAGAAAGGCGTGATAAGATTCGGCAAGCGTGGTAAGCTGAATCCTCGCTATATTGGACCTTTCGATATTCTTGCCAGGATCGGGCCGGTAGCCTACCGACTCAAACTGCCATCTAAGCTCAGCGTTGTGCATGACGTTTTTCATGTCAGCAATTTGAAAAAGTGCTTATCGGATGCTAACGCCGTCATTCCTTTTGATGAGATTCAGCTTGAAGAGAAACTAAATTTCATCGAGGAGCCGATTGAAATCATGGACCAGGAAGTTAAACGACTAAAGCAGAGTCGTATCCCAATTGTGAAGGTCCGTTGGAACTCTCGCAGAGGCCCCGAGTACACCTGGGAGCGAGAGGATGAAATCAAGCGAAAATATCCTCATCTCTTTTCAAACCCAACGAGTAACGTAAATTGAAATCCGGGACGGATTTTCCGATTAGCTGGGGAGACTGTGACAAATGGTAATTTTCACATTTTTAATTAATAATAAATGGTTATTTATTATTTTTAAGCTGAGCATTTCTATACGCATTTGCATGTTTCTAAGTATTTTTGAGCATTTTTGAGAGCTTTCCCGCATACTGTAGCTTACAGTCACTGCAGAAAAAGTTTATTTTTTTCAGTAAACATAAATTATTCCATTCCTGATAGTTATTGACAAGTTGCGTAGTTAACTGAGAGCTTTCTCACATTTTACTGAAAAACAGCCGCACACGCGTACCGACAGCACAGTATATATGATAGCAGTCAAATAAATATATTTTTGAGTCAGTAATAATATTTTATTACATTTCTGATAAAAACGTCAATAAAAACTTTATTTTGCATATACGTGTCCAAAAAGGTCAAACCGCGACTTTACGGTAACTATTTAAGCTTAAACCGACACACGATACACTCACGAGGATCAAAAATACATCACATACTCCCTCCAATGAACCGAGAACATCAACATATAGTGAAAAAAATTAATATATACTAATATATTGCGAGTGGGATTTGATGAGGCATGATTTGTATTTATACTACATTTGGTTACTATCATTTTTGCACATACATTTCCACTCAAAAATATTCCTAGATCATAATTTCCTTCCTCCCTTCCAAAACTCACGGCTCACTCAATAAAACATAGATACATAAATTTTTGTTCAAGTTACAAACAATCGGGGTGTACAGTCAAGAGTTTCGGGTTAATTAGAACGTGTTTGGGTAAATTTGGTGCAATTTGTGTGTGTTCTTGAGCTATTCTCAACTCGACATTCTTAAAGCTTTGTAAGAATCTTTGAAATCTTGTTCAATCTTTTTTATATCATGTTGTTTTAGTGATTAAAAGTGTTAAAAGTATATGATTTGTTAATATGAACAAGTATGGTTTGATGTGTATGTATATATATATATATATATATATATATATATATATATGTATATATATATGGTTTGATGTGTATATATATATATATACACGACTTTTTTGAGCTTTTCATACAAAATTAGAGTATTTATTGCTTGTGTGGTAAATGTTGTTGTATATGGTACTAGTTTGATGATACAAATGTGATTAGGGTTAATTACGCGAGTTTAAGACAATATATACATTTTTATGAGTATATACATGAATCGGCTAAAATAAAAATACAAAACTATTGGGGTTTTAAAAAACATAAAATTTTGGCTCAAGTGGTGAAATGGTGGAAATTATGCTTGAAAATTTAATTTGAAACACTTATTGAATTAGCCGTAATTAATTGTGGTTAACTAGTGAAAACACAAATTTTGGTCGAATAGTACTTTTTCGGTCGAATAATATATAATTCGACTAAGTTTGACTTTTTAGCTTAATAACTTATTTATAAGTACTTAATTGGTTTAATAAAAATTCGTTACGTAACTAATAAACACTAATAAGGAAAATGGGCTTAAATAAATATTTTGGGCTATGATGGTGATTCGTGGACTGTTGGGCCGAGCCCAATAAAAATTCCCACACCTTTGACTTTTTGACCAAACGCGATAACGAACGTGTTAAATTGATTTTTAGAAACGTAACGGTATATATATCGTGACTTAAAAAGACCAAATAGTTTTTGGGCTAAAATTGGACGATTGGGCTTATAAGGGAATTTCGGCCCAATAAATATGTCGGGTGACAAAAATGAGTTTTGAAATAATTTTTGACCCACTATAAATGTTTTTACTTAACGATACGATATATAAAAGTTAAAACTATTTTGGACTTGTTTTGGGACGCGTTAGTCACATAAAGGGTAATAAATGGAATTTTGGCCAAATCTTTATAAATGTTGACTTTTTTTGACTTTTGAAAGTATATTGACTAAATGTTGACTTTGTATGGAAATCTATTACTAATAAGTAAACGTGACGATAACGATATTTATAACGATAAATATACTTACGACAATTAAAGTATATATCACGGACAAATTTTGCAAATATAGTTAACTAAGCGAGTTATTTGAGGAAATTGCAACACATGAGAAAATAGAAACGTTTGAACAAACGAATGGGTCATGCCCAATTTTTTTAAAATTCCAACACTTAGAGTATTTTTGATAAAAATACTTACACTTGTTAATTTTCTAAACACTTAACCTTTATTTCAAATTTCTTATAATTAAAATTATATTATAAATAAATAAACAATATTTATAATATAATATTCCTCCACTAACACAATTATTTTATTAATTTCTCAAAATCTATTTAATTAATTATAACCCTAATTAATTAAATACATGATTATTAAACTTAACCTAATCCATATGTATGATAATATGTATATATTACTTACGAAATTTAACGATGAATACTAGCACGGATGTTCCGTCACGAGTATTCCCGCCGTACACTTTCACCATGAGCCATCACCAAGAGTTACATACGATAAATCATTTTGAAATATACTTTACCACACAACAAGAAAGAAATACACGAGCACTGGTCACACGTAAACTTTTCAAATAAAGTAAAGACATATAACACACGAATACTTCGCTAAGACTTACCATACTGATTTAGGTTGCGTGTAGGAGCGGTTGCACTGTTTTGTTGACTGATTAGCAGGTTGCTATTATTTTAAGGTGAGTTTATAGCCCCATATTTTTATACATTTAGTTTTATAAGCCTTGGGGTGAGAAACATGCAAAACTGTTTTCATGGACCAAAAATGGATTTTGTTTTTATACACACTTGTATGCAGAAACCTAAGTTTAGCTGAATCCCATTGTACCCACTATCATCAACCGTCAATTCCCTCTGGGAAACCGTGTGATATAAATAGATCTATTGGGGATGACACCCCCGTTCGGTTGGCTCGGCATAGTCAAAGCGAACGTATACCATATGCAAATAGTCCGAGTGTCTGGGGATTAACACTCGCGGGCACCCCTTTATTTGCTAATTCCAGTTTGGCATGCTTCTATGTCTAGTTCGGTTAGATGAGGCTTAGTGTTTGCATAGCAGGATAATGTGTTATTACTGAATTGTTTGCTGAATGTTGCTATGGTCCATATGTTCCTATTTACTTTAAACCTATGAACTCACCAGCGTTAGCTAACTTTTAGCATGTTTTTCTCATAAAACTAAGGTGTGTTTACTGAAGGCAGGGCATGGCGATGGTCATAATAATTAATGGAAATGTTTTTATTGTTGCGTTAACTATGAAATTTCGGTCGGTTTGATAAATGGGCTACATTTTTATTTAAATGAATTTTATGTAAGACAACATGACTTTGAACATGTAATGTATTTTAAAACGGATTTTCAATCCTTTCTCTATATCTTGTGTTGTGATTATCGATTTAGTAGCACCCAAAGTGTATGCTTCCGCAATATTATGATTTTGGGGGTGTTACAAGTACCTTTATTATAACTAGCAGTACTAACTTGTCAATTTTTATAGTTAGTTGTTTCTTCAATAGTCTTCAGTTATACACTAGCAGTTTATACTATTAGTGTATTCTTCCAGCAGTACTAAGTCAGGAACATTTAAATCCCAACAATCCTCCCCTAAACTTGTGATTTACCCCAAATCATCAAGTTTCTCTGAATTAAATGCATACCTTTGAGGATTGTGAGGACTCTTCCAAACACTACGTAGTCAACCTCAGCCTTCTGGCTTTCCTTTCTTCTTCAAGCTGAAATATCTTTCTGATTAACTCTTTTTCCATCTCTGAATCTTCTTCAACTTTAAGTCTTGATGACAACATAGCCATTAAGATAATTGGTCTTAGTGGATAATCCTTTTCCACTAACATATAAATTTCCACTCCTGCTTTAGTAGAAACTCTGTGAACACCACAATTATCAAACAGTCTCCATGTGATGTCTGAAACTTGAGCTTGAAATCTCCATATAGCTTCACCTCCATTTGGCTCATATAATCTTTTCAGCTCAACCCATAGCTCTTTATCTTTATCATCTGTAGGATCTGTAGTTTTGAATCTCTCTTGAACTAAGCTCCAAAACTTATCCGAGTCATCTCTTTCAAAAGCCTTAATCATGTCTTCAAAGAACTTGTAGACTTCAAACTTTCCTCCTACTCTGATAATTTTCCATCCCATGATTCTTCCATCCGAGTAAACTTCTCAATCAATAATGGGATGTTTGGATTGAATAGGATCAATGTTAAGAGCTTCTGGAACTACCACCATCATTCCATGGATCTGTTCATCAGTCAATGTCTCTTCCTCAACTGATTCATCCTGCTTTTCTTCTTCTATCTTTTATTCTCTGCAGGTTCTTCTTAAACTAATTCATCTTCAGTTCTTTTTTTCTTGGAATCTCCTGATTCCAACTGTTCTGCTGCTCTCTTTTCTCCTCTTCCTTCTCTCCTTTCAAGATCACCTCTATGAAACATCTGCATCCTCCTATGTGTATCAATGTAGATCCTTTGAATCTCTTCATAAGATCTATGTTTGAAATGTTCTTCTTTCCAGGTGTCTTGATGCTTCAACTAGTTCTTCATATACCTTAATTGTTCACTTCTTGAAGGAGGTTTCTTCTGATAAGCTTTCATTTTTGCTTTGCCTCTTTCTGATCTCCTGCAATAAGTCATCAATGGCTAATTCTTGTTCTTCTTTGGTGAACTAAGATCTCTCTTCTTCTTGTAGTTTTTTAGCTAGCTTCTGATCAGCAAGAACCTGAGCAGCTGTCTGTTCATCTTCAGTTTGATACTTGTACTCAACCATAAATCTTGCCATTCTTTCTTCATCAACTACCCTAGCTAACTCTTCTTCATGAAATTTCTGAGCTAGTTCCTCATCTAGAGCAATCTGAGCTTGTTCCTTCTTGGATAACTTCTAAGAAGATGTTTCTTCTTCTGTCATTATTGCCTTACCCTTGTCTGCTCTTAATCTTTTAGGCCTTCTTGTGTATACTGCACCAACAGTACCTTGTGATCTAGCAGTACCTTCTTCAGGAATACTAGCAGTACCTTGATCTGCACTACCAGTACCTTCTGTAAAACCACTAGTACCTTGATCCATTTGCTCTATTTACCTCCCCTGAGTATCATACTCTTCTTGAACCAAAGTAACATGAGGATCATCATCAATCTGGGCAATCTTCCTCCCCTGTTTGGAAGATTCCTCACCTTGATCTGCACTTGGACCCTCTAATGAACTGGTTGATTCCACCACTTGTGCTGATCTTTTCCTTTGAAGAGTCTTGACTGTTTTCTCCAATTTCATCACCTTTAAAACTAGCTTAGTGTAGACTACTCCAAAGATCTTCTTGTGACTTTTGAGATCAGCTTTCAAAGTGTTTACTTTCTCAGACAATTTTGCACAAGTGTTCATCAATTCCTTAAGTGTATGTTTGCCCTCAGAACATCCTGATGTGTTACCTTCAGGGAGAGTTGCATCATGGGGCAAAGACTCATAGTCCACCATATGGTGAGCTTCAGAGCCACCCAAATTTTCCTATTGGCTTGGGATTCCACCAATAGTACTGGGTTCATAGGAACTTGGTACTGTTGGTGTTGCCATGGATTGGGTCTTAGGTATGTTACTTCTGTCTTGCCCAGCTTCTAAGCCTGAGACAGTAGAAGCAGCCCTTTCCATACTGACATAGTCAGCCTGATCTGCCACATTATTTTCATCATCAATACCTTCCTTAGATGCAACAGTAGAAGGCTCACCATTCTTTGAAGATGAATCCACACTATTCCATATTGGCATCAGTATCTGATCTTGATCTTTCTCCTTTCCCAAGCCTACTTCATTTGTTGTATCATTAGCTTCTAAACTAGTAATTCTTCCTCCTATTCCTCCCCCAAAGGTAACATATCCTCCATCCATTGGTTGAAAGTATGAAAGATAGGACATGTTGCCTGTCATGTGCTTGGAACATCCACTGTCTGCATAACCATGATCTTCATCATCTTTTTGTGAATGTCCCTGCACATAAAATAAGGAAATTAGTTTCCTTGGGGTACCCAAGCCATCACTGACTTGGGTTTGCCTCGTGCATCAATATAGTCAAATATTTTCAATACAATTGATGCACCATTAGGTTTGATTAGTCTCCATACCCAACATGCTGAGGCCTTAACAACATTAACCCTCTTATCCCTAGCAGTGTTTGTAGAGTTACCAGTACTAACTGCTTGGCTAGCAGTACTAACTGTTGGCTTTGCAGTTTTAGCCTTTGGTTTCCAAAATTGTTTTTGAACCACTGCTTTATCATGAAAAGGCCTTTTAACAGTTTGTTGTGCATGTTTGAAAGTTGGTTTTGCACTTGAAACTGCTGATCTAGGGTAAACAATTTTAAAAGGTTTGGCAGTACTAACTGCTGGTCGAGCAGTACTAATTTGTTTTAGGCCAGACTTTAATAAAAGTGCCATAGGTGTCATTTTATTAGCATTGGGGTGAGATTGAGACCTGTTAGAGTTCACCCTATGGTTTATGTTCCCAGTTACCCTGTTGTTTCCAGTAACCATCTTTCTACCCTGATGGTTATTACAAAAAGCCTCTAGGTGGTCAAAACTACCGCAAGCAAAACAAGCCTTTTTGTACAAGACAAAGTCACTTCCTAGCTGATGTGACTTGAGGTCATTCCAATTCCTCTGGTTATCTCTTGGCTTGTCTGTGGACCTATACATGTCACAATACCTAACTGTTTTCCTAACTGGTTTTACATATATTGTAGGCTTAACAGTTTCATTATTAACCACCTTAGGAACATTGGTTCCTTCTAAGTTAACCACATCAGGTTTTACCACAACCTTATCTTCTTCATCATCAGATGTCCAGTCCTCAATAGTCGGAGCATCTGAATTCCTATCAGTAGACACATTATCCTCAGCAAGGGAGGTTTCACTTGTACTCTCAAGGTTCACTAGCTTCTACAGGTTTATCAGTAATTACATTCTCCTTTGGCTTACAACCATATTCTAACTTAGGTTGTTGAAACTCAGGTAAACATGTATGCTCTAGGTCAATGCTTGGGGTGTAGGCACTCCTCTGTGAGGAGGTGGACATGTTTTATACCCCAACCCAGACTTAGCCTTATTAACTATTTGACACTATAATTTTGTTCACACCTTTTGATACATATTCCAAAGTGTCTATAGTTAATTTTATGTCATCTTTTGCCTTAGTGATTCTATCTAATTCATATTTTAGCAAGTTAATCTCAGCATTCTTAAGTGACAAATCTCTCTTAAGAACAGCTATGTCCTCAGCAAAAGCAAACTCATTATTTTTATAATGTACTATTTGTTCTTCTATGACTGCTAAACCTCTTTTGTGATTAGAAAAATTGTAATTAGTTTTGTTTAATTCAATCCTCTACTCATCATAGTGTTTCTTTAAGGTTTCATATTCTTTTAGAGCAGTGCATGTTTTAGAACAACTTTTAGCAGATTGTACCTTAGAGTCAGAGAAGGCCATATGTGCCATCTCAGTAGGTGCTTCCTCATCATCTGCCATAAAACTCCAATCAAAACCTAGTCCATCAATAGCTACCACAGCCTTTGAAGAAGTCTCAGGCTCTTCCACTGCTTTAGGCTTGCTTCTATAACCTTTGCTCCTACTGTCCTGTTGCCTAGGTCTCCTGCATTCCCTTGAAAAATGCCCCAACTTGTGACAGTTGTAGCATTCTACCTTGGACTTGTCAAAACCAGCAGTATCATTGCTGCTGATGGTGATCTTCTTGCCAGTTCTTTGGTAGAATTTCTTAGCCCTCATGCTAAGAAGTGAAATCTGCCACTTGAGATCCATCTCTTCTAAGTCATCATCATTAATCTCCTGAAGATCTTCATGTGTCAGCATTGACCCATCATTCTGGCTTGTCAGGAAAGCACAATAGGTAGTATCATTCAGGATACCAGTAGTACTGCTTGATGAACTTGCAGTACTAACACTAGGGTTAGCAGTACTAACTCCTACAGCAACTTTCACTTCATCAGGACTTGAATTACTAGGAGATGACACAAAAGCCATGTTCCGAGTGCTTGAACTAGTTCTTCCAGCCTTCTTCATATCCTGCTCAACAATCTTGAAGTTGTTGTAAAGATCATTGAGGCTCATAGAGTCAATGTCTAGTTTATTCTTCCAGACCACCCCATGCATAGCCCACTCAGCAGGTAAACTCCTTAAGAACTTGGATTTCAGATCTTCCTGAGGTATATCAACACCAAGAACAACAAGTTGGCTAACAATCTTTTGCAGCCTATTAAACATGTGATCCAAATACTCATTACTAGTTGCACTAAATTTTCAAAGTTCTGCTTTAGTAGAGACTTCTGGGTCTTCTTGGTGGCCTCATTCCTACCATACCTAGCAATGATTGCCTCAAACAAGGACATTGCATCCTTGTATTTGCTAAAGTTCAGGAGCTGGTCATTGGGAATGGTCATCATTAGCAAGCTCCTAGCCTTGACATCGTTTTTCTTTTGTAGCCTCTCTTCTGTAGTCACGGGAGAGGTTTGCACAACAGTCTCTTCTTTACCATCAACTGTTGTTGTAGATGTTGAAGGTTTGAAATAGTTTCCTTCTTCAATAATCTCCCAGAGTGCATAGTCCTGCACTTGGAAGTACTGTTCTATTCGCAGCCTCCACATCTCAAAGTCGTTTTGCTTCAACATAGGCAGTTTAGCACCCATGTTTGTTTGTGTAGTCTCCATGTCCATTACTTTTCTTCTAATTCAATAGTATCAACCTGGCTCTGATATCACTTGAGAGGATTTAAAACACTTAATTTGTTACTCCTTAACGATGTGTTTATGATACTTTGAGGTTATGTAGTCAAGTATGCGGAATCTAGTTATCCACACTTAGAAGATGTTGTTTAATGTAACAGTAATATAGAATGAACAATTCACTACAAAAAAACAGGCTTTCAAAGACTGAATTTCTAGGGACTGATATATTAGTCGCTGATACATAGCATCGGTAACTGAAACATCAGTTAATGATACTTTTAAAGACTGACCTTTTATTGACTGATTGCGGCGACTAAAAATCATTCCTCGATTCAGTAACCCCATATCTGAGACTAAATTTCAGTTACTAATATGCCTGTACGGGAAAAAAATTTGGAGGCAAATTTGTTAGTGACTGAATAAGGGTGACAATTCAGTCCCTAGTACATGTACATCATATGTAAGACTAAATTTCAGTTACAAATATATTTGCGCAATAAAAAATTTTGGCGGAAAATTTGTTAGTGACTGAATTATAGTCACAGTTCGGTCCCTAATACATGGAGATCATAGCTAAGACTAAGTTTCAGTTACAAATATGTCTACACAATAAAAAGGTTTGGAGGGAAATTTTTTAGTGACTGAATTTCAGTCACAGCTGCGTCCCTATTACATGGACATCATACCTAAGACTAAAATTCAGTTACAAATATGTTTGCGCAATAAAAAAAGTTTGGAGGGAAATTTGTTAGAGACTGAATTTGAATCACAACTCAGTCCCTAATATATGGACATCATAGCTAAGACTAAAATGTATAAAAATAGATTAAAACGGACTAAAACATTTAAAATCAGACAAAAACGTATCAAAACAGACGAAAACGTAAAAAATGAACGAAAACGCATAAAAATGGACGTAAACGTAAAAAAAGGGACTAAAACGGATGAAAACGTATAAAAACGTTAAAATATAACAGACAAAAACTGATGAAAACATAAAAATACGGATGAAATCGTATACAAACGGACGAAAACGGATGAAAACATATAAAAACGTAAAAAAATGGACTAAAATGGATGAAAACGTATAAAAACGTAAAAAAACGTAAAAAAACGGACGAAAACGTAAAAAACGGACAAAAACGTATATAAATGTAAAAAAGGGACGAAAATGTATACAAAACGGACGAAAACGTATAAAAACGGACAAAAACAGATAGAAACTGGCAAAAACGGACGAAAATGGATTACCGACAGAATATACGGTTCTATATATTGTAATGTACTACATTTGTTTTTAAGACCTACATATATTTGTATCGTTGTTAGTAATTGTAAGTTTGTATATAAACCTATTTACGGATTGTTATTTATGTGTAACACTTAGGGGTTCACGCACGAAACCTCGATTTATACCCCCCACTAGTAAAGATTTGGCCTACGGTCACACATGTGGTATTTTGAACGGCCACACAATAACTTATTTGTGTGACTAAATGTACCAGAATAAAATAAACAGCCACACTTGATCCGACTTGTGTGACAATTTCGGAATTACATCTGAAGCTACAGCCACACATTTGAATATTTTCGTGACTACACGTATCTGGTAAAAAAAATTTGATTTTTTAGTCACTTGTAATTTGGGACGTGTGATGGATACAAATAAGTTTGAAACATTAGTCACACTATATATATACATATGTGACAAATATATGTCACACAATTGAAAAGTGTGACCAAAATCCATATATGGTCACACGAAGTAATTGTGTATGTGGCTAAATCATATACTCAAGTTTGTCACACATTATTTAAACGTGACTGTTAGTTTTTGTTGAAAATTTACCCACATATGAATTTGAAATGTGTGACAACTGAAAAGTAAGTTTGAAGCATTAGTCACGATATGCATTTAAAAGTGACAAATATATGTCACACACTTCAACAGTGTGACCAAATGTCACATATGGTCACACTAAAATATTTCATGTGTTAAATTTATATGTAACATTTTATATGTCCCACACTTAGGGTGGGAGGAGTCATGATTCCCAAATTTTCAGCCCTCCCAAGTTTGACCAATAAAATTATGCCAACTCAGTTCAACCCTCCAGCCCTCCCAACCAATTTCACACGCGCCCATGATATTCCAGCCCTCCCAAATTTTTTATTTTTTCCCCCTAAACTATTAAACTACACAATTTATAACTAAAACACATAACATTTCATAAAAGTTCATTACATAATAATAAAAATAAAAGTTCATTACATAATAATTAAAATAAAAGTACGAGAAAGTCCATAACATAATAATAGAAATAAAACCATGACAATAGATATCTAAAAATCACAACGCCATCCATACTTCGCCGCGATTGTTCTTTTTTGCCCAAGCATCCACTCTAACATTGTTGGATCGGTTATGTGATCGTGCGGCGTGTTGAAGAACTTGAAGTCACTCCTCGTAGCCTTTCTAGTCGCGTGTTCAATTTGTAAGTCCAAAAGTGCTTGTGTTTTTGCATTAACATCCTCAATGTGTTTTGTTTTCCTTGCCGCGTATGCCTCGACGGTCGAGACAATACTACTCTTTGACGAAGCTTCACCAACAACACTCCTTTTCCCTTTTTTTGCCCGAGTTGGGGTTGTGTTCTCATTCAAATCCGGCAATATAGTATCGGCGTCGTTACTAGCTGACTCATAGTTTCCCCCCTCCGATGACTTTCTTCGCTTGTCAGAATGAGACGAAGATGTTTGACCAACAATTGGTTGTTCCAACCATTTGGCTTCGTTCCTCACAACCTCCCAAGCCGCTACATGAGTGAAAGGCTTCCCTTTTGTCTTGGTGCTATAATCGACCAAGGCATTGTTCATCACATCAAGATCACTACAACCGCTTTCCCATAAACGACGCTACAAGTATATTTTAATAAAACGTATTAATAAGATAGAACTATAATTAATAAATTATAATACAACTAATAAAAAATAATACAAGTATAAAGTGTTCATAAAAAGTATTACCGATTGGATGTATAGGCCGTTAAACATACTCATGGAAGTGTTCATTGTACCCCACTTCGTTGCAAACTATGATGAGTTCTAGTGGTGTCTTTTATTAAAGATGCAAAATGACCTAAAACTCGTTCCCAAAACTTATCTCGACCTTGTTCATTCCCGACTACCTTACATGTCGAGATATGAACCCACACTTTGGCCAAAGCCTCCTCTTCTTTCGCCGTCCAAGTTTTTTTCTCCGCTCTTTTCGGGAATTTCTTTGGTGCCACTTCTTGCACTTGAACTTCTTCATCGTCGTCATTTTCTATATATTGTAAAACTAATAAAACTACTAATAAAAATAAATCGACTAATAAAACAACTAATAAAAATAAAACAACTATAAAAGTATGAATTATAAAAAGTTTAAATTTGTACCTGACGGATATTCTTGAGTTTCCGGGACGACGTCTTCATCATCATCATCGTCGGTACCGGGAAGATGATCACGGTAGGCGTACGGCTCCAACAGCTCGAACTCGACCTCCGCCGTTTGGTGTACTACGTATTGATTTGGATGCATTTGTCGCGGAGGAGGAGGATTATTGTATGCATAAGGTTGAGTATAGTAAGGATCGACCACCGGTGGTGCGGGACGATAGTACGGTTCGACAGGTCGTTGCGTTTGAGGTTGGGGCCGACCCATTTGTTGTCGAGAGCCCCGTCCACGGCCGATTTTAGCAACCCCTTTTAGCTTTCTTGGATCCATGGTGGTTTGAATAAGGTTGAAGATGAAAGAGGAGTTTTTTTTTTTTTTTTTTTAATGCCACGATTTAAATGAAGAATGAGGCGTTTTTTTTTTTTTTTTTTGACTGCCAACGGTCAAGTTTTCAAAAGGGAAAAAAAATTTACAACTATGGCCCCTCTAACGTTACACTCCAACGGTTTGCTCAGAGGGTATCCAGCCCTCCCACCACCCCGTTGAGGGCAACCCGTTGGGCACGGGGCGGTGTTACCGGTAGTTTGGAAAAGCCCTTTGGGCAACCCGATGGGCACTCCGCCTGCTCTTAGTTTTTCCCATAATAAGATTTCCCTATCAACCTTTCACTAGCTCAGTCTAAATTTTTGCCCAAAATAAAATTACCCCGCCTAAAATTTTCCCAACTTTTCACTAGCTCAGTCTAAAATTTTCCCCAAAATAAAATTACCCTGCCTAAGTTTTTCCCCAAAATCAAATTGCCCTCTACCATCTTTTATCTTTTCTATATTCTCAGATTTCGCATATGTTATCCCCAATTAATCTATCTCACACCCTTCTCCACCGCCACCCTTCACCGCCTCACACGCCGCCTCCCGACTGACCACCACCTCCACAGCCGCCTCACGTGTCGTTTCACGCCACCAAGAACAAGAAAGGTTGTGGAGGTTGTAATTGGCTTTAGATGGTGATGTTAGGGTGTCGTTTGGTTCGAGTATATCTCCATGAGTGGTGATAGTATAGGCGCTCAAAGAATCTTTGACGCAATTCCTTATGTTAAGTAAGTAAATGCTCTCTTTAAACTGTTTTATCAAGTCCTTATGTTGCATTTTTATCTTTCAATCTGCTAGAGAAATGGGGGCCCAATGATTCGTATCTTACTCTTTTCATCGAAACAAATTGCAAAACTGATGCATGTTAAATACTTCAATTAACTCTCAATGATAACAAAATAAAAGAATCTTGCGAACCGAATATTATTACCAGTAAAACTCTGCTGAAAAGGGCATTTAATTCGAAATGAATTGCTAGGAAGTGGGGATGCTGCAATTTCTGAGACTTGATTTGCCTCATGTTCTTGAGATAAGATTAAACGTAAATATACACATTTTATGGTTAGAGTTTCAAGTTGAAGTTGGTCCTGCCTTATGGGTGTTCTCTATGTGTGTGACCAATCAAAATACGGATGTTGCCCACTTTTGCTGTTTATTCTGCTGAGTTGGTTTTTGTTATTTGCAGTTCAGGATCATGATTGTAACCCCTTAGAAACCGAGCAGCTGCTATGGTTGGCTTGCTGCAGTTCTACAGAAGCCACATACAGAGCAACTGAGATCATAACTAGTGCCGTTGCAAAAATGACCAAATGCTACAGAGTAAGGTGTTGTGTCTGTTAGGTAACCAGAGAATTTTCATCCTAAGCGCAAAATTGTTAGATAGTTAACTATTACAGTTAAGTTTCATTGTTTCTGTTAACTATATGTATGTCCAATTGAGCTCACATTTTACAAAATGTAATGTGCCTAGATTGCTAACATTGTAAGGTTTAGCTAATAATCTATATTCTTTTTCAAGTATCATGCTGGTCAAACTCCTCAATTATAATTTGGAGGTGACTGAAAGGGGATTGGATGGCACGTCAGTAGATAAGTTAATGGGTATTTTGTGCTGATACACGTTGGGTTCAGTTGGGTTGGGTTAGCCTGTCTAATCTCTTTTGTAGAGTAGATATAGATCATATGTTTCTCAGATGACATGAAGCTATATATTAATCCGAGTTTAAAAAGTGGTTTTTTTTTTAGTTCTAAAAGTCAAACAGGGACTTGTGTGTTTAGCGACAAACTGAACAAACTCATATACTTTCCCGGTTCTATTCTACCATAACTAAGGGGATGTTTGGCAATGCTTATTTAAAGTGCAATTATGTAAGTCCATTTATAATAAGTATTTATTTGTAATGTTCAGCTGGTGGATGAAATTTGTTGTAGGTGGTATGCTAAACGTTTTCTACATCCAGACATTGTGGCACCCTATGACTACATATTCATCTGGGATGAGGATCTTGGATTGGACAACTTTGATGCCGAAAATTAACTAAGTATATCGAGTATTAATAATCAGAAAGTTAATCACGTGAAGTAGTTTTTGAACTAATTTAGCATATGGTATGTAGGTACATAGAACTGATGAAGAAACATGGGTTAGAAATTTCTCAGCCCGGTTTATTAGCAAATAGTGGACTATTTTCATGGCAAATGACCAGAAAACGAAATAATACCGAAGTGCACAAGTAAGCCATCCGTTGTACTTACGTTAAACTTCACTTGAATAATGTTTTTTCTTATCCGATTTACCTTACAGGTTAGCGAAAGAAAAAGAAGGTTGGTGTGCAGACCCACATTTGCCACCTTGTGCAGCGTATGTTTGCCTTCATGCTGTCTCAACAAGTATACATCATATTTTATTTTAGTTGCTAAGATTAATGCTTACAAAGAATTTACAATACCACAGATTTATTGAGATAATGGCGCCTGTATTCTCATGGAATGCATGGCGTTGCGTTTGGAATATGATCCAGGTCTTGACGACCTTTAGTGTACATCTATATACGACCAACAGTGGTTTGTTTATTTACTAGTATTAAGTATGATCACCATTTGTTTGCGTTTGCAGAACGACTTGGTTCATGGATGGGGTCTTGATTTTGCTCTCAGGAGATGTGTAGAGGTGAGCGTTCACATTCTATTAATTATTTGAAATATATAATTGCACTTGGATTTGTGATTTATAATCACGTTAATGTCACACTCCCTTTCATTGCTTGATACAGCCTGCTCATGAGAAGATAGGAGTGGTAGATGCTCAGCCGATAGTTCATCAAACACTCCCTTCACTTGGGAACCAGGTGTTACTGTCATATATGAGTACAAACTTGTGTTAGTTCAATATACTGAATAAAATGGTTTAGGTAGTTATACGAATTAAAAGTACACATTAGATGACTTTTGACCCGTTTGACCTGTTCCAAAGATAATGGGTCAAAATTGTCATCTCTAATTTACATGAACACATGTAGTTAAATTTCGTTACCTTTTCTCAGGGCATTAGAGAGAAAGGAAAGGCGCCACGGGCAGCGGTACATTTCAAACACATACATTTGCATTTGTAGTAGCTCATGAAATTTAGTAATGTTCTTCAAGGGATATAAGGAAATTATAGTCTTGCTAATGTTTTAAGCTTTTCTGTATCGGGTAAAGGAAAGGTGTAAAAGAGAGTGGGTTATGTTTCAAATACGAATGGCATTAGCAAAAAGAGCATATTTCAAGATCAAGGCAATGGCTTCAAATCAAACCAATACGACAGACCATTCAGATAAATCACAATCGGGTGACTTTGACAATTCAGGTACTTACGCTATATCCAAGTAATTAACCAAGCTAATTTCCGCGGCATGTAATAAGAATTCTAGCAAATTACACATGGGTCTCTTTTTGCAGCAACTTTGGACTTCACCGATCATAAATATGAGGAAAGCAAAGGATGTTACTAATCCCAATGAACACCTAAAGATTGTTGAAATTGAGGGATATTACGGTCGAATATGCGATGTGAAACTTGTTAAATACATCATACACACTGCTGTTGCACGTAATGAATATGTAAGCATCTTTTTGTAAAAAGCATTTGATTATGATTTTTTTTTTTGTCAAATATGATGTTGGGTGCAACTAGTTTTTAATTTTGTTTTCATACCTTCGATCATGTTAGGAAAATATTTGTGAGCATAAACAGATGGCTCTTGATAAATTAAAAGATGAAGGAACGACTCAGATTACTACTGTTATGGAGCACGAGGTTGAGAGACAAGCCATAAAAAGTGTTTGTGGCCGAAAGAAGACAATACAGTCAGCATGGGAGGTGGGTGTTGGGCTAGTGATAAGGAAAAAAGATTATTGGATGAAAGAAGTAGCTGAATCATCTCAACAAGCTGACTCAACACCTAAACAAAACTCGACTGAGATTAATGAATTGAGAGCAAAGGTTAGTGAACTTGAACCGTATAAACGTAATTATGAGAAATTGGCAAAATTCTTGAGCCAAAAATTTCCAGACTTCGAGAGCACAATAGACTCACCAAATACTACTGCAGGTGATGGTAACGGTGATGGTAACGATGATCCATTCACCGATAGTGATATATAGGACGTTCAAATTTATTTCTATTGAATTTGGTTTTATTTTTAAACATATTGAATTGTAAACTCTTGTTATTTGGATTGGTGATTATTATGCTTTAAAGAAATATTGTTATTATTATTGTTTAAGGTATGGAGTTTTATATACTATTGTAAGGGGTCATGTATGCATTGTGAATGGGGACTGAATTAAATTGTATTTGCCACTAACTTTTAGTTTATAATAGAAATATAATGGAATGGCGCCATCATATTGGAGACTAATTTGAATGTTATTTTGTATCGATTGACATATATTTTGAAACTAATTTTCAGTCACTAGAAAAACAAATTAAGGACTAATTCATCTGTTTTTTGTGACTAACAATCAGTCTTAAAAGCCTTTCATCGGAGACTAATCAGTTTTTAAATCCTATTATTAGAGACTGATTTGGTACGGTAATCTACAAAACAACGAAACGTATTAGGGACTATAAATAATGTTTATGGACTAATTTTCAGTCCATAAATCCATGTGTTAGTAACTGATCTAACATAGTATTGACGACTGACTTTTCAGTCGCCGATAATATGCATTGGGGACTGAAATAACATGATACCAACCCATAGAAATAAGGACTCACTTTTTTATTTTGGAGACTGATCTCTAGTCCTCGTTGGTTCGATACAACAAGGATTGAATTTCAGTTGATAACGTCACTTTCCGTAACTAAGTTGTTGTAACTGATTAGTGACTAGCAAAATTAGTCCTTGATAGACCATTCGTAACTGATCATGGTGTATCGGAGACTGATTTTTCAGTCTCTAAAAGCCTGTTTTTTTGTAGTGATTGAACACAATGTTTAACTCCAAACGATTCAATATT
Organism: Artemisia tridentata subsp. tridentata; assembly: GCA_021014915.2. NCBI lineage: Eukaryota > Viridiplantae > Streptophyta > Magnoliopsida > Asterales > Asteraceae > Artemisia > Artemisia tridentata. The sequence continues at coordinate 179,603,586 of CP139505.1, forward strand.
ATTCAAGAATAATACGAGTGATCTCAATATCACTAGGGTTTCAACGACCTTGAATCTTAACAAAACTTGTATTCGACTGATGTATCTAACATCTAACCTAGGATCTCCTTTTATAGACTTAAAGAGTCATTTACAAGATAAGTATTCTATCGTATATATCCAACTAATTAAGATATACATAAGATCTATTCCATACTTATCCTTAATACATATCTTCTAAAGCAGTTTTACATGCAGCAGTACCTTTATTATAACTAGCATTACTAACTTGTCAGTTTGTACTGTTAGTTGTTTCTTCAGCAGTCTTCAGTTATACACTAGCAGTTTGTACTGTTAGTGTATTCTTCCAGCAGTACTAAGTCAGAAACATTTAATTCCCAACATTTTCCAACAATCTCCCCGTAAGGATTGGTCATCATAGGTCGTTGACGTCCTTTGGTCTTCTAACATTTCTTGGCTTTGACTTCCTTATGCCTTGCTTCATTGTTCTTATTGTTGTTATATCCGCTGGCCTTTCATTAATGTCTTCGTTAATTGTGTCTTTACGTCTTTTCCATCATGCTCATATTACTTGATTAACTTTGTGCTTAATACTTGTGTTGTTCTCATTCTTTGACTTCGATCTTTGTCTTTTAACTTTAATGATTCTTTGACGAGAAATTTTCTTAAACTTTTCGTAGCTTCATATTTCGTAATGATGTTGGTATGAGCAAGTGGAACTAGAAGTGGATTGACGATCATGATAGTGGTAAGCCGCCTTTTCTTCAAGGGAACACCATTAGTACCTACATATTTACTGTTAGTCATAAATACCAATCGATCACGGTGGACTTTTCTTAAAGATTAGACCGCTACGATTGTTTTACTGATAAATATCTTGATTCTATTCACCTTGGTCGGGCACATCAGCCGCCCGAATCCCTTAAGGACAGTTATCATTACTTTGGATAAATCCAAGTAACGACCCACGTCTTCAGGACTCGATTCATGAAATGAATCTCCTTGGCAGGATTTCTAGCACTTACAAGTTTGGATGTCGAGAGTATTAACAACATAGTGTGAAAATACTTCTCGGATCCTCGCAAAGGTTGTTTCTGAGTTGGATACCCTCAAGAAGGCTTACAACAAAACAGTTGAGCCGTTGAAGTATACCGTAGTATCACTCCACGACTATAGACCATTTGGGATATAGTAACCATCATGATGTGTAAGGCAAGATCAAAAGATCTTACAAAAGACACTTATACAACTTGTGTTCTTTTTGGTGAACAAAAGTGTATGCATTAGAAAGTGTGTCCTAAGAGATATTTAATAAATCTCGTGGCTCTAGACTCGATTAAGTGCGTTTTGATTTAAATGATCGGAGGCTGGAGCAGACTGCCACCTTTTCAATACCAACACATCTCGGAGTGAGAAGTCGATAGATTATGTATTAGTCTCCGTGAGAAATGAAACATCTCTGGGTAGATCCCTTCGGCTCTGGCTGGATCGTAGGACATAAAGCTAACCTTAATCACCTTATAACTCCTTGATTATCCTAGGTTGGTTCAGTGTCGATAGTATTGCCACAAAACCTTTTGTAAAATCTCTCGAAGCGTTTATGATTGTAAAACACATTTTGTTAACACCTCGAGAGTTTTATGTTTTCAGAAATACTCCCCCTCCACATGTGCTCATATGTTTTTTAAGTTGAATCTGCACATTGAGGGAAGAGTTTGCACTTTGAATTGATCGGCTCTTGATAGATAAGTCCTTTGCGAGACACGCTTAAGTCGCTGGATAAAGAGTTCCATCATCAGCTTTTAGGTGATGACTAGCTCTAATAACCAACTTGAAGTTATTACCCGTCCAGGAACAAGTCTATAAGAAGCGTCTCGAGAAGGTACGTTCAGTTTTATTAGTGAATGAATGATCAACCTTATTGGACAAGTTCCATGTGAGACACGTTTATGTCACTAGTTAAAGAGATGCATTGTCAGCTTTTAGGTGAAAATGAGTGCAAAAATACCGTACCCCATGAAAACTGAAATTCGGACATTAACCAGAATGTTGTTAAGATTTTGAAAAATGATATAGTGCCGGTGGCTAATAACATGAATGTTCATTTAATTCATTTTGAAAAAGAAATAACAGCTAAAATACTCACACATGGATGAATTTGAATCACTTGAAAACACGAATGAAGAACTTAAACTCTTTGTAAGTGAAAAAGTTTCTGTTTTTGAAAATAAAATGGATAGACTTTTGGAGGCAATTGTGTACACTAATGTTTTGTCAATTATACTGCAAATATGGCCTGGAAGATTTTGAGAAACTCCAAACTGAGCTTTCCATACAAACTGTCAAGTATGAAAATTCTCTTGAAAAACTCGAAAAGGAAAGTATTTTTTTTAATGAAAAACAGTTGTATCGTAAAATTAAAGAATGCAAATATGACAAACTTTCTTATTTGAGAGCATACAAGGACATGGAATAGAAAGTGAAAAGCTGAGAGCTTAGTTAAATAATTGGGCTAAATATACGAGTAGTCCGGTCTTTTAAGGTGTTGGGCTTTTTTGGCCCAAAAAAAGTCGCTTTCTCAAAATAGCCCAGAAAATAAGCGACTTTCAAAATGTCGCTTAAAGCGACTTTTTTTTCAATTAAGCGACTTACTATTTGTGTTCTTTTGCAGCCAAAAAGTCACTTTTTAAGCGACTTTTTCTAGATTTTAAGCGACTTTTTGACTTTTTAAGCGACTTTTCGCTAGAGGCCAAAAAAAAAATGCCAAGTGTCGCTCCCACATTTTTTCGCTTATTCCTTTGGCTATTTTGAGAAAGCGACTTTTTTGAGGCTAAAAAAAACATACATTTTAAGCTCCGGGCTATTTGTAAAATTACCCTAAATAATTTAGAAGGAAAGAGATTGGATACTAATTTTGCAAAACCTTCAACTTTGGGGAAACCAGTTATTTCTAAAATTTTCGAAAGATATAAACTTTCAAAATCAAGGTTTGCTGCTCAAGTTGCTGAGTCTAAAAATGAAAAATGTGATTTCGAGAAACAAGAATTTGATTGCACATGGCTTATATAGATTCAAAGACAGTGACCAAATCCTTAGTTTAGAAACCTTATGGAATAAAAGACATAGTCCACAATCACTAGAATAAGCTGAAGAAAGCACAATCCACAAAAACTAAAACTGAGAAACCTAATACAAATGTATTGCCTTCTACAAGAGTAGATTGCACTACTAGTGTTTGTAGACCAAAGCTTAGGAGCACTCAAATGAATAAAGAATATGGTCTTGCCAACAACCAAGAGTAGTAGCATGAAGAATAAAAAAATGGAAGTAGAAGAACACCTTAGGCTTTCCAAGTTTACATTTAATGTTTTTCAACCCGCATAACCCTACTCGAATAAGCTTATTCGGGTTCGGGTATTTCTGACGCCCCTATTTGCAGCACATTCTCTCTTTTGCACAAACTTTTTTTTTTTTTAATTTTATCATTTAAAATACCTTCAGCACACACATAACTAGGGGTGTCGGTAGAGTCGGGTTGACCCGAACCGAACCCGAAAAGACTTATCAGGTCGGGTTAAATAAATGTTTTCGAGTTGTTTTGATCCGAACCCGATAAACCGACAGTGTTATCGGGTCGGGTTAGAGTTAGATATAAATGCCATTGGGTTATCGGGTCAACTCGATAAGACCTGAAAATCAATATTTAATTTTCTATGTAATAATATTAAAAGCCCAGTACAAAACACTGAACATGCATGGGACGTTTGGTTTACCCTTGATGCAAACTTACACATACACAGAGGGTTTTATAGTACAGGACCTAAAAAGTTCCGGAGCTAAAGCCTTAGCTTTAGTAGTTTTACCGACAAAACACTTCTGTAAATAGGTTATGTCACGTATCATTTACCAAGACAGGATATCTTGATAATAGTAGGTAAAATGAGCTTAATTTTCAGTAATGAAAAACTACTTCAAAAAAAGTAATGAAAAAACGAGTCATAATTCAGCATATTTTGCACTTCCTTTAGTTAACTGGGCTGGGTTTATATGTTTGATAGACTTGCTTTAGAAAATAAAAGCCCAAAAGTTTTTTCAATTTCCGTCTCGGCGAGTCGGCGTAGTGAAACTGCAAAATTACTAGTTATAATTTCGTCACAGATTTATATTCTTATTTATCAACTCCCAATTTCCCGTTACCACGTCCGCCACTGGTTTATATATTTTTGTATCTATCTATATGTAACTTGAATCATAATTCTGTTTAGAGGTAGCAATGGCACATCATGCCATCATGGCGTGTATATGAGGCAACAACTAACGACACCAAGGGTAAGCGATCCACCCGTCTTAAACACTAGCACTCTTCTATTAATGACTGTTGATGACTCCCAAAGTGAAGTCATACTTGAAACCCGTATACACGACAAAACAGGACACATACAATGACTTAAATTGAACAGATTATTGAATTTCTATAACACACCTTATGAAATAGGCCACATTAATGCTTTCTTTTGTAAGGGTACTCACTTTTGGGGAGAAACATTTTACCATCATGTCCTCACAACCATGGACGGAATATAATAAGGGCCAAAGGGGGCTATGGCCCCCCCACAAATCTTGCTTCTAACTATAAGTTTCATGCTATTTTAATGTAAAAAAAATATATATTTACATTCTGCCCCCCTGAAAATTTGGAGACAAAAGAGTTGTATGACTTTACGATCATTTCGGCCCCCCCAATAAAACTGCTCAAGTTCCGTCCCTGCTCACAACTAATTATTGGTTTTTAGTTTGTTGAAGGTCCGAATCAAGGCTGTCAAGATCGCGATCCCACGTGACATCGTTTTTGTCTTTGCAAGATCGAGATCGTAAGATCGGATCGAGATCCTACGATCCTACCAATTTGACATATTTTGTAAACAAAGGATAAATGAGTCAAACTGATTTACATTTCTACTCAACGTCAAAGAAAAATTGAACTATTGAACACTTTTAGACTTTTAGTTTTACACTTTTACTTTATCAAGTAACTATCAAAGGATTCAAGGCTCTTGTAATTGTAACAACGAAAACGTTTACATTAAAGATTTAAAGTATCAAGAAAAAATATCCATTACTTGTAAGAAAATTTTTGCGTCTGGTGATTAGACCATGAAAAGAAGACAAGCAGTTAATTTGTTAATTGGAGTTTTGATTTGGGGAAAATTAGAAAATTAGGTATAAACTATAATCTATTTAGAAAATGATTCGTCAGAGGTTTACTTACTAGACATTAGTAAAACTTGTTTGTTTTTTAGCCTAAGCAAGTGAGATTGACTTAAAAAAAAAAAAAAAAAAAAAAAAAAAAAAGTGAAATCGGATCAAGTGACGATCTTACGAGTTTACGAGCGATTCCACGATCTTACATATGATCTCACCCCAGATGCGATCCTATACCGATACTACACGATCTTAGCTAGTAAACACGTAAGATCGTACGATCTTATGAGTTTACTCGCGATCTTGACAGCCTTGGTCCGAATTACTTATCTGCGTAGTGTACATTAAAATGTGGTTTATGTGGTAAATTCTAAGCCTTACAAGTTCAAATCGCCTTATAAATTCCATATTCTCTTAGAAATATTAACGCAAAAGTTTAGGAGTTACTTGGTAACATGATGACAAAGTAAACAACAGACTACAGATATCAAGGGCTTTCAATAATATTTTGGTGCCTCAGATTACTCAATTATCCCTCCATAAACGAGCATACAAAACCAATCTAAAAAAATTGTTAAGATACTTTGATTCAAACTCACAACATTAAAGAAGAATCGTAAATTATTCCATAGTTTTAGGCATTACAGCAACAAGGCAAGAAAGAATGCGAACATTCATAACTTAAAAATCACAAATAGCTATTTATATTTAAGCCCTACATTTCTCAGTATGGCGAAATACCCACGTTGCCTGTGGCAAGAAAGCTGTCTTTCATGCGAAGATCATCTCCTTCCTGTATGTCACTACAACAAAGCACCTCATTTTACACGATTATATTGTTATATGTTCACCTTTAAAAGTGTGTAAAAAATTAAAGTACACGCTAAGTGTTGCGTGTAGTATATGTGCGTCACAAATTAGTTCACATGATTTAATGTCAACAATCATATAAAAGTGAACACTAAAAAGCGTGTAGAAATTGTTATAAAAGTACACGCTTCTATTTGTGAACAACATACCATCACTCTACACACTAAAAAGCGTGTAGAAATGATAAAATACACACTAAAAAGCGTGTAGAAATGCTAAAAGTACATGCAAAAAAAACCACACATGCCAGGCACAAATACAAATCTGCAATTGAATCTACAATTTTTGCAATTGAATCTGCAAATTACAAATGTGATTACACAATTTTTTGCAATTGAATCTACAATTTTTGCAATTGAATCTGCAAATTACAAATGTGATTACACAATTTTTTTGCAATTGAATACAAATCTGCAAATACATTCTGATTACACAGTTTATGATGAGAATGATGTAATCCAACTCTTGTCTTCAACAAGCTCCTAAGCAACAAGCTCCAATCTTTTGTCTCTAATCTGCATATAGCAAAAAATGAAACATATCAAATATAGAATAATAACTGGAACCTTAAGACATAAAATACCAAGATGTGATTATCTCACCATTCCATTATTCGAGTGAATCATAGAATTAAGGCTTGCAACTGTAGCATCATCCAATACCCTAAGGAGCACAACATCCTACAGAAAGTAACATACATAAGAATGAAGGCTAACAGTAGCATGCAGTCAATGGGCAAGTTACGGTTATAACCTTCAAATAACCAATTCTGTATGTCTGATGTATCTTCGATAAGACTAGAGGGTCTTTAATGGGTATAGCCTACATGAGTGAACATTCAAATTATAGATTTTATTACAGAAGATTAGAAGATCATAATTTATATCAATACAGATACCTCCTTGAAGACAACATGTTCTTTAAGGAAGTTGCGATGATTGATGTGAGGCGTCTTCATGTTATCTATAGGTCCACAATACGCAGTGATCATGAGTTGGATTCTCTAAAGAAACAAACAAGATTTCAGCACTTCAAAGGAAAACTTACATTCGAGACATCCAATAATATCCATGATTAATTCATCTCCAAATATTTTCTCAAATATCTGAGGACTGGTGAGTAGAACTGCAATAAAGACGGACACAAAGTCATGAGTTTTGGAAGACAAAATTAAAGAAACTATTTCATGAACACTGATGACAGCTACAAAAGTTTGAGTATTAACTTATCCCCTTGACAATTTTGTATATCATGTGAAGTCCAGCCGTGTTTTCCAGATCTTCAGATACTCTAAACACATCGATCAACTTTCGGAAAAAGGTTTGCTGCTCACATAATAAATTCATGCGACTTTGTGAGTCCAATCAATCTTATGAGTTACGAAAATTCTAAGACTTGCAGAGCACAGATATTAGTATTAATAGAATAGCAATATATCTATTAGCTGTAATTGAGGTTAAGGAGCCATCTTACTATACATTACCAACTTCCAAGATTCATGAAGACAGCTAACATATTTTTATCACATTGATTGTTCTTTAATTGTTTTCCTCGCAAACTACAGATACATTTGCTTATATATGTGATTAATACCCTAATCACACAAGGATTGCAAATTTCAAACTTAACTCCATACATGTATATTTGCTTAGACCTACAATATGAAGGGAACATAAGAATTACATACATCATGCAGTATCAGCTCTGTTACACACAACTGATCTGTAATGCTACTGTCAACCACAACCTGCAAGACAGCAATCATTCAACAGCAGTGTTATCAGCATCCAGCAAAAACACCAACTTACAAAAATGACGATAAATCATCCAATAAATTTCAAACTTCTGACGCAAATTAAAGACATCCAATTTAACTCTGAACCTTAAGTATTGAAGGCAGTGTTGATATCTCAACTGGTGGCAACTCCCTCAACTCATTGTTAGCCCCATTGTATGTCTCATCTGTAGATACAACATTCACATAGATTTAAGTTAGATATAATAGACAGCCAATTTTGAAGGGAGTACTAACGAGCAGCTGAATGATTGCTAAAGGAAGACTAAATATGCTAAAAGAACCAAACATGCTAGTTTAATCCATTTATGACAGATGATATCTACAACAAATTTAGGAAGTAAATTCACGAATGCTTACTGCGAAGAGTATCAAAATGCATATTTCGTTGCACATTGCATATATGGTCCCTAAATAGAGCAAAATGTCAATTAAAAAAATATTATATGCATAATAAAGGTAAATAGAACTAAATAAGGTGTCAGTTTACAAGGTACCATATGTACGAGCACCCTGTTGTTTCTTGAAAGCTAAGAGCTAGTTCACTTGTATACTCTGAATCCCTCCATGATATTATTGTATCTGAAAAACAAAATAAGTTAATCACGAAAACAGAACTGAAAAACAATTTAATAAATTAAGGCCTTTAGCTAAGAAAAGCAAAGACGAATGAATGATAAATGGAATGCATTTCTGAAATTAAAAAGATACCTTCTTGTTTCCGATATATATCACCTGGACTAATACGGTGCACAAGCAGTGTTTCATTGTCTTCTTCATCAACGACAAACAAGCCCAATTCTTCAGATCTCTGTTGCAAAGATTGATATTAAAAATGTCCAATAAGTCTTCACAATATAAAATATTCACGTATTTAAAAGCCAATTGATAAAGATGGACCTCCAAATAGTCAATGGCGACATGACCAGTCCCTTGATCATCCCATTTTCCAAATAGTCAATGGCGGATGATGGTAACGCTGTAAGATGTGGAAATGCATCCCTCAAGAGTTCTAGTATCATGCTAAAAGATTGAGATGGTGCTAAAGATATAGTATGCTCTCCATGTACAGTCCATTCTCTATACCCGGGTAAAAACCCATAACGCAATATGTGGCCATGAGCTTTATCCAAATCTACCCATTCACCGAGACAACATCTATTACATGGACATTTAATGGATCCTCTTATACTTCTAACACGAGCAAAACTTATAAAATTAAAGAAACATATCTAATTAATTCAAATTTAATTAAAGAAACATACAACAACAAGAACTAATCAGTACAGTCAGCAACCAAATGATCATGAAAAATGAGGCAAAGTGTCACCAAAAAGTTTTGCAAATAAAGCTAAAAAGCTCACGACAACTACTCATGGAGCACAGCAACAATATTTATTCATCTTGGTTCGACAATTAGTATATAACGTAAATTGTACACAACAAACACGTTCAAGCTAGTGGTTACTGACTTACTGCCATTAATACATATATCACATTTGAATCAAACAATTTTCATGAAAAGACATTTCATCGAACAGTTGGTGTACGAAATAAAAATGAGCATACAAACTACCTACCGAATCGCTCAAACCCTAGCTTCTTCTGCATCTCAAACCCTAGCTTCAGCGTTAACAAGCTCTGCTGCAACTGATTTGAACGATGCCGCAAACGGAGTATGTAGTAATTTAGGGTTCATATTTGAACGATTTAGGGTTCATATTTGGGGTGATGAACGATTTAGATTCGAAGAATGAAGCTGTTGACGACGCTAATTAGATCAGATGGATGAATGTGAATGACTGACTGAATAATAAGCTGTTTGATGGAGAATGAATAATAAGCTGTATTGAAGTGAATGAATAAGCTGTTTGTTTGTTTAGTAGTAATGTTTAAGGGTGGAATATTTTATATAAAAGAGTTTAAGGGTGGAATTAAATTTGTAATGTTTTATATTTTGTACACGCTTTTAAGTGTGTACTAATGTTTTTAAGAGGTAATATTTTTTTTTAAATTTGTACACGCTTTTAAGTGTGTACTAATACACGCTTTTAATAGTAAATTTTTTTTTTAAATTTGTACACGCTTTTAAGAGTGTAGTAATGTTTTATATTTTATCCACGCTTTTCTGAGTGTAAAAAGTACAACTAAAACTACACCATTCCTCAGACGTGAAGAAATAAACGTGAAAAATCAACTCATTTTTTGTAGTGCGAAGATCATCTCCTTCCTGTATGTCACAAAATCAAAATCCACGTTTTTTATATTAAACAAAACGACATAGCATCTTATACAAGAGTTCCTAAACATAACAGTACATATATGAATCACGATCAAATACAGTAAGACATAAGTGGACAGGAACATGATCGTAACCTTTTTATGTATATAAAGTTTATAAACGTACGATGCTTACTCTTTACTCAATTTCTATTAGTGATTGGTAAATCTAATAGAATTTGTTCTAGTTATGAGAGCTTAAGCAACCCGTCGATAGATTAATTGTTGTTGTATGTGAACATAGTGATACTTTGGAATTTGTTCTAGTTATGAGAGCTTAAGCAACCCGTGGATAGATTAATTGTTGTTGTAGTCCAAGAATGGCTTGAAGCTCTTTAGTGCAATTTTTGTACTTTTTGTTGCAGGTGTCTTGGTAGTATATTTATTTATTACTCCCAAGTAATTAATTTTCTTTTTTGGACATTGTGGGTTTCTACCCCATCAACTTAGGAGAGCCACTCCACCATAGACCAATCATTACAAATAATCATTCTCATTTATTATGTTTGGTCACTTGATTGTTATCATGATTGTGTTTATTACAAATAATCATTATCATTTATTATGATTGGTCACTTGTTGGTTGTAAGAAATATGAATTTAGTGTGAGATATAATTACATGAATGGTCTCTGTCGTTACGCTAAATTGCGTCCAACGTCCAAATCATTTTTTCAAATTTTTTTTTCGAAATTAATTTTTTTAGAAAAATTAATTTTTTTTTAGAAATTAATTTTTTTTTCGAAATTAATTTTTTTAGAAAAAATAAAATTTTTTTTCCGTAATTTTTTTAGAAATTTTTTTTTTCCGAAATTAATTTTTTTTAGAAAAATTAATATTTTTTTTTCCGAAATTATATTTTACAAAAATTAATTTTTTTTCCCGAAATTAAATTTTTTAGAAAAATAAATTTTGTTTTTTCCAATTTTTTTTTTAGAAAAATTAATTTCTAAAAAAAAATTAATTTTGGTCAAATTAATTTTTTCACACCTATCAACATAGCAAGATTAAATAGTAATTAGTAATTAGTTAAGTAATTAATTAGGGTGGTTAGATGTTGAATCCTTAGTATTTTCAATGTTGGTCAAAAAGTTTGTTGAAAAACCTGCTCACAAAATTTGAGGTGAAAAAAATAGGTCAAAAGTTGGTTAAATGGGGTATAAACCATAGGACCCTTTTCTTTTTTGAACAACTTATGACACCAGGTCCCAAGTGGGACTTGAACCCTCAACACTAAACATTACAATTCAGTGAAAGTGGACAAACACATCAAATTAAATAACATCACCGAGAACGCTGATAGCCATAGATTCAAACCATAACTGAAATTAAAAACGTTTAACCGATAAAAGATTGTTCAATATATGCATATCTTTCCACAAAAATACAATTTGGTTTATCTTTTATGAGTAGCAAGTATATATACATGGTAAACTTGATTCTTATATTTTCGTTGACTAGCTACCGGTTCACAATCGAAACTCGAATTATCACAAATCCTAATTAAGTTGAGATTGTTAAACAGGTTCAATCATGCACTTGCACTAGAGAAGTAAATTCATAATATAAGATTAAAAAAAAAATAATAAATAAATAAATAATAAAAAAAAAAATCAATGAAAAGTTAACTAGAGAATCGATTTAAGAACTGAGAAATTTTTAAGGCCAAATTGAGCCTTATTAGTGATTTTGACATTGCTTAAAGGGAGGAATGGTTGATAGACATTCAATCGTTGGACCAAATGGAAAGGGATGATATTAAACAGAATTGTAGGGTGATAAGGGCGGTTGAGGGAGATGAGAACTCATGGTTCTTTCATTCTCTTCTTAGAAACAAATTCGTCAATTTCTCCATCAAAAGTATTTCCGTATATATGGTGTTTGGAGTGAATCTCCAGATGAGATTAAATCAGCTGCTTTTGATCATTTTGCTTCTCGTTTCAAGAGGATTCAAGGAAAGGTCAGCTTCTAGACCTATGTTGTTAGTAATTTGTTTCAGAAACTTTCTGATATCGATGCTTTGTATCTCTAATCCAATTTCTCGATGGAGGAAGTAAAAACAACCGGAGCTGTGTTGATTCGAAATCTCGAGGCTTCTGATGGTTTGAATTTTAGTTTTACTAAACCTTACTGGGATTTGATTAAGAATGAATTCTACGACTATATCAAATACTTTGAAGTTTCTGAGAATTTTTTCAAGGGATGTGATGCTTCGTTTATTGCTTTAATCCCTAAAAAACATGACCCGGTTGGTTTTTCGGATTTTAGGCCAATTAGTTTGATTGGTTACGTATATAAGGTTATCTCAAAAATCCTTTCCTTACGGTTCGCAAAGGTTGTCCTGTCTATAAGTGGGCCTAATCAAACCGCCTTTATGGGGGGAAGACAAATCCTCTATGGATGTTTAATTGCCAACGAGATCATTCATATGGCTAATCTAAAAGAACATAAACTCCTTCTATTTAAGGTTGACTTATAAGGCTTTCGACATTATTTGTTGGGACTTTATTTTTCATTATATGTCTCAAATAGATTTTGGTGATAAGTGGTATAAATGGAGGTGTAAATGAATTTGTTCTTTTCTTTCTTCGACATCTATTTCTGTCTTAGTAAACTGTTACCTATCAAAGGTGACCCTCTTTCTCTGTTTCTCTTCCTTATGGTTGTGGAGGATCTCTAAGTCTATATTATTGATTCTCGTAGCAAGGGTATATTCAGTGGGGTGTCTCTTGCGGATGATGGATCAAATATCTCTCTTTTACAATATGCAGACCACACATTATTTTTTGGCAAATGGTCAAGATCTAATGCTACGTACAAACCTGATCTTGATCTTTAAGTATTTCGAGGAGGCCTCGGTTCCTAAACAAATTTTTTCCAAAAGTAAACTTTCAAGGTTAGGGGTGGTTAGATGTGGTTAATAGGATTAGATATCAGCTTTCCGCTTGGATAGCTAAGTCTATCTATTTTGTCGCAGATTAACTGGTCTTAAATATGTTCTTGGTAGTATTTCTATTTATTTTTTAATGTTATTTAAGGCCCTTTTAAAAGTTATTAATATCATTGAGTCTCCTCAATGTCATTTTTTTGTGTTTCAAGGAGATTCTCCAGGCGTTAGCTGGGTCAAGAGGAATAGAATTCTGAAGTCTAAACAATGAAAATTATGGTGGTTTAGGAGTGGGAAATTTACGTGCTCATAATTTTGGGTTGCTATATAAGTGGAAGTGGCATTTTCTCATGTAAGAAATGGAAAAGACTGATTAGCTGTTTTTATGGTAGTGATGATGGGTTTGGTTCCTCGCTAGGGTGGTCGTGGTGTGACATCATCAGTGCCTATTATCAAACTGAATGTAATGACCGTACTTATAAAAATAATTCCAGCGATTTGCTTATTTTGGAATGCTGCTTAGTGTTCAGTAGGTATTTGCCTTAGAGATTTGGTCTCGTGATGCTTTGGGTATTGTTAAACAGAGGAATCTGTTTTATTCCATTCAAGTAAAGCTCCTTGCTGATTTCAGCCTGGGGTCCCATCATCTTTAGGACAAATGGAACCCTCATAAAGTTAACATATATGTTTGGAGAGCTTCGATCAATAGGCTGCCTTCCCAGTCTAATTGTGGCAACGGGTATTATATTTTCTAACCTCTGTCTGTTTTGTGATATGGTTGAAGAAGTTGCTGATCATTCTATTCTCCTTTGTCTTCGGGTTATTCTCGTATGGCATAAAGTTTGGGCCCGGTGGAACCTTGACACCTGTGTATTTTTTCCATTATTTCTATCCCCGGCTTATCAATCGGCAATGTGGGGAACTTTGGTAACCTATTGCTTAACAACATTCTCCATGCTGTGTTTCAATGTGTAATTTGGGCTGTTTGGAGTGCAGAAGCAAGGTGGTTATTGCCTCTCTGGATTGTATTTTTAGCTACTAAAACAGAACACATATTCCCATCGATTCAACGGCTATCCAAGCTTTGGATTTCCTTGAGGTGCTCTCAAGCTCACTTGAACCGGAGGTGTTGAAATTCTAATCCTAGAAATGTATGTTTTAAGGCGTAGTGGGGGTTTGTTTTCGGCTCTTTTTGTTTAGCTTGTGTTGCCTTCTTGTTTCTTTTTCTTTCTTGTTTTGCTTTTTTTTGGGCTCCTCCTTGGAGTCCCCCCTTTCTAATAAATTTTTAGCTTAAAAAAGAAAAAAGATGTGGTTATTCCGGATGTTAGTGTTTAGGTTTATCGATTTTTTTTTTTTTTTTACCCCCCACACAACTTTGTTTTCTAGCTTCCTAGTATTATTCTTTTAAAATATAATTTGCCATTAAAAAAGGAGAAGAAATACCTGTTGGCATACATTGGGTTTCTTTAGGGCTTGATCGGGCATAAGACCAAAGTGGATGTGAGGAAAATGTGCCCACTGGACAAAAAAAATTAATATCAAATTAGGAAATATTACATTTATAAGTTATGCGAGTACAATAAGTGAAAAATCAATTGAACACATAAATAGATCCTTTCAGCACATATATAATATTTTAAATCCTATATAAATCTCACATTCTTTGCAGCTGCACTGAAGGCTTCCCTGTGACTTATGTCTGGGTTTCCTGCTTTGATACGTTGGATCTCCTCCCTGCAATTTTTAATATTATATACTTAAAATACTGAAACTTTTATGTGCTACTTTACATGAATAGGAATATTCAAATTAAATAACTGCAATGCAATACATACTCAGTTGCTTTATATCAGTAATTCAGTATTGCTTCAATGACATGTTTAAATGAACAGTGTGTATTAACACGTCTGCATACAAATCATAAGTTCATGAATTTGATTTAAAGGGGTTACATTTGCGGATTGGATTTCAGAAAAAGAAGGATCAAGTAGTGTTTCGACATGGTAATTCAAACAACAATTAACGTGGGAATCTGGCACCATAGAAATGCAACAATCTTCGATGAAAAAAGTTCGAGAAAAGACATCATCATCGAAGCTGTGCATTATGCAATCTGTCGCATAATTTTATTGTTCATAGGAATTCTAAATTTAACTTGTACTTTGTATTTCAGTTTGTCTAGCATCTTGCATCTTTCTAGTGTTCTAATGATATAGACAGTCATTAAAAAAAAGCTAAAGATAATTCATATAGTCTTAATTTGTCATGAAAAAAAATGTATTACATCGTTTTGCATGTAATTTCCAGAAAAGGTTTTATTCAAGCATAATATACACTCGATCTACATATATGCGAAGTGTACGAGACTAAAAGACGATGAGCATATATACTAAATATGCAATTAGCTGATCAAACTTAACTTTGGTACTTGGAGTTGTCTGCACGATTCAAATTACTACATGCAATTAGTTTTAATCACTTAAACTGTCAATGAATTAATTATAACAATTTGGTTTAGCAGAAAGCTTAATCAATATACATACTTTATGAACCTGTTGTAAGCTGAAGGAACTCTCTGGCGCTTTTCTGGAGCTGCAAATAGAAGACAAATATAATGACAAAATAGACTGATCTTACATTTATATAATTTGTTTGGCTGATGTTACACAGACACCCCCTACAGGGGGTGTGTTGACTTTACTCCGCTGCCGCTGCTTGTACTGTCTGCTTTGACGGATTGTACATTCCATCAAAATAGGAGGTGCCCACCCACTAGGGGGTGTTAGCCTAACACAACCCAATTTGTTTTCGTGCTATTTTTTGTATTCTCTCTCTCTCATCATAGCTTCATGATTATCTTTATCATTAATTTCTAGGGAAAACAACCTTTCTAATTTCATGTGGTACACATGCAACCCCACAAAGCTAGAAATGTATTACGAATGGTTTCTAAATTGCAACTGATCAAGTAGCATAAATCATCAATGGCAAATAAGTAAAAGAAAAGTGATTTGAACACTAGGGTTTTTGTTATGCCTTATTGTTATTCATGTTGTAATTCATAAATCATCATTGGCAAATAAGTAAAGAAAAGTAATGGTTGATGAGTACTATTGTAAGATCAGTCTATTGTCGAAGAAAAAGTTGAGCTTTTGTTAGTACAAGATTGACATCTATTGAGTGATACGGATAGGAAAAGTGTGAACGGATAGGAAAAGTGTGATGGTTTTGAAATGAAAGCTAAAGAGAGAGGGTTTTCCCACATGAAACCTAATAAATGTTCAAGACTCCATTTCGATGTAACCTTCTGAAAGTACAAACACTGAACTATTTTTATAACTTTTTTGATTCACTGATAACCTAACCGATTTATGCCTTTTATATCAAAAAAAGAATTCAAACAAAAGAAGCTTTGATCTTTATTTTATTTACTCAAAGATTTATAAAGGAATCTGATAATGCAAGAGATCTTAAAAACAAGAAAAACATCAAGAAATCTTACGTCTATTCACTACAGGAGGCTTGAGAAGCTCATCAACTCGAACTGGTCCGAATGGATCTGGAATCGGCTGATTCATCAACATGCTTGAAGGGTCGTTTCTCATCTCCTCCTGATTATTTTCATAGATGTTAAACTAATGACATATACATTTAGAAACTGGCTCTCCAAATATATTGTATAAACCGCTAGCAATTCATGTGTCCGGCTAAGAAACCCTAAATTCAGTATCATACATTAAGACCTGTACACATTAAAATCTGCCTTAATAAAAATTATAAACCCTAATGCAAGACATCTAAACAGTATGCCGAAATGGCATGATGTCAATACACACTTTCTCAATCAGTGTTGCTTATGATCATTTTTTTTTTTCTTTCAACAATGAAAAAAGAATATAGATATAAAAAAATGAGATCTAGCTGAGAGAAATTAGAACTACAAGCGAATTAGAGAATGACTCAAACAGAACCCTAACAAAGCACTAGCTAAACAAGCATTACATGGATCTATTGACGAAAACTCCGGTCTAGACTTCCATTGATACATCTATTGTTGACCCAAATATTGCTTGTTACTACGTATTAGTTAGCAAATTAATTTGTATTAGAGCTTTACCATTATGTTTGGATGAGAGAAGAAATTATGGCCAAGTTGGAGATGATTTGCAGCAGCAGGAAGAAGGTGTGCACGCATGTTCACAGATAACAGATTAGTGCAATGCCCACATCGAACTGTAACCGTTGCAAACAAACTGCTGCAGGGAACACTCACCTACAATATCAACAAAAAACCTTAAAGATTAGGGCGTTTAATCATATAGGAGATGTATAAAAGCGAGTAGATTAGGTCGTTTAATCATATAGAAGATGTATAAAAGCGAGTTCATATATAACTAATTTAGAAATTTCTGTATACAGCATATGTTGGTCTATTATTAACTTATACTAGAATTATAATAATATTGTTGCGTGTTATATATCAACGTTTTACAAGAATTATACTGTATATAATAATTGGTTTCGTGATATACCGCAAGGATAATGTCACAGAAGTTGCACTGGACATAGCAGAGCTGCTCGGAGGGCGGTGAGAGGTGATGGTGATGGTGATGGTGGTGCTCAGGTGTGAAAGGTGCTGAAGATGACATGTTTTTCTACACTTTCTTTCCTCTTGGTTTTGTGGTTTCTTAAAAATTGATGTGATTTGATTTGATTTGACTGATTGATAAGATCAAATGATGTAAGGATTGATTGTCGTTTGAGGATATGGCTTTGTTGTGTTTGTGTGTGGGTGACAAAAATGAGAATGAAGTAACAACGGAGAATGTGAGAGAAAACAGAAAGATCGACCCACTACATAGTAATATAGCACTGTTATAAATCAAACCCTACAGTTTTCTCTTTGTTTTTGTTTTTCTTATTATTGTTGCTTCTTGTTATTTTTTCGTTTCGTAGTAATGATTAATGAATGTTTCCTAATATACCTAAAACTTTTTTTCTTTTTTTTTTCTACCAAATTATTCTTTAGTGATAAATAATCTTGTTAGTTATGAAATCATCTTATATCGTCATTCTTTCGATTTCAATCAATAAAAAGATAATAGCTAGCAAGTTATGCATCAAACAAAGAAATTATGCTTCCTAAAAACTTTATTCCAACTAGATTAATAGTAACATAAAATCTAACAATTCAAAACAATCAAATATAGTAAGAAACAACCATATAAAAATCCTTAGATATAGGAAATACATGTCTTAGCATTTTGTTTTGCAATGTTCAAGATATGTACCGATCTTTCGTTAAAATAGTTATGTAGATGAGATTAATTTGAATCTTTTTATAATAGATAAAGGTGGGGCGGGGTATTTTTTCGGTTCAATTTTCCATATACAACCGAAACCGCCCCAAACATTCGGTCTTTCTAAAAATCAAAACTGCCTCGTCGGTTTTTCATTTGGTTTGGTTTTTTGGGTGCAGTATTTCCCCTTTTTTTGTTTTGATTCAGTTTTTTAGTTTTTCTGCCACCCCTAATTTTTCTAAGAGCTTGTGATTTATTAAAAACACTTTAGCAGAAGCTAGAGGCATAAACAAGATTCCAATGATTTTATACAAGCACATGTTGGATTCACAATCTAATCGAACTAAATAGGTTCAATGTATTCGCTCTTGTGAACTATGTTGGTCCCGAAATTTGGGTATAATGACAATATGTTTGATAAGATTAAAAACCATTCGTAATTTTCAAAAAAAAAAAAAAAAAAAAAAAGTTTATCAATTTGACACTAACACCATTCGTAATTTTCAACATTTATAATTCTTATTAAAACTGGATCAAATAATTACAAGAGATAGTTGCGGAACACTATCTCAATTGAATGACAAATGAAACCCTCATTTTACATGAATCACAGCTTGCTAGCTTAGCTAATGATTCAAGGAAAGGAGGACTATATCACTATAATACATTGTATTCTTTTTTTGTTTGGAATCTCTAACTATCGCTATACAGACTTTGTGCTTATATAGGTGGGTAAAAGTGAATTCAAATGTGTGCATTAGGTTACGTGTCAAACATCTGGTGGAAGAGTACATCTTTCGACATAGTGCTTCTATATGTTAGCGACTCTGATGTTGTTTGTAGCTTATGTACTCTACTCACTGACACCACCTCAATGAGGAAAAGTGTTTCTTCAGTTTGTCTTCGATGTCTATAAAGTTTTTTTTTTATTGAGCTTTATACAACACTCACTAACTTCTCATGAGGGAGTAAACTACTCATTGATTCTTAAGTGAGTAACACACTCACTAATTCTTCAGTGAGTAACATCCTCATTGTTTCTTCAGTGAAGGCTATTTTATGTTCAAATATTTGTCAAAGATAATTGGGTTAAATTTTAGCCCAAGAAACTTTCCAAGTGTACGGGACATTTTTACATCACCTGCTAACATGTCTTTTCGCATATTTATTATATCGAAGCAAACTTTGTTCCTATAACGCCATATAACCCAATTAGTGATTTGCAAAACCACATCAAAACATGTATTTAGAGACCTTTGAAAGGCAGTCGAGGAGATAAATACACAAAACACTTTATTGAACAATAAATTTCATTACTAAACTATATGGAAAAAGAATCCGAGTTTATATAGAAAAACGAGATGCCCCAAAAGCTAACAAATAATATAAATGACTGAAATAACTATAATCTTAAGTCTTAATAATAAAATATATGCTAGCATTCCACTTTAATTAAACTCAAACTGAAAAGCCAACACGAAGAGGCGTATCCTATAGTGCAACTTGTGTTATATGGAGTTTTAGTTTGATGCAATCCAAAGAGACAAAGTGTGTTGAATTATCTAACTAATGCGAAAAGAAACAAGTTATATATATAGAGACCCGTGATACAAAAAACCAATGCAACACGTAACTAGTTAAGATTTAATCATACTAACTAAGGTTGTAACCGTAGTTCCCAAATCCTTTACTAGATAGCGAAACAATGTAAAAAATAGTTTATAAGCAAACACAAATTTAACTTTTCAATCGTGTAAATTCTTTTTGAATAAATGAAAAAATTATGAAGTTTTACACATAAATAACACTTAATTGAATGACAATATAATGGTCTCTGACCAAGCAAACACATACCAAAAATAAGTTTGCAAGTGAACTCTTAAAATCATTGATAGGATCGGGGACCAACTGTGAGTTCAAGAGAGAGTAAATGTCCTTCTTAAAAGTTTACAATAAATATGAAGTGGTAAGCATTTACTCAGACCAACATTCTTTTTATGAAGGGGAGTACGAGGATATCACGTGTGGGGCAGTTTGGTTGGGATCAAGATCCTCTCAGGTTATAGTCAAAATGATTGATTATGTTGATTTTGTTGTAAGAGTGAATTAATAAGTGGGTTGATAATTTTTACTAAAAGAAAATATTTTATGTATTTATCTAGCTTATTTATGATTGGTGAATATGATCTATCAAGTTTGACACAACTTGAGAGAATCCTAATCCATTGGTATGTGTCAAACTTAGTAGAAAACTACATCTTCCATTTAAAACTTCTATTCTTGGAAACCCAACAACCTTATTTTAGTGAACAGTTCTGCTAAATTTTTATTGCTTTTTCATCAACTCGTACTTGATTTTACTTTATATAAAATATACTTTATCCCGCTCTTTCGCATTCGTGAAAAGTCTCTCCTAAATAGCTTAAGAGATATTTTGAGCTATGCTCTGTTGGGTGATCAGAAAGTTGATAGTTTCATCGGGGTATTGTCAACCTCTAATGAACCTTCTTCCTTCAGCTCCAGTTCCTTCTACATACTAGCTGACTCTAGCGAGTATGTCTTCAAGTTATCTTCGACTCCTTGATGATGTATGTGACTTGAATACATATTAATCCAAGCCAAATTATTGTAAGTGAGCAAACAACTTCTTCTTACTAGTAACTGTTCAGAGATGGAAGTAAACAAAAGAGAAACTTTATTAAGGATTACACTAGCCCTAAGCTTTTAAATCCTTAGCTTTTCTTCTTGCCCCTTTGCATCATCCCTGGCCTCTATTGCTCAATGCATCTTCCCTGAGAGTTCCTTAGCAATTTGACAAGGATTTAAAACATACCTTTTTAAGGGGTCATTTAATCTATAAACTCGTATGTATTTGATTAATTATTTCCCTAAATCGTTTCTTGTTGCATTTTAGGTACTTGGGACTAGAAAACTGGATATTGACGTATTTTTGGCTATTTTGGATGAAGAAACGAAGAAAAACGACCAAGTCGCAAATTCGTCAGGAATGGGACCCTGACATCGTCACAAGATACAACGTGATGCCGTAACTTGTATTTGAAGATAATGGTTTGGTGTAAATTCTACACGTGACGGCTCAGACTTTTCGGACAGCTTAAAAGCTGACGGCGTCACACTTCATGATGGCGTCACAAATCATATAGTGACGGCGTCAAAAAGGCGACACATCAACAGACTAAACCCTAATGACGGCGGGCTGACGGTGTCACAACCCATAACGTGACTCTGTCACAAGTGTAATCCTATATATATTTTCGTATGTTTTCCTTTATTCGCGTAACATCTTGGAGAAGTGAAACCCTAGACGATTTACAGAGCTTTTGTAAGGCTTTTGTAGCCACCATACTCATGTTTTATTGAAGTTAAGTGGTTCTTCTTTAATCATTCTAAATGTCTATGTGTTGTTTGATAATATGTTTTTCTTTTCTTCACTTTAACATGCTCGGCTAGATCTATTAGTGTTTGCTTAGATTTGAATGAAACCTAGTTGTTAATTATTGATTGTCGTCTCTTGTTGAATTGGTTGCCTCGCGTTAGGAGTAGGAAAACTAGCTTAATTATTATATGTAATAGCTTGTCCATCTTGCTAAATGCAACACTAGAGTGCACTAGTTGTTTTTCTCGTTGTATTTATTGCGTGAATTGCGGCTTGTAGATCCTAGGAGACTTAATAGACTTTAAGCTTTCTTAGGGGAGACTTATATGTTCATAGAGTTAGGGCATGTGGCACCTCTCTACGACCAATATTATGGAATACAACGCACCAATTAAAACAAGGACGTGACAATTCGACTAATCAATAAGAGATATCTAGGGAGTAAGGATAATCTAAGCAAACACATTTACCTATCATAAGAGTTACCACCAATTTACTTTTCCGCATAATTAGTTTAAGTTAGTTTAATTAGTTGTTAAACACCTACTCTTCAAACCCCGAGATTTTAATTGCTTTTATAAAAAACATAAAAATATAAAAAGAGTCATCTCTCACCTTTAGACCTATCTCGTCATACACTTCGGCCTTCACAACACTATTCCCCTTGAGAATGATCAATCCCCCGTGTCTTGCCTATACTACACTATAACGGTTAGGTATACTGCCTAGAATGATTGTAAAACTTCTTGAGGTTCGCAATAATCTGCATCAAGTTTTTGGCGCCGCTGCCGGGAAATAGTTTAGGTTTCGATTTCTATTTCGGTTAGGTTTACTCACTAAATTTCTATCAAGTGAGATTTTTATTTTCTTTTTATTAGCTTTCTTGTAGTCTATCTTTTTATATGTTCCCTTTGTTTTGTAACTCATATCAGTTGCCATCATGGTGGGTGATAATATCTTTGAACCTCTTGACCATGCCTAACCTATAAACTATGCACAACAACACCGAGCACAACCACACCAAGACCCACCAAATAACCAAGACCCACCTGAACCACCTCGAGCCTGTACTCTAGGTAAGTACTCCAAGCCAAGCCACCAAGGCTATCGAAACACCATTGAGCTTCCACAAAGAGCCAATGTGTCTCCCTTGCGATCCGACACCATCCGGTTGGTGCAAAACGGATGTGCATTCCATGGACTTTGTTTCGAAGATCCAAATCAACATCTCAAGGATTTTCTTAAAATTGTTGACTCCATTAACCTTGATGTTGCTACTCAGGAGACTACGCGTTTGCGTCTCTGCCAATTCTCTCTACATGACCAAGCTAGCAATTGGCTTAAGCGTTTACCCGTGGGATCCATCTCGACTTGGGATGATCTTACTTCTTGTTTCCTTGCACAATTTTTCCCACCGAGGAGAACTACTAAGTTAAGGAATGACATTTTGATGTTCCAACAATGTCAAGTTGAAACTCTTTACGAATAGTGGACTTGTTTCAAGGACTTACTCCAAAAAGTCCCTCATTATGGCATCGATTTTTGGCTCCAAGTCCAAATTTTCTATGACCATGTCAACCACTCCACAAGGCAAACCATTGACGAAGCAGCCGGTGGTAAGCTTTGTGATAAGAATGCGTAAGAATCATGGGGTATCATAGAAGATCTTGCTCTCTATGACAACGAATGTTGGAATGACCCCCGCGAGTTGAGCAAAACGGTCCAGGCAATATCCTTGCCTTCTAATAACTCAAGCATTCCCGATCGTAGGATCATTGAACTTGATGACCAAGTCAAGTTTTTAATGAGTTCCTACGAAGCTCCTAAACCTTCACGTCAAGTGAACAAAATCACTTCTTCTTGTGAATTATGTAGTGGTCCCCATGACACTCGTGATTGCATGGAACTCTCCGAACAAGCTTTTGTGGACTACGCATCCTCGCGTACCGACGGAGCGGGAGATAAGTTGTTCACTTTTAAAACCGAGCAAAACACTCTTGGTAATTCTTACAACCCCTCTTCGAAAAATCACCCAAACTTTAGGTGGAAAAAAACAAAAATTCATCTCAAAACAATTATTCCAACCCACCTAATCGTTTCCAACCAAGTGGTTCTTCCTCGAATCGTCCCTTTAATAATCCTTCCATTTCGAACAATTCAAACAATCTTGAAGAATTGGTATCTAATTTTATGTCATCTCAAGAAGATCGCTTGTCTAAGTTTGAAGCCAATTTCAAACAACAACAAAGCGAGATGACAATTAAAATTGACAACTTGTTAAAGGCTCTTAACAATCATGTGGTGACCCCTTCGAATAAAACTACCAAAAACACAAGTGGGGGTAGTGAAATCAAGGATCCTTCATCATCCAAACACGTTCACTTTGTCAACGCTATCACTTTACTACCACCATAAAGGAATGACAAGGAAAAAGAGAGTGAGGCCTTGATCGAAAAAACAAGGGACACCAAAAAGGAACCTAGGGATGATAAAAGCATAAATGAAAATGAATTAAGGGTTGATTACTTTGATAAGTTTCTCACGAAGGATGAACTTGCATACCATAAGTACTTATTAGATAATCCTAACCCACCTTATTACAAGAACCTACCAATCATCCAAAGAGGTAACCCATCGAATATAAATATACCATGCAATATTGGACATGTGCATGTGTGGAAAGCTTACATCGACCTTAAGTCCCCTATAAACATTATGACTAGGATACACTACAATTGGGTTATGAAAAAGCAATTAGTACCTAGGAGAGATCCTATGACAGGTAAAACAAGTAATTTTGTAGGGAGAGTTAAGGGGATGCATGTATATGTAGGAAACTTTACTTACATTATGGATTTCTTGATAGTAGAGGATATTAGTCCGAAAATTGACTATAGCTTATCTCACGCAGTGTTAGGAAATCCATTCGTGGACGTTTCTAAAATGACTAATGAGCCATCCCTAGGGATAGTTAGGTTTATGGAAGAAACAGACGAGATTGCCTACCAAATGCCGTATAAGATTGAGCAATTCTGACTAATGCCAAACCTAGAAAAGGAACTCAAGCAATCGGTCTACTATAGAAATGAAGAGGATAAAAGAAGAGGTGTAGACTATGTGACGAAGAAGATACTTGGTTTTTACAAAGAATGTCTACAATTAGGGCCAGAATATAAAACTACGATAGAGGATGATAATGAGAATGTGACGGATAATGGAGTCACGTAATATGGCATGACTTTAAGTCTAGCTACAAGACTTTTAAATTAAGAAAAGAGCTTATTGGGAGGCAACCAAAGTTTTTAATTGTTTGTTTGTTTGTTTTTATTTTTGTTTGTGTCATATATGTGTTTCATCATTATTGTTTAGCTTTCATGTTTCGAATTAATTTTTTAAATGCTTTATTTTTTTTTAACCTCGTCTTAATAACATATAAATGTATTTTACAAAAAGATAAGTGTAGGGAAGTTCATATTTGTTTTTAAAAGAACAAAAATTCGAACATGAGAATTTTACAATATATGATAAGCATATATATTTTATCGTATTTGTGTGTTTGTTTGATTCAAATGCTTGTATCGAGTCACAATGAATGTTTTACAGGAAATTCCAGGTTTTAATTATAAGATTTTTCCAGGAAACAAAACGTAATAATCTGTAAGGTCTATCCTGACGGCGTCAGGATTAACACCTGACTGCGTCAGGCACTATAGCAGAACAGTTTTCCATATTTTTGTTTTTCTGTCGAAACTTAATTTTTGAAAATTTCCAGAATTTTTAAATTTCCAGATTTCTGCAAACATTTATTTTGCAAGCATTATATCTTATTTGCTTTTTAGGATTTAATTTTATTATATATAGTATTTACCGCCGATTTTATGCGAGGTTGCGTGTTCATTTTCTTAGTAATTTATAGGTTATATTGGACAAGAAGATCCAAGTGCATTATGTATGAGAAGCTACAAATAACTTTATCTTCTTGGAGGTGGATTTAACCGTATTTCATTCCGTCCATACCGAGCTAATCAGGGGAGTACTAGTTTCTTTTATCTCTTTTATTTTTCCCGTTATCATATCTTTGGTACTTTTCAAGAACATTGGGGACAATGTTTAATTTAAGTGTAGGGAGGGTAAAAAGGGACACCTTAAAAACTAGAACTCATTTGTTATTTGTTTTATTTTTAATTAATTGTGTAATAAACCGAAAGAAATACTTGTGAAGGTAATTTCAGCACCAAATTTAAATTTTTTTATGGCATATACGAGTGAGACTTTAGTCTTAATAAGCGTCTCATGGATAGGAATTATATAGATAACACAAAAACCCTACCACTGAAAATTCCCCCCCCCCCCCCCAAAATGTGAGGTTCGCCTTTAGACATATAGGAAAAAGCATTCACCTTTAATGCTTATGAGTGTACTGGTAGTATATAGATTCTAGAACTTGCTTTTGTGATGCATTCCGAGATCGCTAGTGAGACTACATTCGTGTAGTTAGGATTTAGTAAATGATAAGAGGCATTAAGATAACCCTTGTTTTAAACCTGTTTGTTATAACTACATTGGCTACACCAGTTAAGTAATTACCACACACCCTTCCTATGTACTCATTTTTAGTACAAGATACCCCTAGTTAACCCCTCTGAGCCTATCTTTTTCACGGTTCTCGTGATATTTTGGTGGATTCCGAAATATTAATGAAGAGCATTGTTTACAATCCACCCTCAAATATACACCCAAATCGCCTTAGCCTTCCTTGTATGCACTCATCCTTAGTGCATTATTGTTATAACTTATATGTTAAACCCTTTGTTTATTGTCTAGTTAATTACATGGTTGCTAAGTCGAGTCATATCTTGTAAATACAGTTTTGGAACGATTGAGACTCATGGGTTTAGTACTATCTGTTATGGAGTAATGGGGAAGAAAGTCAAAATTATTACCTCCATATGTATGTTAATGTCTTAAGTACTCGACGTGTTTTGATCCTCTTAATTTGGGTCATTAGTTGGGGTGGAAATTTTTCAGTGGTAGGGTTTTTTCCTATATCTAAAGGCGAATGTTAATTTCTCATACACTCTTGCCCTACAATCCGCAAAATATACATCCATATGTATGTAGGGCAAGAGTGTATGAGAAAAAAATCAAAAAAAAAAGAAAAAAAGAATCGAAAAAAATAAGACAATGAGAAAAAAAGAAAGAAAGAAAAAAAATATATACGGATTACCATCCCGCCTTTTTATCTTTTGTTTAAGTAAAGAAAAATAAAAGAGTTAGAAGTTAGTCAGTCGAGTCTTGGCTTAGCAACACCATGTTTTACATGTGATTCACTTAGATAATTGACTTGCCACAAGTAAAAATCTCTATGTCCACAAAACCGTGTTTTCCATACCCTTACACCTAACGTTACAACCCTTTAAAAGTCCTCTTTGATAGTTTATCTTAGGTGCTTATGCCAAAGTGGTGGAGGTTTGATCCACTAAAAGCCTAATGTAATCTATGTGCTATGACAGGTAGAGAGTGTTTATTTTTATCGTTTCCATACATGTTATACGACTTATACACCCGAGAGATGAGATAATCCAAACATTTTATGTGAGGTGGTAGTATGTAATTTCCGTGCTTGTTATGATTATTGTGGAACAAATGTGCGTTGTAATTACTTTTAAACCAATGCTAAATAATCCCTAACTTGTAAATTGATTAGGATAAAAGCACATTTGATTGAGGACAAGTAAATCCCTAATGTAGGGATATTTGATAAGAATTTAAAACATATCTTTTTAAGGGGTCATTTAGTCCCTAAACTCGTATGTATTTGATCAATTATTTCCCTAAATCGTTTCTTTTTGCATTTTAGGTACTTGGGACGCGAAAACTGGATATTGACATATTTTTTGCTATTTTGGACGAAAAAATGAAGAAAAATGACCAAGTCACGAATTCATCAGGAATAGGACCCTGATGGCGTCACAAGATACAACATGACACCGTCACTTGTATTTGAAGATAATGATTTGGTGTAAATTCTACATGTGATGGCTCAGACTTTTTGGACAGCTTAGAAGCTGACAGCGTCACAATGGCGAAACATCAACAGACGAAAACTTAATGACGGCGGGCTGACGGCGTCATAACCCATAACGTGACGCCGTCACAAGTGTAATCCTATATATATTTTCGTATATTTTCCTTTATTCATGTAACATCTTGGAGACGTGAAACCCTAGACGATTTACAGAGCTTTTGTAAGGCTTTTTTAGCCACCATACTCATGTTTTATTGAAGTTAAGAGATTCCTCTTTAATAATTCAATATGTCTATGTGTTGTTTGATTATATGTTTTTCTTTTCTTCACTTTAACATGCTCGGCTAGATCTATTACTATTTTCTTAGATTTGAATAAAACCTAGTTGTTAATTATTGATTGTCGTCTCTTACTGAATTGATTGCCTCGTGTTAGTAGTAAGAAAACTAGCTTAATTTTAATATGTAATAGCTTGTCCATCTTACTAAACGCAACACTAGAGTGCACTAGTTGTTTTTCTCATTGTATTTATTGCGTGAATCGCGTCTTGTAGATCGTAGGAGATTTAATAGACTTTAAGCTTTCTTAGGGGAGACTTATACGTTCATAGAGTTAGGGCATATGGCACCTCCCTACGACCAATATTAAGGAATACAACGCGCCAATTAAAACAAGGACGTGACAATTCGACTAATTAATAAGAGATAACTAGGGAGTAAGGATAATCTAAGTAAACACATTTAACTATCATAAGAGTTACCACCAATTTACTTTTCCGCATAATTAGTTTAAGTTAGTTTAATTAGTTTAATTAGTTTAATTAGTAGTTAAACACCCACTCTTCAAACCCCAAGATTTTAATTGCTTTTATAAAAAAAGCTAAAAATATAAAAAGAATCATCCCTTACCTTTAGACCTATCTTGTCATACACTTCGGCCTTCACAAGACTATTCCCCGAGAGAACAATCAATGCCCCGTATCTTGCCTATACTACACTAAAACGGTTAGGTACACGGCCTATGAGGATTGTAAAACTTCTTGAGGTTTGCAATAATCCACATGATCCGTGCTGAAAGACACTTATATATAAATATATGCAGTCTCAGAACAGGATGCTCGTGTGTAGTGTGAAACCAGGCAAGTGATCACCTGGGTCGTTTCCCAACGAGGTGTGAATGGAAAACTGTGAAAAGCTTTGGATTAGAGTGATTGATGATTCAGATATTTTTGATTTTGCTTTTTAACAATTCTAAATAACAAATTAAAACAAATATGCACAATAAAATTGAACGCGATTTAATTAACCTAAAAACGCGTAACGGAAAAGCTAAAATGGGACTAAAATTAAAATTTATAAAATTTAAAACCTAAAAATGTAAAATTACTTAAAACTTATTTAAAAACTTAAATTTATTTTTTATACTTTTTATTTAATTATTATTAATTATTTATTAATTTAATTACTTATTAAACTATTTAAAATTATAAAAATACTAAATGAACAAAGAAAATTCTAAAACTTTTTCTAAAAATATTATAAGATGAGAAAAAGCTAAGAAAATTATAAAAATGAAAATTACTTAATTAAAATTTAAAAAGATAAATTCTATTAAATAGAAGCTATCACTATATTTCTATTTTTGGTTTTTCTTAAGGTCTAAAAATGAAATTATATTTTTCCTAGATTACAAATGACAAAAGAAAATTATGAAAATCAAAATTATATTTTTCTGATTTATATTCTATTTATTATGATTTAATTATTACTAGAAACTAATTAAAAGGATTAAAAATATTAAATGACTTAGGAAAAATCTGAAAAAATTAGGATAAGTCTAAAATAATATTAGAAAGATAAGAAAAATAAAAGTTGAAGTTTAATAAGCCTGATAAGCACTTTTGGGCTAATAAGCAGTTTGCTAATAAGCCCAAAATAAGCTAAAAAGCAGGAAAATTGACCAAATGATCAGGACAAGCTTAAACAACTATAAGAAGCATGAAACAACTTAAAATGCACAATAAGCATAAGAAATAAGCAAGTTAAGCACTATGGTCAGCTGTGGAACTTATGCAGAAATAGCAGAAAACTAGCTAACTTGCAGACCAAATTAAGCTAGGTAATAAGCTACTGAGATGAAAACTTAAGGGGGAAAAATCAAGATAGCACTACTGAGTATCTAAAAATCCTAAAAGCCCCATCACAATCTTGCCAATTGAAGTCCAATTGGATCAAAGTTCAGCAACCAACAACACTAGGTCTGCTGTGGTGGGGTCTGATTGTGCAGACTTTGCACAATATTGCACAGACTAATTGAGACCTATCCAACTTTTGTCACTACACTAAATGGACTATATTAAGCTCAGAGAAACCAAGTTTGAGTGCCAAAAGAGCTTATAGCAGCTTATGACTTATTTGGTCAGTCTAAGAGGCTGAAAATTGCACAGTGGGCTAAAATCTCACTTTTCCATCTAAATTGCTAAAGAGAATCTGAAAACAGCTTAAGTACATATCATAATGCTTAATCTAAACTGGGCAAGAAGCAAATAAACAGTAGAGGGCTTGTTTGGCCCTAAAACTGCTTGTGCCAAACACTCCTTTCCAGGGACTGTTTGGTTATTTGATCTAATTCAGGCCAATTCAAGCTAGGATAAATGATGAACTAAGCTTATCTGATTTATTTAATAACTAATAAGCAATAAAAGTTGGAAAAACAGCTTATTAATAAGCTATTGCTAATTTTAGTCTAATTTAAGCTTATTTGACTGTTTTAAAGGAAAATAAGAACTGAGCTTGATTAAAACTTATATAACTGATGAAATATGCATATAAACTAATAATAAGCTAGAAATAATATAAGGAAGCTATAAATAAGCAATTGCACAGTACTATGGATTCTTAAGCCAAAAATTGAGAAGGCTTACAACTGAGAAGAGGCTTATAACATAAGGGAACTAGATCAGAACACCCTAGCTTGTCAACAACAAGCTAGATACCCAGAAAAAGCCTTCCAACTCAGCTTATTACCCCAGTCAGCTTATTTTTGAGCTTATGTTGACTTTCATTGACCATCTTGGAAAAACTTGTTGAAACTGAATAAAAGCTTACAAAAAGCTTCTGAGAGCTTTTAAGAGCTTATAAGAGTCCTTAACTGAGCTTGTGGTAATTTATTAACAACTTATTAGCTTAATTCGTATCACAGAAAAGCTTGAAATATTAAAGTAACTTAAAATTAACTACAAGTTGTATGTAAATGAGATCAAAGTGACTGAATATAACTTATATTGATTACTGGAAAGGAGAATTACAAGATTACAACTAATTAAATTAAAATACGATTACACTAATTTTTAACTACTACATTTATCTATTACATTGCTTTCTATATATACAATATTGAAATGGGAACTTCTAGTCGACATCCTCTGAGCTCAATCCCACCTTTGAATTACTTCAAGTCATCTCAATCGTCCATTTGTGCTTTTGGCGGGAAAACAGGACAATTGGCAATTTCCTCTGATTTAGCTAGTGGGAGTGGGAGAGTTGCATTAATTGCATTTGGCAATGTTAGGTAGTGTGTTTGGAGGGGGAAATGATGTGGTGAAGCCAGCTGGGGAAAATGATGAGGTGGTGGTGATGTGGTGTAGTTTGGCGGTTCGAAGGAAGAAGATAAGTTTGACTGTGGTCAAACTTTTTATTTAAATAAAGGTTGGGTGGGTCGGGTTTTATTAGTTGTGGATTGGGCTGGGTTATGTTTTGGGTTGGGTTGGGTAAGTAGCTGGGTTAGGATTTTGGGTTTATTGGATTTGGTTTAGTGTTTAGATCCGGATTTTGGTTTTAGATAATCATAGGGACCAATCTTGTAATTTATGCATAGTTGAGGGGCTGAGTTGTCATCTTCCAAACTATCTTCAAGGGACTAAACCTGCCATAAAACAATTACACAAGGACCAAAGTTGTAGTTTTTTGCATTTTATAAACTTTAGGGACCTAATATGTAAATTTGGATTTTAGAGGGACTTGTTTTGTAAATTCCCAAAAGTTATCAAAAGTGTTCCAATTTGTAAATTATGAGTAGTACAAGGGTATTTTATGTTAAATTCCAAGTTTTAAATACCCAGGGACTAATTTTGCCAATTTTGATACTTGAGGGGTAAAAGTTGCCATTTTGTGTAAACTTTTATCCAGGGATTATTTGTAAACAAGTTTGATTATCCAAGGACTTAAGTTGACTTTTTGCTCATTTTAAACATTCAGGGACTAGATCTGCCAATTTGTGAAACTCCAGGGACTGAAAGTGACAATTGTGTAAACTTTGTTCGTTTTTCATCTGTTTTCAATCTTTTTGTTCCTGAGTCAAATAAAAACACATTTTATGATATTTTCTGTATTATTTGACTTTTCAGAGTGTTTTTGGCTGTTTATGTGGGTTTGAACAAGGTAAATATATGTGTATTTAGACACATATTGAGGTTTGCAATAATCCACATCACAATTTTGGAATCCAACTTGATATCTTGAGAAAGTCTGACTACCTGAGTGGTGGATGCCAAGTGGAACTCACTTTCTCTCTAAAAGAACAATTGATTGTATTTGTTGATAAAGAACACCTCAGATTCAGGTTCACCTATAACCTTGCCATCTTCTCCAGCTATTCCCTCAAGTGGGGTTAGGTATTTCTACTACCATCTACCCTGGGTACTTCAGTGACGAAGACGTTTTCATGCTGAAATCTCTTAATTTTCTTCTACTTTCCCTAAGCTGGTTGCTTCTTTTGAAAAGGAAGATCAACTTGAAAAAGTTTAAGGGGTGTTGGGATGTTTAGCTTAGTAGCAATGTTTCTTACCAATGTGAACTTCTAATAGAGGTTAGAAAGTAGCTGAGGAGTGTCCTTAAGCTTCAAATGCCTGGAAATGTCATGTATGTCAATCGCTTCAGAGAACCCAAGCTTGTTTAGAGTGAAGTTAGTATATGTCACAAAATTCCTAACTTCATTATTTCTTCTTAAGGTTATTGGTTTTCTATGAAGGATATGATTCTCGTGTAATCTGTGTTGATCTTCTCTTATATCGTTCTAGCAATTTTCTCTACTCAACGACTTGTGAAAGTTTAAGTTTATCCAGGTCCTTTGCATTAGCCTCATATGTTGCTTTCAGGTCAAACAATAATTTATACCCTTTAAGCATCAACTGAACTTCCTCAACATAGTGGTAAGCATGTATTCCCTTCACTGTATAGACAGGAACTTGTAGAGGTTGTTGGACTGATTTACTCTTATGCATGAAAGGAATTAATAACTTCATTGAAGATTCCTCTGAGGCAATTCTTTTACATTTGCCTAAAGACGTGGTAGATAGACTTCTGTTCAAAGAATGATGCTTTGTCTCTTGGTTGTCATTAGAGTGATCTGAGCCAAAAAGTTTTTCAGTAAACTTTTCAAAGGACTGCTCAGGGAGAATGGAGCTGATGGGGGTAGGCATTGGGATGTTGACCTTGATATTTTTCAGTGCAGATTCATCCTCTGGTTATGCCACAGAGACCAAGGCCATGTGATGCTCCCCTTTAGTTGATGGAAATGGTCTGACTTATTCAATGTAAGCATTAGCAAGGGCTTGAACATTTGTAAAAGCTGATGCAAGTTCTTCTACCACAGGACACTTTGACAGAAGGTTCTAATGGCACATATCATTAGGTTTCTGGGTGGAAACTAGGGGTCTCATGATAAGCTGAATGAAACCTAGCAACTTATTGCATACGGCTGATCTGGGGTATAAACTTAGATTTTTCTAAATTGATCATTAATGCTCCAATGGAAAATTTGATCCCTAAAACGCAAGGCAAAAATATTTGGTGTACAAGATATATATCCATGTTGATAGAACACCTGCTAAAAGATCAATACCACCACCATGACTATGAAATTTACACCGGCTACCAGAGAGGAACATCCACATATTATGACAAAACTATTGCTGAAGAGGTGTACATGACACCTCACATGTTCAACATATGTTGTGACCTTGAAGGTCATCAGTCTTCGATCTCTTCATTTATGAAGATGCATGCTGAGGGGTCCACTACCAAGCTTTTGTCTGAGGCCTTTGTACATGATACCTCTAAGCCCGAAAGCACCAACTAGAAATGAACCCAACCCTTATAAGATACCAGGAAGCACAAACAAAAGAAAACAATCTCTAATCTACACACTGAGGTGACCATAGAGGCTCCCCAAGGTAACCCTCAGAGTCTAGTTTCCTCCATGCATGAGGACTTGGAAAACCATGAAACCCTTAGCTGTTGAAAAGGTAGCTGATGTACAGCAAGGGGCAATGCAACTAACCTTCTACGAATCTTCTTTAGGAGGTGAATGTGAAGATCAGGGCCACCCCCGACCCACTAGAGAGTCAGAGTCAGCACAGTCTATCCCCTCTATACACCCTGTCTCTGCAGCTTGGGAAGATGGACAAGGTTTGTTAAAGCCCGATCTTGACTCAAACATTCCCACCTTACATAACCTTTCGGTCTCTGGAACCTTCACTTCAGAGACTGATGTTCTTTTTAAAAAAATCATTCCTGATGATAGTGTTAGTGCAAATATTACGATATTTAATCTAAACGGTCTCTTATGTTTTAATGATCACAAACATGTAACTTGTAATACATAACGTAAAATGTACAAGTTTCTCGGTTACACAAATCATCAAAGCATACACCTCTCGACATGCTTCAACAACTGGTTCGACTATGTTTGTTAAATTGCATTATGATCAAACCATTTAACAAACTATTAAGAATGTTTAAAATACTTTTTAGAGTCAATAAGTATTTTCAAACATCGACTTGCATTTTATACAATGTATAAAAACGTTTTTTATAAAACTCGTCGAGTGATCAAAGAATCCAAGTGAATAAATATTTTTTAAACGCATTTAAAATAAATGTTTTTCACTAATTATATTTATTAAAACTAACTAGACATTTTTAATCATGTAATTAATTAAATAAAAAATAATTTAGTTGAACCCTTAGTCCCCAAGTAATTCTAGAAGATTTAATTTAAAAATGATTTTAGGACAAGGAAGTGAAAAACACACTAGACAAAAAGATGATATCTTATGACACCCCGCGGATCTGTATTTTGTATGGCAGATCCATATTTTACGGATCGGGGATCCGCCTAAGTGCCAATTTTGGACAGTAAGGTTCACCTATAAATTAGACCCATTTCTCATATTTTTGGATGATGGTTTTTCCACCTTTTCTCCCACATAATTTTCACACACTTTAGTCACCATCATAACCAAGCTTTGCAATGTAACAACACACATTCTCAAGTCCTTTAATCCCCACTAAATCTTGATCATGATGCTCCTAACATTCATTTATTATAAGCATGTTTCCACTTGATATTTCATCCAAGCAAGCTTAGAGATCTTGCCATCTTGATCTACGACAAGCACACCAACATATGAAGATCAATCACAACAAGATTGGAGGACGTGTGATCTTCATTCATTGAAGGCTTATTATGACAAGAAGTTCCTTTAGTTTTGTAATTCACATCCACTAGACACTCATGTCTTGGATCATCATCATGCACCATCTTGTATCACTATTATACAACAAACTAGAGGTTAGGAGGTTTATGTGTTTAGGCCATAAAACACAAGGTTTGTTTTGTTGGGCCGCAAAACATATCGGGTTTGGTTGTACTCGAAGAAGAACTCGATACTTAGCTTAGTATCAGTAAAATTGTAAGCGGTAAGGCGGTTTATGTGTTTAGGCCACAAAACACAAGGTTTGTTATGTTGGGCCATAAAACATAACGAGTTTGGTTTTACCCGAAGAAGGACTCGATACTTAGCTTAGTATCGGTAAACTTGTAAGCAATGATTGTAAGGTTTTCTCCGCCGAGAAGGGAGCTTGTTGATCTAGTGAAGTAGCTCTCGAGTTGGGTACTCGGGGAGTGGAGTAGGGAGAAGAGGAGCTTCGTGACCAAACCACTATAAATCACCATGTCTAGTTTTCATTTCCTTTTACTTATCGCTTTACATTTATATTTGCATGTATCGCTTTATACTTGCATTACGTTTATGTTTGTGCTATGTTTTGTGGTGTGTTTATCTTTGTGTTGAGGTGATATGAACTACTTTATGATTGTTATAGTCATAGATCTATCATTGGCACTTTTCATATTCACTAGTACAAATCTGGGAGTTCGTCACACATGTTGTTTTTTGAATGGCCACACAGTCAGATATTTATGTGACTAAATGTACCAGAATAAAATAAACAGCCACACTTGAACTGATTTTGTGTGACCATTTCAAAATTTCATTGTCGCACATTTTAATATTTATGTGACTAGAGGTAACTGGTATTTTTTTTTTTTTTTTTTTTGATTATTTAGTCACTTATAATTTGGGATGTGTGACAGATACAAATAAGTTTGAAACATTAGCCACACTATATATATACATATGTGACAAATATATGTCACACAATTGAACAGTGTGACCAAAACCTATATATGGTCACATGAAGTAATTGTGTATGTGGCTAAATCGTATAGTCAAGTTTGTCACACATTATTTAAAAGTGACTGCTATTTTTTGCTGAACATTTAGCCAAATATGAATTTGAAATGTGTGACAACTGAAAAGTAAGTTTGAAGCATTAGTCACGTTATTCATTTAAAAGTGACAAATATATGTGACACACTTGAACAGTGTGACCAAATGTTATATATGGTCACACTAAACCATAGACATACATGATTAAGTGTAACCAAAATTCGATACATATGTGGGAAACTAGAAGGGGGGTTGAATAGTTTACCGGTTTAAAATTCTTTTAAAAATCTTGTTTTAAAAGTTGGCTATTGGAAACTTTGATTCGAACTCTATGTGTAATCAATCAACACCAATATGAACTACACACTAAACTAACTAATATAAACTAATGAAAGTAAAGAGTAGAGTTGGAAAGATCAAATCGAGACAAAGGATTTATAGTGGTTCGGCTACGAACTTTCGCACTCTCCTCGATACCACACTCGAGATTCAAGCACTATGTCAACAACCTCCCTTCAGGCGGAGAAAACCGTACACGTCGCTTATCCTATTACCGACACTAAGCTAAATGTCGAGTGCTAATCTTAGCTAGCACCAATCTACCAAGGTCCACGTGACCAAACACTCAAGCCCAGTGGCTTCAAGAGATCACCAAGATCTCGACACGATCACAAAGATCAACTCTCACTTCACTCTACTTAATCTAACTACTTTAGATCCTTTGACTACTCACACACAAGCCCAATGGCTTCAAGTGATCTTCACTATCTCTTAAGATCACTATGATCTTCACTCACACTCTCACAAAAGAAAGATAATCTTGATGTATGCTAAGATACAACAAGGATGTAACAACTGTTACAAAACCTAACCACTACAACTCTTGTCTTCTTGAAGATCTTGAGTTCTTCTCTTGCTAATGAAGAGGGATGACAACACCTTGTATCTACTTGGATACTTGTGTTCTTCTCTTGCTAATGAAGAGGGATGACAACACCTTGTATCTACTTGGATACTTGTGTTCTTCTCTTGCTAATGAAGAGGAATGAAGAGGATCACTTGAAGGATGATTGGATCACTCTTGAACAAAAGAAAAACTAACCTAATTTATCTAAGAAAGAAAGTGTGAAGAGAGTATTCAACTCAGAAAGTTTTGTGTGTGTAAGGATGCCTAAAAACTGTGAAAGGGGTGGGTATTTATAGGCAAAAAAAATCTGAACGTTACAGAAAATTTTGTACGGACGGCTCCGTTAAATACCCCACGGCTCCGTTAAATTTAACAGAACCGTGGAGCCGTCCTAGACTAGGACGCTCCAAATTTTGTCTTTTCTGGTGAAAACTTATTTGGGAAAGGTTGGAGCTGATTTTGGGGGGAAAAATAGCTGTTGTGATTTTCAAACATATTTTTCCATTAAAACATTTCTTAATATTTCAAAAATAATTTGTCATGTGTATTTTTGAAAAAATGTTTTGTCCCATTTAAAATGTGAATTTTCAAAACATAAATTCACTTCTTTGATCACTAGTTCAAGTTGTAACTTTGTTCAAGAGTGATTTGCGTAGAAACGGGATCTTCCGATTAAAGACTTGTTTACGTTGATTTTAACGTATCGTGATTTCACATTTTGTCATCCTCAAAACGTGAAGTAATCGAAAGATATAAATAACGTTTTTAGAACATTATTTGCATCAACAATCTCCCCCTTTTTGATGATGACAAAATATAAACTCATGTTAGGTTAAAATTAGTGTTAACAAGTTTTTAATGAGTTTGCTCCCATTTCTCCCCCTTTTTGTCTAATCAAAAAGGTGACAAAGGCTCCCCTTGATGTGTACTCCCCCTCATTTGGAGAACACAAAGGAATCGAGCAATGGTTCTTGCTACAAAACAAAGTTAGAAGATACATATATAATATGTAACAAGTAGCAGATTATGACAAATATCCAACCACACAAGAAGAAAAGTAGCTAAGAGCTAAAAATGATAAGGAACAACCCTCATAAGAACCCATTCATTCATTAAAAGAAAATAAATGT
Source organism: Artemisia tridentata subsp. tridentata (assembly GCA_021014915.2). Lineage (NCBI taxonomy): Eukaryota > Viridiplantae > Streptophyta > Magnoliopsida > Asterales > Asteraceae > Artemisia > Artemisia tridentata. The sequence continues at coordinate 179,641,953 of CP139505.1, forward strand.
CATACATGGATATGACTTCATGGAAACATAAAAGAGACAATGATAAGCATAAATCCCTAATGACTAGAGGCATGTTTCATTTCCAAGAGGGCTCCTAAAGACCTATTGTGGGTTGGGAGGTGGTGGAGATTGGGGCCCCATTTGGGGTGGTGGTGGTGTCAAGAGATGTTCTATAAAGTAGAACATGAAATGAATCTCATCTCTTAAGAAGTAGATGAGGTTACGGTTATGGAGACAACATAGGCAATTAGCACTATGTAAATCAAAGGGATGTGGTTGATTGGGTTGTGCCATGATAGGAGATGGTGATTGTGGTAGGTTTGTTGGGGTGAAATTGGCATGGCATTGTCCAATGGAGTTAAGGGGGATGGTGTGTACTCCATTGATGATGTAGTGTAGAAGGATGATGAAGATGTTGTGTAGGTAGATAATGTTTTAGAGGGTGCATAAGGTGGTGATGGTGAGTATGGAGTGGCTTGGGAAGGTGGTGTCATGGCTTCATCATCTTTTGTGAGATCCACAAAGAGTGGTTTTGAGGGTGGTTTCACGGTTATCCTAGGTTTCTTGGAGATGTGAGAGGTTGAACCATGTGTGGAGGACATGGTGTTTGTGTGATGGGAGGTTGAAGGTGAAGTGCAAGATAAGCTTGCAAGGGTGAGGCCTTAAATAGGCAAGTTGGGTGAAATTTGAATTAAAGTTGATGGGGGTGTCCTATGGTGTAGGAAGGGAATCCTAAGGTGTGTTAGGTTTGCAAAGATTTGCAGGTTTGAGATTAGGGGTGTAGGGTTTTTGGTAGGAACAGTAAAAATCCGTCAAATAGGGGTACGGTTCCTTTAAATGACCCACGGTACCGTTAAATTTAACGGTACCGTCCATATTTAATGGTACCATGCCACTGTTTGCAAGAAGATTTATGTGCAGGCTATTCTGGGCAACTAGAGGGATGTTTTCTAGGGGAACTAATTCCTGGAAATGATAGTGCCTCAACTCACTAGTACTTGTTTTCCTAAAGTGTCCCATTTAAGCTACAACTAGCACATAAAGACTATCATGTAGTTTCCTAGGATAATTATAAGCATGCAATTAGAAGGGACAAAATAGGCTATCATCCAAATATCACATAGATAGATTAGGTAAGGAGATAGTTAAGCATGCAATAAATCAATTAGCATTCATTCATAGATAAATCTTAATAAGAAACATAGATTTCTTCAAGACTTATGACTTGAGCATTCCCCCATTCTTGGCATACTCTTGTCTTGAGCATGAGTCTCATTTTCATGATTTGGATCATCAAAGGGTGCATAATGGGTTGAGGATTCGGAAATGAGGATTGATGAGACATGTGACTCGTTTATGGGTTGCATGATGGGTTTGACAAGGGAGTATTGAGGACCGTTAAGGTAAGGGTGTAGGTTCATGAAATGGTGATAGAGACGGGTTAGGAACATCCCATAGGGTATCAATTTATTCTTGATACCCTTGAGATGGACAATTCGCTTAGCGAAGAAGTAAGCGAGGTTGTATGGTTGTTGGGTTGGGAGACAGTAAATCATATGAGCACAACACGCCGGGAGTTGCTCACGATTTCCTATGAGACTTAGAACATTTTCTCGCAGGATGACTACCCAAGAAAGTAGTTCATGACGAACCTCTTCCAAACGAATTTTCGTTGGATTAGGGTAAGAGGGGTACTTATAAGTACGGATGAGTTTGGTTAGTTCGGTTGGAGAGGGTATGTACGAACAGTACAGACTATTCTCCTCACGATAGTGAAAGAGAGACTCAAGACACCAATCTTCAGTATAGGCACATTGCCCATGATTGGGTATTCGAATGATCTGAGCAAATTGCTCAAGAGTTAGGAGGAATTTGAAGTTTTGGACCTGATGAGTGTGTAAATACTCATCATTTTTGTCCCATCTGAACTGCAAAAACATTTAAAAACACTCAGAAATGCTTCAAAATACATAAAATATCCTTGAATTGTTTTTATCTGTTTCATGTGCAAAAGAATTGAAAACAGTTGAAAAATGAGCAAAGTTTCATAAATGGCAAAAATAGTCCCTGGGCATTCAAAAATGGAAATTCACAAATGGTCCCTGGAAATAGTTTTGATTTGTGGCAGTTATGGTCCTTGGATTTTCAGAACAAGACAACAATGGTCCCTAAGGTTTAATCCTAAATCCAATTCTACCCTAAAAATAACTAAACCCAGCCAAAATAACCAAACCCAGTTACCAACCCAACCCAACCCAATCCTTAACTAAACCCCAGCCCAACCAAAACAAAACCCTAGCCCAATCCTTTTAAAATAAAACCCAACCCACACCCTTAGCTAATACCCCAAGTTTGACTCAGTCAAACTCTTATCCCCTTAAATACCACCCCGCCAAAATACCATACCAGAAACCACCCCCCACCTCACCTCTTATCCCTGACAAGCCTACACCTCTCCTCTTATCCCACTCCACCTAACAAGCCAAATGAAATTAATGCTTCTTCCCCATTTTCAAGATTATCAGAGATAGTGGATTTTTCCACTATCTCCTTTTTGGCGCCAAAATCCATTTGGACGGCTGTGATCACCTCAAGCTTAACCAACAGGTGGGATTTGATCAGAAGAAAGAGAAGAAGCTAAGTGGATGTCTATTTAAAGAAATGAAGGCCAAGAATAATAGTGGTCACTAGTTTTTAGACTGTTTGTAGTGTAATTTACTTATTGCTTAATGTTAGTTTCAATTTAAGTTTGGATAATCAAATCATGTTTGTTTCAAGTTCTTTGTCCTTATTTACTTCTGTATTGTACTGATTTTCAAAGTTTATGAAATTCCAAATTTTCAAGTTACTGTTGAATTCGAATTAAGTGTTTTGTTGTTTGCAAAAGCTTCTTTTCTATTTATATAAGCTCATTTAAGCTCTTTATAGCTTTTGTGAGTTTATTTTAGCTTACTCAGTTCTATTCCAAGAAAAACAAGAAAAGTCAACAATTCAGTCAATAAGCTATTTGGTGGTGATAAGCTGCAGTGGATGAGCTGAGAGGTGTTTAAGCTTGGTAAGTGACAAACCAAGTTAGTTCTTATCAGTGTTCCTTTGCTTCATTGCTTCTATCAGTTGTAAGTATTTTCCTATTTTTGCTTTATTTCCATTTCACTGTGCTAGTGCTTATTTTTAGCTTATTATAACAATTTACTGCTTATTACTAGTTCTTAATTGTATTCCATCTGTTTCATCAGTTTTTAATAGCTTTTATTTCATTTTGCTTTAAAACCTTTAAAAAAGCCAAAAACAGTCTAATTAAGACTAGCTTAATTAGTGCTTATTAAAATATTGTAGTTTGCTTATTTAGGTATTTTATCAGTTAGAAGATTAGTAGTTATGAGTTTCATGGTTTAATTTGTGGATTTCTAGTTTAAAAATTCCAAATCTGCTTCTAAAAGGGTGTTTGGGATAAGTCCTGTTTTAGACCAAACAACCATTGTACTGTTCATTAGCCATAAGTTGTAATTTATTTGAGCTTATTTGAGGTTTCAGAAGTTGTTTTCACCAGGTTTTAAGCTACTTTGAATGATTTGAGGAGTTTGCATCAGTAGGTGAATTTTTATAAGCTCAACTGCGTTAGTAAGCTTCTCCATAAGCTGAGCTTATTTAGGTATAATTTTTGGCATTTGCATGTTCTTTCTAGTGGTTAAGTGAACTCCCAAAGTTTGGTTTAGTTTCATTGAGGATTGCATAATCTGAGGTCCAAAAACTCTCAATACTGCATCAGCATACACTGAGCAGAACAGCATAAATAGCTGTTGATCTCAGCTGTTTTGTGGCTTAACTAGATAAGCTGAGATCTTGAATTTTGGTTTGCTTTTAGCTAGTAGTATAGGCTTTAAGGTTCTGAGCTTAGTTCTCATTTTATAGCTTATTTTACAGCTTATTTCAGGTCTGCAAAAACCCACTTGAACCTGATTTAAGCATGCATCAAAATCAATTTCCTAGACCATCTGATCTAGCCTTAAATTAGGGTTCAATTGGTTTGTTAGAATTGGGGATTTTTGGTTTTTAGTGTAGCCTATAGTACCAAGTAGATTTTGCCCCCATAAAGTTTCCACTTATCAGCTTATTGAGTGCTTAATTTGATCTGCAAGTTGGCCATTTTACTATCATTTCTGCCCTAATTTGTGAATCTGCATAACTGCTTATCTGCTTATTTCTTTTGCTTATTTGTGCTTTTTAAGTTGTTTTAAGCTTCCATTAGTATAATAATCTATTTCTGAGCCTTTGGTAATTTTTAGAGCTTTTTAGCTTATTTTTGTGCTTATTCCCCAACTGCTCTTCAGCCCATTTGCTTATTAGGGTTTCTAAAAGTTCTAATTTTATTTTTCTTAGATTCAGAATAATATTTTAGATTTACCTTAAATTTTTCAGATTTTTCATTTCAGTTTTAGTATTTTTAATAATTTAATTAGTGTAAAACTGTTTTTAATTCATAATAAAAAAATATAAATGTCAGAAAAATATAAATCTTTTTTTTTTAATTTTCTTTTATTATTTAGGATTTAAGAAAAATAATTTTGTACTTGTAAGATTAATTTTTATAAATTTTGGTTTTTAATCCCGTTTTTAGATTTCCCGTTACGCGTTTTTTTTATATAATTTGTGTTAACCTTAATTTCCCGTGAGAATTTGTTTCTCATTTGTTAAATTAGTATTAAAAAATCAAAATTCCATATTACAATCATCAGTCACACTAATCCAAACTTTCAACGATTGTCCATTCCATCCTCGCTGGGAAACGACCCGGGTAATCACTTACCTGGTCACACACACAAACGCGAGTTTTTGCAAGTTAGCCTTTTTCCTAAAGGGTTAATTTGTCTTTATTCACGTGTATCCGTCTCAGAATATTTATATACGCGTTTCGTGACGGATCAGGACCCAAAACCAAAGTGACAAGGATTGATCCTCGTTACGTACGAGTTCAACTTGTCGAAAGAACTCCAACACAAAACGAGGACAAATGTGCTCGTTAATGTGGAGTAGACAATCGAATCCTGTAGCTCTAAAGGAAGTGTTGATGTCCCGATGGTAAATTAGAGACGGATCAACGACACGACCTTCATGAAACCGACGGGTTTCAAGATTGACATAGGCACGGATGTGGTTACCGGGAGTTGTGGGTTCTTGTGATATTTGGGGTGTGTAGGTGTCGGTTAGGAGATGATCAAAATCATATTCATGAGACATTTTTGTTTCCTATAAAAGTGTTTTTAGGAAAAATTAGTATGAGGAATAGTTGCATTGTATACACATGCCTAGTGTGTGCCTTTGTGCAAACTATGTGGAGGTGCGGCAATCTCGACTCAAAAGAAAATAATAAGATTACCCAAACACTCCTAATTTTACTTTTGCTCAAGCAAATAAGTCGAAGACTACATATTGATTATGTAGTTCGATCATGATTTGTGAGATCTTGTATGCATGGGAAAGTGTTTTAGTTTGCATCAACAATGCACGAAAAGAACAATTTCATGGTCCTAGTTTCGTGAGATTTTGAAAATGATGGAATTAGGGTGTTTTGGTAACCTCAATGTTTTGGTACCAAAGATTTTGAAATGTTTTGGTGTTGATGACTTCTAATTGAAAATTTCCTAGAGAAAATTGAAAAACCCCAATTCAATTTTCATCAATGCATAAACCCTAGACCCAAAATTAAAAAAAAAAAATTGGAGTAAGATGACTTACAATTTTTGTTGAAAAAGGGTGAAAATGATTGAGGATCTTGAAATTCAATGTCTTGAATATGATCTTGAAGGGGTGTAATTAAGTGTTGGGTGTGAGGTTAAGTTATGACAGTAGTTGCTGAGGTTATGAGGGTTTGGAATGAGTGGTGTGGAAAAGGGGAACTGAAATACGGAATGTTCCAGATGCACGGTTCCACGGTACCGTTAAATTTAACGGTGCCGTGCCACATTTAGTGGAGCCGTGTATCTGCAGGGATGGTTTTCTGTCCCATTTTGATGTTTGACGAATAAGTCTCGCTGTTTTAGAGAGACTCTATGACACGAGGAAGGAATTTATACCTAATAAATTCCTTTGACTAGGGAACCTAAACTAGACTTAACGAGACACACGAGATGACTTCAAGAGTCATGAGGTTTATGGAACATGTTCCATCATTCCTGAGAAGGAACTTTCTCAATAGAAGGAACTTTCTCAATAGAAATATTTCCTTTCTGAACATTATCACGAAGGAAGTGGTGGCGAATTTCGATATGTTTAGTACGGGAGTGTTGAACGGGGTTCTTGCTCAAGTCAATAGCACCTTTATTATCACACATAATGGGGACGTCATCTAAATGAATGTCATAGTCTATAAGGGCTTGTTTCATCCATAGTGCTTGTTGACATGCCTTTCCGGCGCTTACGTACTCGGCTTCGGTTGTGGAGATAGCAAGAGCCGTTTGTTTCTTGGAGAACCAAGAAGTTAAGCAACAACCGATGAAGGTACAAACGCCACTCGTACTTTTTCGATCCACATAATCTCCCTGATGTGTGCGTGTGTATTGCTCTAATTTTTATATCCACGGTAGCGGCTCCAAAGACTTGGTGCGCGCGTGATGTCGTTGTGGTTTTAGCAGTATTCATGTTTTAAATTTATATTTAGCCGACTTATCAATAAAACACACACTTTAACGAGCAGTGTACCCGGTCAGTATGAATATAATGGTAAGTAGAGTGTCGATCACTAAGAGTGGAACGTATTATCTAGTTATTCTAAACAGTATTTTAATATCTTAAATTAGCTATACAACCTAATCTAACGCAAGGGGGGGTTCAGTCTGAGAGACTGGCACGGTTTGGTTATGATTAAATAATAAACTAAACTAATGAGCAAGAATCAGCAATTAGCACACACGTACACAGATAGATACTTGAGATAATAAGAAGACCTGTCCTGATAATTAAGTAGCTTGTCACTTGTTTTATTGCTAGTTTTATATGAAGTGTATAATTCGATGCGACGCATCGAGAGTTAAACCTTTCTCGTTGGCTCTAATCTTATCGGCGAGTAAACCCTTAATGATCACTTATGTCTATCCCACTATCCTAGAATATTGAGCATTTGTGATGCCCACGTTTCGTATACGCTAAAATAGACAGGCGAGGAAGGGGCATAGCGACCAAAGCAATGCTCAGCTAGACACAGAGGTTATCAATGCACTAATAAAAGTCACCAAAGATATCAACATATAAACTTTAATTAATGGGAAAGCAATTTTAAGGGGTTCCCATGATTTTCCGTAGTCACATGGAATCGGCCCATCAATCCTGATGAATTAAAGTGTACTAATACAATAAAACAAAACTACTTAATGAATTGAATACATGCAGGACCTTCTTACAGCTCTTGTATCTTCGTTCAGGGTGTGTCTTGTGCTGCTAATACGTCTGAATTCGGCTTTAGGTTTCTTCGGTCTTCGGTCTTTAAAGTCTGTAGGCTCTCGAAATTCGTCTGGCCTTGGGGTATTTATAGTTTCTGTCTGAGGGCTAGATGCGGCGCATAGGATAAGTAGATGCGGCGCATTGACTTAACTTCGCGTGGGGTCCAAGATTAATATATTCAGGAATATTCGTACACCGCCTTAAGATGCGACGTAACTCCATTTATCTATGCGGCGCATGTCCTTTGCTGTCTTGGATCGTCACTTGTGAAATCTTGATAGTGATGCGCCGTATGTACGAAGTAGGATGCGGCGTATCTGGAGCAGAATGATCTTGATCTTGTACATTTCAGTAGACTCTTAACATCTTGCTTGTTTTGCTCCATAATTAGTCCAAAATCGCCAAATTTCACATAATACTTGTTTTTACCTGAGAATTACAAAAGTAAACATTAACGTATCAATTCTAATATATAATATAATAAAACAAGTCAAATAAATAGGATAAATGATGATGATAAAATGTACTTATTTGAGTTCATCAAATATCCCCCAGGGTTAATACACAAATATGTTACTAAACTTTCCATAAAAGTTCGCCTAAGTTATTGAACTTTCATTTTGTTTACTTAGGTTACTGAACTTATAAAAAATATTCATAAACAACACTGAACTTGTAAAAACATGACATTTATGTTACTTAACATATCAAAAAATATACGATTAAGTCACTCCTACCAACACTAATAAATGCTTTCTATAAGTTTAGTAACCTAAGTGAACAAAATGAAAGTTTAGTAACTTAGGCGAACTTTTTTGGAAAGTTTAGTAACATATTTGTGTATTAACCCCCCACTTGAACTTTACTTATCCCCAAGTAAACCTTAGAATTAATCTTATGAAAATGTATCCTAAAAGTTATTAGGATTTATTTTTATATTTAAGCATGTATTCGTTTTGTCATAATTGCACAACCAAACACCTAACGAATTAGAGATAAAATAAAATATTTCGATAAAAGCAAATCTAATCGTTTAACTGTCCAGTCGTGACAAATATCTTATCATAAGCTTGGCAAGTATACACATCTCCCCCACTAAAGCCAAGGAATAACAAGTCTAAAGCGGTAAAAAGGGTTTGTTGGTTAAGGGTTTATCATTCTTCTTAATCTCTATCGATCTCATATTCCAGAAAAGGCGACAAAATCACAAATACATGATCGAATCCACGACCACGATACTTGCAATTGCTCAAATCCTTAACTCGAATAGGCTAAAGATAGGACCAAGTAATCTTTACCAATAATATTATATCAAAAAGGGAGACAAAATCATAAATACATAGCCGAATCCACGACTACGATACTTAAGATTGCTCAAATCCCTAATCTCAATAAATCAAAGGTTTGGATAAAGAATAATATAGGGTATGGATAATATTTGGGATACAAATTGGTGTAAAATGAAAAATAAACAAAACAGATAAATTAAAATCCTAAGTGTGGTAAATTATTTTCCCAACCATCCCATGAATAAGACTCATATCATTGAATAACTCACGCTTTAACACTTGAAACACACGCTTTAGGTAGACACGAATTATACTCAACAAGATCTCAATCAAAGAATAAACCTTAGTTGGCGTTCCCAAAACGGCCAACTCCCATTCAATCCATAAATATAATATACAACAAATAGTGGTGATATCGCCCACTTAATACAGAACTTTACATAAGTTGGTTAAAACAAACTTCCAACTTTTCCTTTTTTTTGACATCAACATATAAATGTGTAAAATTTCACAACTTTACTATCACTATTTTTCCGGATAATTTTTCCATACTCTTCATACTTTCAGAAATAACTGTAATAGCGAAAGTAGTAAACACACGAAAAATAAACTCAAAGATATACAATACTTACTTTCATACCAATTGCATTGTGCAATTTCCTGACTCAACCAAAGATAATGAATTACGCACGCGAACACATGTAATGTAAGGAAACACACTTTGCCTAAAGCAATTAACCAACCATGGATTTTAATCTACAGGGTAGGCTAAGGTGTAAGGGTGTAACGAAACATTATAACAAAGGTGTAAGAAACGAAAGGAATGGCTCTGAGTGTTTTTCTAGGGGTATCTTACTCTAAAAGTGAGAGTAACAAAAGGGTTTATACGGGGATTAACTAACCAGTGTAGTTAGTTAATATAACATAACATATAAAGGCTATTTGGGTGTAATCCTAGAGATTTACCAATTTAGACAAGTCATTCCAATTATATAGATAATACTTATTATGGTGGTCTCGAATAGTATACAAGCCAAGTTCTAAAGTTTACAAGTCACCGGCACACTCATAGATTTGTGAATTTTGAAAAGTTCACAATTTTTGAAAATAAGGTTATGTGTGCAGCTATGTAATTTAGACTTTAAACAAAAACATGCATTTTGAAAAATTTTAAATTTTGATATATTAAGCACATTTTAAGCATTTTTTGAAAAAGTTTAGGACAAGTAATTGTTCTAATTCTCCAATCCCCCCACTTAAGTTAAACAACGTCCTCATTGTTTGTGTCAAAGTTTAAAAACTGGAAAATAAAAGAATTAGAACAGAAAAACTCCCCTGAGATTTGCTCGGTATGATCCTCCATTATTCGTATAAGAGCAAAAAATCAACTTTCTTGTGGATGAAAACGTTTAAGCTTCAAAAATGATGTATCCACAGAAATGCAGGAATCTATAATACCATTAAGACTTTAACACACCTGAGTTAAGAAAGTTCAAAATTGCATAATACATTAGTAGTTAGTAAAAATAAAACAAAAAAATTAAAATGAAAATCATCAGGTCAGTCAATACGCCGTATCTTATGGAAGAAGATACGCCGTATCGAGCCTGGAATAAATACGGAATAGAATAAAATAAAAGATAGGATGCGTCGCATCTGTTTCACTAGATGCGGCGCATGTATTTACCAAACAGACTGTTAACAGTCTGTTGTAAAATGGCTCGTTCCACGGTTTATCTCTCACGTCCTCTCGTACTCTCATGCTGAACTTAATGCCAGTCTTCATCAAGCATAATAAGAAATATAAACTGAAACATCAAATAAATACATGATAATGAGTACAATCCAAAATAATGATAATATACAAGGAACAATGTCAATAAACATATCAAATCAAGTAGCTGGGGGGTCATCTCCAGTAGTCGGCTGAGCCTCGGAAGTGCTGGCACCATCGGTCCTCCGTCTGACTCTGCGGAGTATGTGGCCATGGCTCCGACGTGAGTACCGTCCGGGAGAGTATGGCTCATCCCCTGATGATCCATAATCTGACTCATACTCTCCACAAGCCAACCTAGGTCTCTCCTAACCATAGTGAGGTCGGCCCTCATATCGTCAACAACGCCCCTCAGAGCTCTAACCTCCCCCTCAACTAGCTCAACTCTCTGCCCCACAGTGCGTACAACCGGTGGCTGGGGTGCTGGTGCCTACTCCTGGGCTGGGGCAGCAGCCGGAGCTCCCTGAGGATCTCCCTGCTCCACCTCTACCTCTGCTGGTCTCGTGGGCCCCAACGTCACCCAAAAGCAATCTCCCATAGTCATCTCACAGATCCCTAACCTAACCAAATAATCCTGCCCAATAACCGGCAGGCTAGTCACCTCAATCTCCAGGCCGGCAGGGATCTCATCACCAATCACGCCAAAATGATAGGCTAGTCTAGATACAAAATGTCCTCCAGTCATCTGGCTCCTCCGATCTCTCCCCAATGCTCCTCTGTGGAGGAAATGTGCCAGAAAGTGAGGGATGTTCACCAACAACCCCTCGTCCATGCTCCTCAGAAGGAAGAGGTCAAGAGTGGTCACCTTCTCAGGTGACTGACCCCTCCCAGCTATGGTCAATGCTATCATCCTGTGGCACAGCCTCCTTATAGGCTCCCTGATCAATGTATAAGATGGGGTGCCAATGGTGGAATCACCCCTTGATGATATCCTCTCCCAGTAATCTCCTAGCAATCCCCTATCAGGAACCACCCTCAAGCTCTCACTCTAGTACCTGGCAAACCCGTCAGACTCAATCTCCTCCTCAGTATGCAGGCCCATAGCCAAAATAAACTGCCTCATCGACATCTGCCTAAACTCTCCACCCAATCTAAACACAAGAGTGTCAGCAGTATCCAACTCCAAATCAGTCTCCCTATAGGAAACTGTGCTAAAGAACTCCAACATAAGCTCCCTAATCAGAGGCTCGTCAATCCTAAACATCCTCTCCCAAGCATAAGACCTGAATACGACCTCATCATCATCATCTCTAACTACCATCTCTAACATGTCATGTAGACCATCAGCTGCATTCCCCCCATCAATCAAACCAACATCCGCAAATCCCAAAACCGATACCCTAAAGATCTTCCTAAAGAAGATCGCTCTCAGTCTCCGTACGTATTCAGCCTCAGTATTTGCTGTCAGTCCCATGGTCTCGAAACGGAGCCATGGATGTCTGTGTGCAACTTCAGGTAATGCCATCTGCAATAATTCTTTAAGGTTAGTAAACAGTCTGTAATAAGGTTGATACGGCGCATCTGATAAATCAGTGTGGCGTATCTGCACAAAATATAAGAGATGCGGAGCAAGCAAAATAGAATACGGCGTATGGAGATGCGTCGTATCTAAATTAAATAATACGGCGTATATAGAATTTTATTAAATTGGAAATAGGTCGTTACGCCGCATCAATTAACTTAGATGCGCCGCATCTATTGATATATCAGTATGAAAGAAAAGGGTCAGGCACGCATTCCAAGAAATCCTGACCTGTGACGTAAACTCCCACTTTAACATCACAGTCCCTTTTACCCATTAAAAGAGTTCTAAAAGTTTATTATACCACCACCAATCCATTTTCCCACTAAAATTCAAAATCAAATTCAAAACCCTAATTTACATTCAAATCAAATCAGGCCAAAAATTCAATGATTTATGCAAATTAAATACGGGGGAAATCATCTAACGCAAATTCTAATCAATTCTCCAAATCTTCCATTGAAATTCGGTCCAAGTTCTAATCATATTATCGCATAAACCCTAATTATTAAATTAAACAAAATTAAATAAAATAATCACCTTATATTACGATTAGGATTTAGTTCGGATAAGGAGGTTTGATTCGAGAAAAGCACTTCGGATCAAAGGGTTTGATTCTGGTGTGTGGTTTTCGTACTGACTGTGTGTAAATTTGGGTAAGAAATTGAGATCCGGCGCATCCCTTTCGTATTTATAGGGCAAATAGATGCGCCGTTTTGAATAATTGTAATGCACCGTATCTTTCTAAATTCGTTGACCGGTTAATAAGTGTTAATAAGTCTGAGATACGGCACTTAGAGTACTAGATCCGCCGTATTGTTGTTCCAGTAAACAAAATTTAAATAGGGAACGTACCTTGGCCTCTGCAACGCATTTCCTTATGCATCAAATTTGGTAAAACCGTATACCATATGATAGATATAAATTCAAGATAAGAACAATAAGCATATCCGTTTTCTTAATGATTATAATCTTCTTGTTTAGTAGATAATGATTTACTCCAAGGTTATGAGCAAATATCGTTTTAAGCTTACAAAATTAAGATTATATTCGGGAGAGGTTTCGTAGAGAACTCTCTATAAGGCTAGGTAAATTAATGTAGAGGATACCTGGAATTCTATTTCAAGAATTTTAAGATACTCAAATGTTACCAGTACTGAATTCTCCTCCACTCTTGTCATTTTATTTCAGCCTTTCAGTCATCAAAGGTTTGATTACTCCAGCTAGCGTCTCTTGGTTAGATTCAGAATGTAATCTTCCATAGTGATGCTTAAGTCATCATTTATCTTGAAAGTAAACCAACTTGTGCACGAGAGTAGTGGAACGATCAAAATGATTATCAAAAATCAACTATATTTATTGAATTAAATGCTTCGTATTAACAAAAGTTAATGCGCCGTATTTTCGTTACGTTTCAAAATACAAGATTTTTGATTCAGAAGATGCGCCGTATCGATAAAAATCGATGCGTCGTATCTGTTTAATAATTCGAAAACTGTTTTTAATTTAAATAAAAGATACGCCGTATCTGTGAAAACAGATGCGTCGTATGGCGTTAGGGTTTAGAAAAATTTCTTATTAAAAACAGAATACGCCGTATCTTGGGGAAAGATGCGTCGTATCGAATTTATTAAACGCGTTGTATTTTATAAAAATTAAACGCAATACGCCGTATCTATGAAAACAGATGCGCCGTATCGTTTGTATCAGCTCAGTACAACGATAGCAGAATGCAAGAAAATAGAAAAATAAAAACAAAAATAAAATCAAACGAAAAGAAACAAAAATTAAAGAAAATAAAAACACTCAAAAACAGAAAATATGCAAATAATACAATGAATGCAATTTATCTAATACACAACGGGGTTAGCGGTTAGAATCTAAAAAATTAAAAAGAAAACCTAATTAAAATACTAATCAAAGACTTGATGTGTGCGTGTGTATTGCTCTAATTTTTATATCCATGGTAGCGGCTCCAAAGACTTGGTGCGCGCGTGATGTCGTTGTGGTTTTAGCAGTATTCAAGTTTTAAATTTATATTTAGCCGACTTATCAATAAAACACACACTTTAACGAGCAGTGTACCCGGTCAGTATGAATATAATGGTAAGTAGAGTGTCGATCACTAAGAGTGGAACGTATTATCTAGTTATTCTAATCAGTATTTTAATATCTTAAATTAGCTATACAACCTAATCTAACGCAAGGGGGGGTTCAGTCTGAGAGACTGGCACGGTTTGGTTATGATTAAATAATAAACTAAACTAATGAGCACGAATCAGCGATTAGCACACACGTACACAGATAGATACTTGAGACAATAAGAAGACCTGTCCTGATAATTAAGTAGCTTGTCACTTGTTTTATTGCTAGTTTTATATGAAGTGTATAATTCGATGCGACGCATCGAGAGTTAAACCTTTCTCGTTGGCTCTAATCTTATCGGCGAGTAAACCCTTAATGATCACTTATGTCTATCCCACTATCCTAGAATATTGAGCATTTGTGATGCCCACGTTTCGTATACGCTAAAATAGATAGGCGAGGAAGGGGCATGGCGACCCAAGCAATGCTCAGCTAGACACAGAGGTTATCAATGCACTAATAAAAGTCACCAAAGACATCAACATATAAACTTTAATTAATGGGAAAGCAATTTTAAGGGGTGCCCATGATTTTCCGTAGTCACATGGAATCGGCCCATCAATCCTGATGAATTAAAGTGTACTAATACAATAAAACAAAACTACTTAATGAATTGAATACATGCAGGACCTTCTTACAGCTCTTGTATCTTCGTTCAGGGTGTGTCTTGTGCTGCTAATACGTCTGAATTCGGCTTTAGGTTTCTTCGGTCTTCGGTCTTTAAAGTCTGTAGGCTCTCGAAATTCGTCTGGCCTTGGGGTATTTATAGTTTCTGTCTGAGGGCTAGATGCGGCGCATAGGATAAGTAGATGCGGCGCATTGACTTAACTTCGTACGGGGTCCAAGATTAATATATTCAGGAATATTCGTACACCGCCTTAAGATGCGGCGTAACTCCATTTATCTATGCGGCGCATGTCCTTTGCTGTCTTGGATCGTCACTTGTGAAATCTTGATAGTGATGCGCCGTATGTACGAAGTAGGATGCGGCGTATCTGGAGCAGAGTGATCTTGATCTTGTACATTTCAGTAGACTCTTAACATCTTGCTTGTTTTGCTCCATAATTAGTCCAAAATCGCCAAGTTTCACATAATACTTGTTTTTACATGAGAATTACAAAAGTAAACATTAACGTATCAATTCTCATATATAATATAATAAAATCAGTCAAATAAATAGGATAAATGATGATGATAAAATGTACTTATTTGAGTTCATCACTCCCGCATGATCAGAGTCGGCATAGACAACAGTTTCTACACCGGTCCCCTTGGGATAAAATAATCCCAAGTGTATAGTGCCTTAATGTATCGGAAGATACGCTTAACCGCTTCAAGGTGAGAGGTTTTGGGATCCTCTTGGAAGCGAGCACAAAGGCAGACACTAAACATGATGTCGGGCCTACTTGCCGTGAGGTATAGTAAATTTCCTATCATACCTCTATACTTAGTGCTATCCACGGACTCACCTTCTTCATCTTTCGTGAGTTTTATTTCCGTGGACATGGGAGTTTTCATGGGCTTAGACTCTTCTAAACTAAACTTCTTAAGCATCTCTTTACTATACTTAGCTTGATTAAAGAAGATGCCATCTTCCATTTGTTTAATTTGTAAACCAAGGAAGAAATTTAATTCACCCATCATGCTCATCTCAAACTCGTCTTGCATGATTTTTGAGAAATCATCGCACATTTCTTGGCAAGTTGATCCGAATATAATGTCGTCGACATATATTTGAACAATGATGAGATGTGAATTTCTTTTCTTTGTGAAGAGTGTGTTATCAACCTTTCCCATGGTATATTCATGTTTAATCAAGAAGGCTTTTAGTCTATCATACCAAGCTTTAGGAGCTTGTTTAAGACCATAGAGTGCTTTCTTGAGTATATAAACATGATTCGGACATTCGAAATCAACGAATCCTGGAGGTTGCGCAAGATACACCTCCTCGTTGATATAACCATTAAGGAACGCACTCTTCACGTCCATTTGGTATAGCTTAAAGTCTAAGGCACATGCATAGGCAAGGAGTATTCTAATTGACTCTAATCTAGCTACGGGTGCATAGGTTTCATCATAATCTATTCCCTCTTGTTGGTTGTAGCCTTGTGCTACCAACCTTGCCTTATTCCTAACTATGACGCCATTTTCGTCGAGTTTGTTTCTAAACACCCATTTAGTTCCTATGATTGTTTGATTTCTAGGAAGAGGTACTAAATCCCAAACTTGGTTTGCGGTGAATTGATTTAGTTCCTCCTGTATGGCAACTATCCAACTTTCATCCTTAATTGCTTCACATACATTCTTAGGTTCTACGGTTGATATGAAGCAAAAGAAGTTACTTTTGTTTTGTGCTTGTGACCTAAGGGTTCTTTGGTTTAGGTTACCTATGACATTTTCAATAGGATGGTTTTTGGATTCCTTAATGTTGACAATTTCGTCAACTTCAACTATTTCATCCTCAATGTCATCTTCTAGGGTTTTCTTGCCATTAGCCTTAATGGCTTCATCCTCATCTAAGTCATCATCAACCAATGGTGATGTCTTAGATTGTGGAGGACTTTCATCGAAGGTCACGTTGAGTGATTCTTCGACTTTCGAGGTTTCTCTATTTAGGACAATGTAGGCTTTACTATTTTGGGAATAACCTAGGAATACACCTTCGTAAGACTTTGGGTCAAACTTGGTGAGGTAATCTTTAGTGTTTAGTATGAAGCATTTGCTTCCAAACACTCTAAAGTAATCAAGAGAAGGTTTTCTTCCTTTCATGATTTCATATGGGGTTTTTCCTAGGATAGGTCTAATTAGAATCCTATTTAGAATGTAAGTTGAGGTGTCCACCGCATTACACCAAAACTTTTGCGGAATTGATTGTTCATTCAACATCGTTCTACTCATTTCTTGTAGAGTACGATTTTTTCGCTCAACTACCCCATTTGATTGAGGAGTGCGTGGAGCCGAGAAATTGTGAGTAATACCATTAGCATCACAATATACTCCAAATTGCACTTCATTATCAAATTCCCGACCATGATCCGTCCTAATAGAAACTATTGTACATCCTAGTTGATTTTGGACTTTCTTACTAAAGATTTCAAATTCCTCAAAGGCTTGTGTCTTATTCTTAAGAAATCTAGTCCAAGTATACCTAGAGTAGTCATCAACTATTACTAAGGTGTAGAGATTTCCTTCGTAGCTCCGTACGGCGGATGGACCGAATAAGTCCATGTGAAGTAGTTCTAGGCATCTAAAGGTCGAGACCATATTCTTAGCTTTGTGACTAGAATGAGCTTGTTTTCCAACTTTACAAGCGTCACAAAAGTGTGTGTCGAACTTAATCTTAGGTAGGTTTCTAACTAGTTCCTTTAGATGCCAATGATTGTATAAGACGCATATTGGCATGACCTAGTCTCCTATGCCACAGAGTGGTATGATCATCTATAGTTGCTAGACAAATCTTATCTTCAGGCTTATTTCCTATCTTCATGACAAATAAGCCGTTTTTCCTAACTCCTTTGCCTATGGTTTTCCCATTCTTAATAATCTCACTACCCTCTTCAGAGAATATGACTCTACACTTATTATCTACCATTTGACTAATGCTAAGTAAGTTAAAACCTAAGTTATCTACGTGCTCAACATTTCTAATAATAAGAGAGTCTTGAGTAATCGTACCTTTGCCTATAATGTTGCCCTTAAGTTTGCTACCGAAAGTGACATTACCTCCGTTGTATGCCTTGTATGATGAGAATAAACTTCGGTTGCCCGTCATGTGGTTAGTGAATCCACTATCCTTGACCCATTCGTCAGGCTCCAAGTCAATTCCCAAGCATATCTATTGCATAAGACAAACATTCAAACATTTGGTCCCCAATATCTCATGGGTCCAAAATGGTTAGCATTAAACATCCCATGCATTACTTGCATGTGGTTAGGATGTTGGAATGGAGGACAAATTTCCCATGGCAAGTAACTTTGCAGTTGACAGTCATTCCAAGTTACGGGATAGTTACTTGGAAAACTTTGTCTTCTAGAGTTACGTCTCGGTAGAGGAGTTCTTGACCGAGGTTTGGGAGTGTTTGTTTTTCTAGGTGGAGGAGTCTTAGGCCTTGTGTTAGGTTTTACAAATCCAGGTTTGGGTTTTGACATGGGTTTGTAAAATCTCTTAACTTCCTCTATACTAGCAATTGAGACCTTTGTGCCATTAACAACTATGTGAGTTGGTTTGGACTTGATTTGTTTTTGAGATTCGACTCAGTTCTGTCCCCAGTGCCAGACGGTACCACGGTTCCATTAATTTTAATGGTACGTTGGTACCTTTAGTGGTGCCGTCTTGGGATTTGACAGAATCAGTAGGTTTGACAGATTTTACACGATTTGTTTTATCTGTCGAAACATTTTCGGTATTCTTTTTGAACCTAGTTATCCTAATTGCATTTTCCTTAAGTTTTTCATTTTCTAATCGAAGACTTATGCATGACTCACATCCTACGTCTATTTCTTTGTTTCTTTCAAGTCCTTTGACTTGATCCTTTAGTTCTAAAATTTTCACTTCAAGTTCATGCAATTTTGACTTTAGTGATTTGTTTCTACTTAACATTTTTGAAACAATTTTGCATAGATTATTATGTTCGTCATGTAGTATGTTATCATCTATTGACGAGTTGTCATCTATGAAATTAGGGTAGTCGTAACGTACCTCATTAGAAGCATGAGCCATTAGACATGTTTCGTCCTTGGGCTTCTTTTCTTCATCATCACCGCTATCACTCCAGGAGCCTCCTATGAGAGCTCGTTGGTTGTTGACTTTCGATGGCTTGGGACACTCTCCTATGAGGTGATTAGGATCTCCGCATCTAAAGCATTTCCTATCACTTGTCCCTTTCTTTTCAGCATGGTTCTTTTGTGATGTCTTCTTCTCATCACGAGGTTGCCTAACGAACCTACCTCTTCTCCTAAAGAACTTTTTAAAGTCCCTAACCGCTAATGCATATTCCTCATCTTCACTATCGGAACTCGAACATTCCTCATCACTAGACTCCTTCTTGGATTTTAATGCTAGAGATCTAACTCTCTCGCTTTTGCCTTTGATAATGTCGGAGTCCTTCTTGATGATCATCTCGTGAACTTTCAAATTTCCTATAAGTTCATCGAGTGACAATGCCGCCAAGTCCTTTGACTCTTCAATGTCGGTGACCTTTGCTCTCCATTTAGGATGTAGAGCTCTAAGAAACTTCCTAACATAGTTCTTACTAGAATAACCCTCATCAAGAGCTTTAAGACTAGTGATAATAGTATTAAATCTAGCAAAAGCATTATCTATTGACTCATCCACCGAAATGGAGAATTGTTCATATTGTTGAACAAGAAGATCTATCTTGTTCTTTTTGACTTGGTCATTACCTTGGTGAGTGACTAACAAATTTTTTCAAATATCTTTTGCCATATTACACATAAAAATTCTTTCAAATTCCTTTTTAGGCAAAGCATTATAAATCATCATTTTAGCCTCATTATTTTTGGCTAATTTCCTTTTAAGTTCATCACTTTGTTTATCATAAGAAACTATTTCATCCTTTTTAGTTTCCGGATTCATTTGAATAGGTTGAAATTCGCCCTCGGTAATAACATGCCAAAGATCAATGTCTTTTGAATTCACATACGTTTCGAATCTTGTTTTCCAATAAATAAAACAATCGGTTTCGAAAAGTGGTGGTCTTTGCATAGATTGCCCTTCTAGATATTTGTCGGAATCCATTGATCGATTCAAGTTTTAAAATACAATATACTTTAAAATCTTGACTGATATGGCTTCTGATACCAATTGTGGGAAACTAGAAGGGGGGTTGAATAGTTTACCGGTTTAAAATTCTTTTAAAAATCTTGTTTTAAAAGTTGGCTATTGGAAACTTTGATTCGAACTCTATGTGTAATCAATCAACACCAATATGAACTACACACTAAACTAACTAATATAAACTAATGAAAGTAAAGAGTAGAGTTGGAAAGATCAAACCGAGACAAAGGATTTATAGTGGTTCGGCTACGAAGCTCTTCTTCGCCCTACTCCACTCCCCGAGTACCACACTCGAAGTTTCAAGCACTATGTCAACAACCTCCCTTCAGGCGAAGAAAACCGTACACGTCGCTTATCCTATTACCGACACTAAGCTAAATGTCGAGTGCTAATCTTAGCTAGCACCAATCTACCAAGGTCCACGTGACCAAACACTCAAGCCCAGTGGCTTCAAGAGATCACCAAGATCTCGACACGATCACAAAGATCAACTCTCACTTCACTCTACTTAATCTAACTACTCTAGATCCTTTGACTACTCACACACAAGCCCAATGGCTTCAAGAGATCTTCACTATCTCTTAAGATCACTATGATCTTCACTCACACTCTCACAAAAGAAAGATAATCTTGATGTATGCTAAGATACAACAAGGATGTAACAAGTGTTACAAAACCTAACCACTACAACTCTTGTCTTCTTAAAGATCTTGAGTTCTTCTCTTGCTAATGAAGAGGGATGACAACACCTTGTATCTACTTGGATACTTGTGTTATTCTCTTGCTAATGAAGAGGGATGACAACACCTTGTATCTACTTGGATACTTGTGTTCTTCTCTTGCTAATGAAGAGGAATGAAGAGGATCACTTGAAGGATGATTGGATCACTCTTGAACAAAAGAAAAACTAACCTAATAGATCTAAGAAAGAAAGTGTGAAGAGAGTATTCAACTCAGAAAGTTTTGTGTGTGTAAGGATGCCTAAATACTGTGAAAGGGGTGGGTATTTATTGGCAAAGAAAATCTGAACGTTACAGAAAATTTTGTACGGACGGCTCCGTTAAATACCCCACGGCTCCGTTAAATTTAACGGAACCGTGGAGCCGTCCTAGACTAGGACGCTCCAAATTTTGTCTTTTCTGGTGAAAACTTATTTGGGGAAGGTTGGAGCTGATTTTGGGGGGGAAAATAGCTGTTGTGATTTTCAAACATATTTTTCCATTAAAACATTTCTTAATATTTCAAAAATAATTTGTCATGTGTATTTTTGAAAAAATAATTTGTCCCATTTAAAATGTGAATTTTCAAAACCTAAATTCACTTCTTTGATCACTAGTTCAAGTTGTAACTTTGTTCAAGAGTGATTTGCGTAGAAACGAGATCTTCCGATTAAAGACTTGTTTACGTTGATTTTAACGTATCGTGATTTCACATTTTGTCATCCTCAAAATGTGAAGTAATCGAAAGATATAAATAACGTTTTTAGAACATTATTTGCATCAACAACATATGGTCACGTAAGTTAATATGTGTGTCTAAAGTTTAGTGTGTGTTTGTTTGCCAAAACCTAATGTGTATAGTCACATTTAATTGTAGCACGATCATGTGACTATAGGCTTTACAATAGTCACACCATATCATAAATGTGCATCTAAATTATGTTTATGGCCACATTATAAGGGTATTATATGTGACCAATACATTCAAAATAGTCACATTGTGAAATATTCATGTGACTATTATTTATATCAAAATGTGAACTCAGTTATCATTAACCTTGATATTAGTCACATTGAGTGTTTGTGTGACTAAATTCAAGATGTTATATATGGTCACATGAAGTACTTATTTAGGTGTCTAAATCATAAAGTCATATTATGTCACACCTTATGTAAGTGTAGTCACAATTCGATACATATGGTCATACGTTTCTGATAACTTATGTAATTTTGAGGGGTTAGATATGGAATTTTATAGTCGATACATATGGTCACACTTTATGCTTAATTGTATGTGACTAAATACCCAAAATAAACATGCTTTGTGTGCCTAAATATTACAAAAGGCCACAAAAACAAAAAATTCATGTGGCCATTGAATGAACAATAGTCACACAAAATACACATTTCTGTACTCACTACAAGAAAAAAGGGTATTTGGGAGGGGCGAAAACTGTGCAAACTACTCAAAAAACCGTGCCAAATACTATTTGGCACAGGTTTGGCACGGTTTTGGCTCCATCCTAAATATGAGGGTGCCAAATACATTTAGGTCGGTTAAATGTTGTTCCAAATAGTATTTGGCACAGGCTTTGGGACGATTTTGCTTTTGTGTTCTATGAGTTGGTATTTGGCACGGTTAGTAATTTACCGTTCTAAATGCACATTCAGCACACTTTCTTTCTTGTGCCAAAGGCTTATTTGGTACGATCTCATACCCGTGCCTAAAGTATTTGGCACAAATTAAATTTTTGTACCAAATAATTTAGCACATCATTATCTAACGTCCCAAAATATGTGGTTTAGTTATATGCCAATTAAAAAGATCATTTGGCACGCTTTTAAAAATTATTCCAAACATGTATTGGGCATTGTTCTTTTCCACTCCAATCAAATGTAACTAGGAATAGGAAGCCAAAACACATTCAACCTAAATTCGATAATACTAGACATAGTGATTGCACTCTATATAGATACAACAATGCTAGATTATCTTAACTGACCAAGCTATGTGACTGAAGCCTCAACCATGACCTTGCCAATATATTAAACATTGGATACCAGCTGCTTGTTATTGATTTTTCCCTTGAATCCTCAACCAACACCTTGCCATGATTATAAACATTGGATATCAGTTGCTAGCAATCGACTACTTCTCACGGTTCAACCATTGCTTCTTTTATGTTGTGTATGATTTCTAGTGCATGATATGCATCTTTGCATCAATAAGATGTGTCAAACTACATACATCAAACATAGTTCGTTAATATATTTATAAATTTTATTTTCTTTATCAACAAAGTGGTAATGAGTGCTCACCAAATCATCTAACAAAGTAGCATTGTATTTCAATTAAGCAGGTTTACATACTAAACCAACATTCAAATAACATGTTTTAACAAACAAGGTCCCTAGAAGAATATCCAATATCCCACAATAAAAATTAAGGGATTGTAATGGCTACACAATTTGGTTCCCTAAGAGTAGTTTCCCTACTGTAATAGTTGGTCCTCTGCTTCTCTTCTTCCTAGCTACAGCCGCTTCAGAAGCGCTAGATGATGTTGGTGTTCCTGTTGTACCTACAAATATAAATAGTTTAACAACAATGCATGTATATACTTGATAAAAATCAGTACTGACATTTTAAATATTTTGCAGTCCTTCGTGTTGGCTACTTGTCTCTAGAGGTGGCACTCTTCATTGCAGATAGTTACTTTTAGCCACCATACTAATAAGCAGACGAGACCAGGTACTTGAGAACCTATAAAGGAACGAACAAGTAAAACAACCATCTAAGATAATTTAAAATATAGCAGACAAGCAGTTATGATTTATGAGTATATACTACTTTATTTAGGACACAATCACAACCATGAAATAGAATGAGCATCCAATATTTCATAAGCCATTTTTTTCATGTTTCTGCAAACATTTAAATGAATAATTCCAAGATGGTTCTAGTGTTGAATAATTCAATAAATGTATGATAATCTTACGGTTTTTCAAGATATGCCAAGATGCTTCAGTGCATTGCGCGCTTTTTTGTTTTCTTGTGATTTGCTTTTGAAGATGCCATCAGTTAGTCCAACAAGGGAAAACTACACATTTGGAAAGCAAGACATACAAAAGTTTTTTGTACGATCAAAAGGAAGAAAAATATTAAACTATCATTAGGCCGGTGATAATGCCTCGACTACTAACAAAGTTGTGCTAACAATACAAAATTATAAACCTGAGACCATGAAATGTAAGTTTAAGCAAGCCAAGATAATTATGGTACAGAGCATTTGAGGAACTTGTCGTGGAGAAAGCGAACATTTAATGAGCACTCACACATGTGTTACAATGAACAGCAGATTTTGGTTATTTCAGGGAAAAAATAGTTTCTCCATTCTAGTCCCAAATTGAAACATGCAACATATGCTAAATTGATTGCAAAATGATTTCACTCACCATACAATTTAAAGTTTTCACCAAAATATCACCAGAAAAAGTAAAAGCATAGCCATTTATGTCATCAGAAAGAACAAAAGATGTACACAATCAACATAGTTGCAAGTCTTATAATAATGTAAAGTCAATATTATGTTCACATCCTAGTTGCCACCACAAGTCATGTCCTGAATCACTAAAATGCCTTATTAGGATCCAAAATGTCAATTGATTTAATCTCGAACTAGTAGCATAACAATTTGCTAAATTAAAACAATTGGTGTTGTATCATTGGACATCATGACTACCTAATATTGTTGCAAACCAATCACTGCCATGAAATAGAATGAGCATCCAATATTACATAAGCCATTTTTTTAAAGATTCTGCAAACAATCCACTTTTGAACCTTGACCATACAAGCTATAAATATTTGTGTAACAAAAACATGTAATATTAAGCATAAAATGAAAAAAATAATAATAATAATAATAAAATAAAAAATAAAAAATAAATCAAGTAACTACCTTGTAATGAGCATCAATTGGAGCACAAAATAATGACAAAATCTACACATTCAAAACATTCAAGATGAAACTGGAGTATGTAATCTACGTATTCAAATAATGACAAAATCCAGTTACCGTCTTACCGAGGGGGACATGGATTATTAAATTTCTTATAATTGAGTTAATGTCGTCCATCTTTCGTTGCCACGCCCTCTCTTGAGCTTCTTCACGAATTATTGACACAAATTATTGATTTGTTATATGTGACTAAAAGATGCACTCACATAATATGGTCACGCTTATCAACATTATTGGTCACTCTTTGTGTGATTCGATGTGTGACTAAATATTACAAAATGCCACACAAACTAAAAATTCATGTGACCATTGGATGAACAATAGTCACACAAAATACACATTCACTTAACTTTAAATAACATATGGTCACACTTATTAACACTTTTTGCCACTTTTGGTTAACTTGTATGTGACTAAATAACAAAAAAAAAAAAAAAAAATAATTATAAAAAATAATTAAAAAAAAAAATTAAAATTAAAAAAAAATACAATGTTTGTGTGACTAAATGTTACAAAATGCTATACACTTAAAATTCATGTGACCATTGAATGAAAAATAGTCACACAAAATACATATTCACTTGACTTTAAACAATATATGGTCACACTTATTAACACTTTTGGCCACTATTGGTTAACTTGTATGTGACTAAATTAATAAAAAAAAAAAAAAAAAAAAAAAATGCTTTCTGTGACTAAATATTACAAAACACCACACAAACTTAAAATTCGTGTGACCATTGGATGAAGAATAGTCACACAAAATACACATTTACTTGACTTTAACACTGTGTTCTGAAGAATTTTTTAAGGAGGAAAGCAAAGTGTTGAAAAGTAAAGTAAAGAATGTAAGAAGGAAGCAAATGCAAATTATTTATATAGGTGTGTTCTCAAGATGAAAAATAGAAGATGAGTGAAAGAAAGAAATGTGACATTTTTACTATAGTGCCCTCATGTTTATTCTTACTTGTATATTGTATTAAAAACTAACAAGGATTATTTGGTAATTTTAAATGTGGATTATAGTCTTCTTTTACTTTCATCCCATTTTTGGGGTGAAAGTTGTGGGGCTAAAAACATACAATTTTCCTCCACTTTCATTTCCCCTCGTATCTAAAAAATCTCAATAACATAAACTAAATTTAGTTTTCTTTAATTTGCTTCCACTTTACCTCCTAAACTACACTCAAGAACATAGTGTAAACAACATATGGTCACACTTATTAACACTTTTGACCACTTTTGGTTAACTTGTATGTGACTAAATTAAAATCTAACTATCTTATAATGCACAAAGGCCTACTATTAATAGAAATACTTAAAATTAAGCAATACAAGTTATAAAGCTAAAAGTACAAGTAATTAAAACACATTTTCTAACATTTACAAGTTCTTAAGCTCAAAGTACAACTAATTAAAATAGAAATAATAACATTAAATACAATAAATAAATCATTATGTACATTAAATACAATTAATTAACGGGTCAATAAATACAATTAATGCATTTATTAAATAATTAAAACACCCCTTACATAAGAAATACAAATTATCAAGCATATTGTACAACCAACTTAAACACAATTCTTGCATTAAATGTCACTAATACAAATAATAAAGCACATGATACAAATATTCAAGCCCGAACGGGCAACGGGCCAAATGGGCTCGAGCCCGAACGGGCAGGCCAAACGGGCTCGACCGAACGACAGAGCCAACGGGCTCAAGCCCGAACGGGCACGAGCTAAACGAAATTCTTGATATCCGTAAATGTATTGTAAAAAAAAACATAATAAACTAAAATACATGATTCACCGAAAAATTTTATTTCAGGGTACCCGCCGCCGCAACGCGCGGGTACCCTGCTAGTATATATATATATATATATTATATATATATATATATATATATATATATATATATATATATATATATATATATATATACTTTTTGTGACTAAATATTACAAAACGACACACAAACTTAAAATTCATGTGACCATTGGATAAACAATAGTCACACAAAATATACATTCATTTGACTTTAATCAATATATGGTCACACTTATTAACACTTTTGGCCACTTTTGGTTAACTTGTATGTGACTAAATTAAAAAATAAAAAAATAAAAAATAAAATAAAAAATAAAATAAAATGCTTTGTTTGTCTAATTATTACAAAAAACCACACAAACATAAAATTCACATAGTTATTGAATGAACAATAGTCACGCAAAATACACTTTTACTTGATTTTAAAAAGCATATGGTCACACTTATTAACACTTTTGGCCCTTTTTTTTTAAATTGTATCCGACTAACTCCAAAAAAACAACACCTGTTGTGTGACTAAATCATCACAAACGTCACATTTATTATATATTCATTTGGCCACAGGACGGGAAATAGTCACACAAAATACACATTTACTTGAATAAATCATCTCAAATGTCACATATATTATATATTTATATGGCCAAAGGACGAACAATAGTTACTCTCAAAAACCATTCGTGTGACTATAAAGTGTTTACGGTCACTAATACTGATTAATCCAACAAAAGTTGTGCCTAATTTGTCACATATATTCGGGTTTTGATCACTATTTTTCAATGAAAAAGGCCACGAACTAAACAATGTCACCGTAAGACACCTACGGTGGCGCGATCTTTGGTGACACACACCAAAATAAACGTATGTGACTATATGCATATCGTCACGCATTTTTTGAGTAACCAGTACCACTTTTTGTACCAGTGATTACTTCACAATTAATCAGTTATTTGATACAAAATATTTAAGTTTTTAAACAAAAACGTATTCACGCATCTACGTTTTTCACATATAGCATTATCCAAACCACAACTTTGCTTGAGGGAGAATCACAAGATCTCCACGAGGAGTTCGAGAGACAACCAACACTTACTCTTGAAACCACTAACCCTTTGATGCAAGTAGTTAATGAGGAAGATGATGAAATGATGCAAGATTCTTACTCTGAATTTGAAGCAATGGCAGATGAGATGAATTACATCTCAAAGGAGGAAGAGGTGTTTGAAAAAGAAGTTGTTGATGTGATGGACTAGCTACTAGATGATGATGAAGAGGATGAATAAGTTCAAACTCCAAAAGGGTCTCCTCCTCAGTCTCCACCGTTACCTGAAATTGGTAATTAATAGGATGACTATCTAAAGACGTTGTTGGACTTAATTTCCTGGGGGACTAGGTAGTTCTTGACAACCAATACAAGACATGTTCTGTTGCGGCTGTTCATAGTCATAGTGGATTATATGGGGTGAGCAAATGGACCGAGAACCGAACCGGAACCGGGAACCGAACCGGAACCGACCCAACCCGAACCGATTTTTGGACCCGCGGTCCGGTTCTCGGGTCTTAAATATTGATAATTGCGGTTCTCGGGTCGGTTCGGTCCGGAACTGCGGGTATCGGTTCCGGAACCGAAGAACCGAACACTTAAAAATAGTATTGGAATTTTTAGCATACAAGGAGTCAAAAAGCCCATAACCCATTAGTCCATAAAATCTAATCTTTGTAAATTGTTTGTAACTACATCGTTCCATTTCTATTTCCATTTGTCCATTTGTAAATTGTAACTACATCAATACATCATTCCAGATTTCCATCAGTCCATTCTAATATCCCTAATATTTTATTTTTCCAAGTTCCAACTACCAAGAGCCCAAGAGGCACAACAAGTCAACAACAAATTAACACTCAAACCTCTATGACATTCGAGCAACAAATCTAAAAGCCAACCATGGAAGTAAGTTCTTTTGATCATTTTACTACTTTATCAGTTTATTGTGTTTTGAACTTTTGATCGTAGTTGATTACTTGATTTTGTTTTATAAATGACTTGTGTGTTGAATGTGAATTAAAAAAAAATTATTATGTTACAACCTAATATCTTCTAATCCAATTCTTTAAATAAGTTAATTTAGGAGGGTTTAACCACTCAAAGGAGATAATATTAGTAGTTTGCACTTTGCACTTTGCAGTTTTGCACAATGCATGTCCCATTGTTGTTAAATATGTGATATTGTGATATACTGACCATATTTACAATCTATCTATAATGTCTCATATGTTTGTATAATTTTTTTGTCTAGGAAGCTTCAAATACAACACAAATCGATCTTGATAACTCGGACTTGGATTTGGGTGTTGAAAAGAATGGTGATAAAAGAGCTAAAAGGAAGACGACAAGTACTAAACGAAAATCACCAAAAAAGAAAAAACCTAAAACTGAAGGGCAAGACTTCAATAAAACTGAAGGACAAGACATACATATAATGTGTTTTTTTTTTCAAAAATTCGGTTCCAAGCGGTTAGACCCGATATACCCGAACCGGAACCGAGAACCGAACCGGAACCGAAACATGCTAGTCGGTCCGGTTCTCGGTTCCTTATCCATAATTTTTTCGGTTCTCGGTTCTAGCGGTTCCGGTTCGGTTCCTAGCGGTTCCGGAACCGCGCTCACCCCTTTTATTAACATAGTGGATTATATGGTGATACAGTAATTGTGTATGTTCTTGTGCAAATTAAAATCCTCTTACATGGGTTCTTAATAGGAATAAGAAATTTAATCCGAACTTGATCGATTGTATTGTAAGGCTACTTGCAGTAATAAGGGTCAATCCCTCTCATTTTCTCTGCCACGTCAGCTTTCTCTCTCCAGCGACCTTCAGGCGATTGGGTACCCCAGTAAGGCGACCTTCATTTTTTTTATTATTTTTTTTTTTTTAAATAAATCATTTTTAACACAAACTTAAATTTCATTAATAATTAAAGCAGTACATAGATTAAAAACATTACATAAACATAAACTTAATAAATAAACATAAACTTAAATTTTAGTAATCCGGGTGATCCCAAGTTTGCGAGTTGTCTGAGCAGTAACCATCGTCGTACGCAGAGTAGTTTGCAAACTTGCTCTTTTCGTACTCTGCTTCCAATCTGCTAAACTCCCGCTCCTTACTCTTGTTCCAGCACGTATCACCTTCAGAACCTAGCCCAAATTGATCTAGATGAGGTTCATATTGTTGTTGTTCAACAAATCTTGGTGCATCAGATGAAGTTGATGCACCTTGCCCAAATTGTCGGATCTGTTGTGATACAGAACCAGCTTCCACATTTTCCTCAAAACTCCAGCGGATCTTGTTGCTGATTTAGCCCTGAATCTGTGAAACGCAACCCCACAACGTCTCACTAATGGCTCCGTCTTTGCAAGCTTCATCGTTCAAAAACTGGTCGAACATAACTTTTCTTTCTTCAGAGATGTCTTTGCAGTCTGCGTATCGTTATCTCAATCTTTGTTTTTGTGCCTTTGCAAGTTCAAATTGCTTGATAACTTCGACCAGAGCCTGTTGTCGAGCCTCATCTTCTTTTTCGGCTTCTTTTTTGATATACTTTTGCATTTGTTCGACGGTATGGGGTAGACGACAAGCCATTTTGAATAGAGAGAAATGTGAGATTTGTGGATTGAAGTGTGTTTGTGTTGTGTGTTTATGTGTTTGTGTTGTGTATTTATAAGTGAAAGTTTTATATATTTTTTTTTTTTTTTTTTTTTTTTTTTTTTTTTTGCAACGGATATATTTTAAAAAGAAAGGAAAAAAAAAAAAAGAAAAAAAAAAGTGCAAATGATTCGATCGACTTTGCGACCTTCATTCTCTATTTCATCTCAATCGATTGATCGTTTGTTTTTGCTACAACAAGGACGATTCAATCGATCGACACAAACGATCGATCCTTTTGGCTTACTGCAAGTAGCCTAACTCGTCCAAATTTGTGATTATTTTTCTCCAACTTCTTTGTTAGTGCGTTTTTAATATATTGTTGTTTCAAAGAGTAGCGATCTACACTCTATGAGCTTGTTCATACTTATGTATACATAGCTTAAACTTTTAGACCAAGCATTTGACTACGTGCAAGATCAACCAAGTAGCATTTCTCGTCAATGTATCCAATATACCACGCATGCGTGGACGAGCTAACACACGTACATCAACCTATTATTTTATAGAAGCGACAAAGCTAATGAGCTTGAAATAATATTTGTATATGCAATAATAATAAATAATACTTCATCCGTCTCAAAATAAGTGTCCAGTTTGATTCTAGAGTCAAACTGTTTTAACTTTGAACTTAAATATTTTCTTTGTGTTATATAATACTTGATGAAAAATTATACCATTGAAAAATACATTTAAAAACCAATCCATTCATATATTTTAAATCAAATATTATATAATATCTATAAAAATAGTTAATGTGAACAAGTTTGACTCTGAAAAGTCAAACTATACATTTATTTTGAGATGGAAGGGGTAATATTAGTGTTCGGAAGCGACAAAATGTTATCGCTGACGGCTCAGTGTGGTAAGTGTATATTGGTGGGTGCCAAATATAGCATTTGAGTCGTCAAATCAAAATATAATATTTTAAATGGGGCAATTTGTTTTATACTAACGGTACCGGGGGACAAGGGTGGCAGGGCCTTGTCCCCCACTTTTGTCCCCTAATTTTTTCCTGCACTGCACAGTTTTTGTCAGTTTCTGTTCCGTATTTTTGACAGTTTTAAGCGTTTGACATATTAAACTTTATATTTTCTGTTCCGCACTTTCAGGTTTATAGCTTTTTGATATAAATAAAATTATAAAAATAAAAAAAAATAAAAAAAAAAAAAAAAAAAAAAAAAAAAAAAGCCTACAAAAGTAGACCCGGTTCCTTTAAAAACTAGACCCCGGTACTTATAACGTGGGCCGTCAAATCAAAATATAATATTTTAAATACAAGCAATTTGTTTTATATTTTTTTGTTGTACGTACTTTTAGCCTACCATATCTGATCCTGATGGGGTACAAATGTTTGCTTCATTTTGGATCTAAGCAAATAAGCTATGGACATTATTTCTCATTTGGAATCACATGTTATAGAAAATACCATTAGAATACAAACGCTTATGAAATTGAGTAACTATCATATCTTACGATAATAGTTAAGATCAGATGGCAAGAGTTCATTTTTGCCGGCATCGTTTAATTTTTGGTTTTGTCAAAGTAAAACAAACGGCACATTTATATCACGAACTACAAATAATCAAAATATGATATTGTCTTCATCGATGAAATCCCAAATAAAAGATGTGGGGAGGATGAAGTGACCATAACATGTAAAAGATTACGATAATGTCCTTTAACACTATTGCTACTAGAATACAAGGACATCCTTTCGCTAAATATACACTATTGCTACTAGTAAGATTTTTTATACTATACCGATCAACTATACACGATCAGTGGGCATGAGAGAGAGATTTTTTAGATTGAGCCAAGTCAAAATCAAGACTGAACATGAAATGTATGCATAAAGACGTAGATGTTGATTTATAAGAGCATATGCAATTCTCAAAGTCTGTAAAGACTTTTTACATTTAATAGCTCGTGTCCTCATTAATTTTATCAACAAAAAACTACTGCTTTACAAAAGTCTTTCAATGCATAAAAGCTATCCAATAGCTTTTCACAATAAATTAAATTCACAAATAGCACCAAGTCTTATGTCTCACGGACTTGTAATCTATCAAATCTTTAGTTAAAAATCTTTTCACCAAGTCTTTAGTGCGATACATAAAACATTTTGAGAAGCTTTTTCAAATAGTAATAAGTCTTTTGTCAAGTTACCATTGCAAATGCTCTAAGTTTATGTAACTTAAAACTCAGGATTAAAACCTCTGTTAAGTTTTTGAATTAAACATGCTAGTAAAAAATTTTAAAACCGAAGCAATTTCTTTGTACAAAATCCGGACGCCAACAACTCTCCCTAATCTGTATTGTAATTGACAGCCGACTATAACCGAACTTGATAAGATCTTATAAATTAAAGCATGCATGAATCTGGCATTTCACTACTGCTAATGCACTAGGGATTTGCACCGGTATTTTTGTTGCAAATTTGCAAATGTTGTTTAGGAGATCAAGGGGAGTCAGTAAACTATTGTCATCATTCACTAACTTCATCATCTTCTTTTAGGTTCAGACTTCACTTTACTGAGTTCAGGATGTGGAAAGACTTTCTTTAATCTCTGAAGAATTCTTAAAAATAACTCCCTGAATGTTCTATCATTTAGGTACTTCATTTACACTTAAAGATATTTTATGTTCAAATCCTAGTCGATGATTGTCGGATTCTCAATTTCCCAACAAATAACCATTTGCAACCAATGTTTTAAAATGCTCAAGGCTCACTAAGGACTAAAGGGGTCCTTGGGGCCTAGGTGTAGGGCGCATGCCTAGGCACAAGCCTCGTGTATTTGAGGCGCGTTGTGTCGAGAAAAAAATGCTAAACTATATATATATATATATATATATATATATATATATATATATATATATATATATATATATATATATATATATATATATATTATATATACTAGATTTCGAAGCCCGCCCATTATAATTTTTCTTTTGATGGTGTTACTTAATGGAATCTCATTTTTAAGGACGGATGCATAATTATTATTTTGATGGTATTAGTTAATATGAGATTTTGAACAATTCTTAATGGTGTTAAAATATTTATTTAGAAGTCATTTTTTTTTTATTTTTTATTTTTTTGACTTTTAAGTATGAATGAAAAGTTTTCTGTTTTTATCTTTTCTTTTTTTATTTTTTTTTTATTTTTTATTTTTTTTTACTTTTTTTTTAATTGTTGGAAGGTATTAGTTAAAGAATAAGAACATATAAACGTTGTAGTTTCACTTTATATTTCTTAACTAAAGTTCAGGTCAAAAGGAGTAATATTTATGTGTTGGTCAAAACTGTCGGACTTACCCCAAAACCACTTTACTTTTCTTCTTGAATTATAATAAGAAGAAAAAAAATATGTTATCAATGGATATTGTACACTTAGTTACACGGTCCGCCTGAATGGACGGGCTAGCTTGATGAATCTCGTTGAAATAAATTAAGAGAAAATAAATCAATTATAAACATACAACATATTATTGAATGCATTAAGAAAGAACATTAAAAAGTATACAACATATTTAAAAAAAAATAAGAAGAAAAAAAAATGTCAAGCTGGAATGTACGTTCACTTAAACCATGTTGGCAATCCACCCGATGGGCGGGCTACTATCACATACTGTAGTGTGGTCCGGCTAGCTTGACAATGGGAAATAGCCCAGAAAAAATTGCTTATTCATTTCTCAAATAAGCAGTTTTGTAGTAACATATTTAAAACATCTTTAGTTCACCAACAAAATTCGCATTAGCAACACAATACGGAGACAATTTTTTTTATTAAGAAATCCAAAACAACTCTTTTAGTTGGATATGTCAACATAGTTTCACGGCCCATTCGTTGGACGAGCTACTTCTATATTATGCTCTAAAAAGTTAATTCATATAAATTCGTTAATTGGTTTGTTGACAATCTTTGTATCAAGTGCTTGAAAATTTTAACTCATATGTACCTAGTGCAACTCAAAAAGTACATAAATTCATATAAATACAATCATGTTTAATATGTTCTCTTTTGCTAACACTTACACCACCATGATATGACCTCTTCATGCAGCCACTCCATCTATAATAAATTCGAAAGCATGGTAACCTAAAACACGGTATCAAAGTAAAAAAAAAAGGTAAACCAAGTTTATATATAATAGTGATAGAAAAATGACTACGGATCTTAGTAATAGGTGAACAAGGGGAAACATAAGAGCAACAACATCTAGAACACTAAAGTAACCTGGAACACTATAGTAATGGAGAATTTTGAATGCTTACTTTGATGTTACATCTCCTCAATTTTCTTGCAAAAATTCTTTTCTGCCTTGAATGTCCTATAGCTAAAATGGTAACTGGATGAAGATTAAGCACATTTGTTCCAATTTTCATTTTCTTACTTCTGCTAATCACAGCAAACAAAGTCCTCTTATAACTAAATAATCAATTTTTAAGATAGCAAACAAATTGCTATAATGCACAAAAGTTCCTGCATAAACTTGCACAAAAAAACTTGTTGGAAGTATAATTTGTTTATAAATTTTGTGTAGAAAATTCAGCAATGTGTTGCAAGTTGATTTAAAGATTGTTTGGACATAAACACTTCTAAGGATTTGTATGGACATAAAAAGTCCTTAAAGGTTTGTTTGGACAAATACACTTTTATGGGCCTGTTTGGACACAAACAATCTTTAAGGGGCTATTTGGACTGTAACATCTTTAAGGGGATGTTTGGACTGTTTGGACATGAATAATTTTTAAGGGGTTATTTGGACAGAAAGGGTTCAAGGGCTGTTTTGACATAAATAGTTCAAGGGCATACAGTTAAATATTTGAACAAAACAATATAAGAGGTTATGTGTGTCACAGATAGACGGTGGACAACTTTTGATGTCCTAATACTTAAAAGCGTGTCAAAATACTTAAAAGCGTATATTGGATATGAATGTCACTAATCTAAGAAAAGTTTAGACTTTAAAGTGTCTAAAAAGAACCTAAGGTACACTTTTAAAGAGAAAATAACTTACAATCCAACTTTTCACCAACACCAAAAACTTCATGCACATTACGGGTCATAATCTGGTGTACTTCATAAAGCTCTTCATTCAACATGGAAAAATTCATTTGAGTTTTTGTGTCTTGATACAATTTCTTAGTCCTATGTATAAATGCATCTATCCACACAAAAAATAGGCATGAATATTGGGTGAGGTTCAACAGGATATGAACACATATTTAGTTACTTGTACAAAAACCAAAAGATGTAACATGTACCAAATTTAATAAAAGCATAAGGTCTTGCTGCAGTTTCAATTTGATCCGCATAACCCCTCTCGAATTCATTCTTAAAATCTTCAAGGTATTGAAAAGCAATCTTTTTTGGATAATTACGATCACACATTGTCAAATAACATACACGCCCTTCAATAATATAGCTGAAAAGTTGGGTCATGTGTAGTGATGCATCTCACATTGAATTTGCAGGCACGTTTATTTTTGTTTTAACATTGCATGGACTCTTATTTGCATCGGTGCTTAAGTGAGTATGCTTTGTTCTCCTACATAGATCAGGTGTATAGATGCATCTCACATTGAATTTGCAGGCACGTTTAGAATTATCAAAAGAGTGTGCCTTATGAGATCTTTATTTCAACAAAGATTAAATAAGTTTGTAACACTGCAAAAGATTAGACCTGCTAAAAAATGATTAGTCAAAATTTGGAAGAAATTTATCTTGAAAGAAATAACTAATGCATTTGCATGTAATTTTAATCATATGACCACTCCTAATAGTATGTTCCTAGTAAGATTGGACCTACTTATCTTTTATGTTACTAGCTCAACTCTCTTTTAGTTGGTATACTTTATCAAAGACCAGTTATATGGATTTCAATGATCTCCTTGATTTCCAGGTTTTACAAAGTAAAAATAAATATTACAAAAGAAGCACGCCTAATGGGCCATACAGATAAATCAACAAATTAGCTAAAAAGGAAAAAGTCAAATGCTCAAAAGTCATTGAGATTTATTTTTTTTCTTATGCAAATAGCATTCTTAATGATTTTATATCTATAAGATTATAATTGAGATTCTTTAGATTATTTGGTCCATATGAGTCTAATGGTTCATACGGATAAATTATAAAACACCTTAAAAGAAAAAAGGTAAAATGGGTCACCAGAAAGATGTAACAAAACAGGAAGATGCATGTCGAATACTTGTCGTTATTCTTTTTCCTTCTGATTTTGGAGATCCCGTTGATTTTTTTCAACCAATGCTTTAGCCTATGAATGAAAACCCAAGCAGAGACTCAGAAATCATTTACGCATTATCATTTCTCTTCCGATAAAGTTTCCACCTAATCCACAAATATGTATCGTCATTTTGATGTTAACTAAATAGTACAATCATAGCAAAATAACAGATATAAAGCACTGGGAATCACTAAAACAATGAAAAACAACATTTTCTTAAAAACTTAATAACCTACAACTCACCATTCTCTTATTTTAAATCAGTAAAAGCCCCTGGTGTATCAATGAATGTTACAATTGAATCCAGAGTTTAAGGCAACAAAATTAAACCTTATCTTGGATATGCGAACAACCTGCTAGACTTGAGTGGATAGAATAAGAGGCCGGGTTATCAGGTTTCGGGTCCAAACGGATTTGCATCCCGTTATAAGCACTTTCCATTCCTTTTCTAACATGATACAAACACTCCCTATTGATGCAGTATACTAATCCAAACACCTTATTGCTGCTGTTGCCTAATTCGAATACAACATATTTTGTCCACTGGTAGCGTATAGAAGACTAACCAATACAGCAAGCTCAGTTGCCAAACACTTCCTTGCTCTTTCAACATATTCGTGTGCTTCACCATAAACTAATATAAAAGTAAGAAAATATGTACGTGGGCCATTAATTGGTAATAATCTAGATCATAAGTTCCATAGTTTTACTGTTATGATGGTTGTTTTAGAATGGTGTACTCAAGAATTATATCCTATAAATCTAAGAGCAACTTAATTGACACCTGGGATTACTGGTGTTTAACTGTGATCTTTGATGAAACCGGGCGACCTCTATGCTTGAAATTTGCGATAGCAGAAAGGGAAAACACAAAAGCAGCCCGTCCAACCATTATCAACATCATCACAGTGTCGTATATGCCTATCGAAGTCTAAACGCTGCGACAAAAAACTTATTAATAAACTAGATACATATAAGTAATAAAAAAAGAGGCTGAAATGTATTTATCAGACGTATAATGTATTATATCAGGTAGGTTGGTGTAGGAATGAGGGGTGTTTGGAACAGAATAAAAAAAAAATTATCAACTCACTATGTAATGAAAGGGTGTTTGGATAAGGTTACTACTACCTGTTGTTCAATCACTATGATTTCCTATTTGCACAAATGACCGAGATTTTAAATATTATTGAGGTATCATAAACTCAAGGTTTTCAATTATCTTTTGGTGTCCGGTATCTATTATATCATACCGTGCATTTAATTTCTGGAGTCTTATGAAGAAATTGTTACTGAGCTGAATGTTGCTAATCAGTAATTAAGACATCAACATACATCTATTACACACTAATAAGGATTTATTTGAAGACTTGAATCAACTTATAAAATCAGAAGTTAACCACGGTTTGTGTATATTAATCACTATAATGATGGTCTATATGTCACTAAAGTGAAGTAAGATGGATCAAAACGCACCTTTAGCCAATGACAAAACGCATAATAATGCCCTTCTCCTCAAATTTCTTCATCTTTTTCACCTACACATAACAGATTAAAACTAAAGGAATTAGAGCTTACATAATAAAAGAAAATAAACTAAAAAAAAATAATATAACGGGACTATTGTAGTATCCAAAATTTGTGATCTGTCTTTGGGGTTGAAATCCCCATAAAAATCATGAATCATCTCGAATGTCAAGCATTTTAAAGTCATTGTGTTATCCTCTAGAGGCCACTCCACACCCAATTTGGTTGGCTGGAGGTTCACTTTTATAAATAAATAAATAAATACTCCGTCCGACCCAAAATTATAGTCCCCTTTTAACTTTTTCGGTATTTCTTTTTCAACTTTGACTTTAAATAATTTTGTTAGTGTTATACAATACTTGATGAAAATTATACCAATGAAAAATACATTTAAAACTCAATCCATTCATATATTTTGTATCAAGTATTATATAACATAAACAAAAATATTTAAGGTCAAAGTTGAAAAATAAAGACTGAAAAAATCAAACGGAGACTATAATTTTAGGACGGAGGGAGTAAATAAATAAATAGTTTCATGGTTCAAAAGCAAATGGTGCATTTATATTTGTTGACAGCAAGTCACAACCCACGTGGTCGTACGTTGTAAAATCTTATTGACAGCTCTATTTATAGCATCTTTGTGGGTTTGCTTAAGTAAGTTGTTATTGCATTCTGACCATCAAACAAACAGGGTTTTAAAAGTCCTTATCTACGCCACCAATCAGATTATATAAGCAACAAAAAAGTAGTTAGCACATAAGCATCACAGATGACTTTTGAAAGAGTAATTTTTACCTTTTGGTTGACTAATAAGCAATTAGCAGATAATTCATTTGATGTAGGAAAGGGTAAATTGCTAGTTTACCTGAATCATGCCAGGATGGTCTCTCGGGTTATTTCCTGGCTATGATGTTCCATCTCGCATGGTCCATCCATCCTTTGGTGTTTTCCGACCTTTTTCTATTAATGCGTTTACCCTAACTTTATATTCCTCATATTCTCTCTATAGAAGGTCACAAATGAACAGTCACCTTATCTCGTGTAACTGGCCATGCATGCGCTGTCACTCTTTGTTGTTTAGCACTTATAGCAATAGCAGCTCTAACTGGATCAATATAACGTATTCGAACGCAGTCGCACTCTTCTTGAAACTTTGGGTTTACTGCTCGTGAATGCTAACCGTACGACTATACCATGAATGAGTTAAATCCAGAAGATATCCGGGGGGAGCAACACCTAAAATTCCAGGAACCGCCCCCTACAGTATTCGTAATGCCCTGAATCTACGAATCAAAGTCTCAGATTCAAATATGTAATTGATTTTAAATTTAGTCAATAGTCATACTACAATGAACATACAAAAAGTGTGATTGCATATTCAGGTGATATATCTTGGCGCGTACAATAAAGTCCTGCAACCAAATAAACATTTTTGTTTTAAAGAGTAAACGAATTAGTTAAAACTATAGAGTAAATGCCCAAGTACTTCCATGTTTTTTCACTCAACTCGATCTTCCAGCCAACCAAGTTGGTGTATGTCTGTTGAACGTGACATATCTTCATCCTTTCACCTCAAAGAAAGTGAAACATAGTGTAAGAGCCCCCGATACCTGCATCTTTGGATCATGGATGTATTCCGGGAAGAAGAGGTACAGGCGGTTTAGGCTCTTTTATTTTCTCAACCAATACGGCTTAAGTGGTGAGGACTATACCAGCAATTGATACATCATTTTGAAGTTCACACCTTAAGACTCTGCAAAGGTCCAGCCACAACTGCTGCTCGGTGCCCATGATGAGCATGACGGGGTTGCTTTAAGTTGACGGTTAAGGGCATTGATTTTCTAAAGAAATACCTTTAGATACTGAATGGCGTCTCCAAAATTTGAAGCTACATCCAACTGAAAAGTCAAAA
Source organism: Artemisia tridentata subsp. tridentata (assembly GCA_021014915.2). NCBI lineage: Eukaryota > Viridiplantae > Streptophyta > Magnoliopsida > Asterales > Asteraceae > Artemisia > Artemisia tridentata. Next base: position 179,681,884 of record CP139505.1, read on the forward strand.
CATCTATGGTGGTCACGAAGGATTGGCTTAACACAAAGATTAGCATAATCACATTATAAAACCTCAAATAGAACCTAAAAAACTAATTACATCAACCTCAAATAAACCCTACTCGTATAAAATTAATATCCTAACGTCTTTACGCTAAAACCTCAAATAGCTAATGCATCAATGTCTTTAATCACTTATAAAAATCTCAAAAAACATAAAACTAATCATAATTCACTAAACCCTCAAATAAAACCTAAAAAACTAATTACATCAACCTCTCCACAATAGCTAATGCATCAATTCAATCAAATATAAATCCAATCCTAACGTCTTTATGCTAAAACCTCAAATAGCTAATGCATCAATTTATTGTCTCTAATCACCTATAAAAACATCAAATAAAACATAAAATTAATCATAATTCTAATGCATCAACTCAATCAAATATAAATCCAATCCTAACGTCTTTATGCTAAAACCTCAAATAGCTAATGCATCAATTTATTGTCTCTAATCACCTATAAAAACCTCAAATAAAACATAAAACTAATTATAATTCACCAAAACCTCAAATAAAACCTGAAAAACTAATTACGTCAACCTCAAATAAATCCTAAATCTACTGTCTCTAATCACGTTGCGAAAAAATCGATTAAAACCTAACTCTGACCCGAATCAAACATAAAACTAATCATAATTCGCAAACATTATTCTCATCAAGCATGTAACATATTTGTTAGCATTCTGGTGAATAGGTACCTGTAAAACCAAAAGTATTCACAAAATAAATATGTGAATCATTTAAAAAAATATAATAAATACCTGGAGTATTGTTGGTCCTCCAACATGGTTCTACAAAACCAAAACTATTCGTAAAACAAATATGTGAATCATTAAAAAAGATATAATAAATACCTGAAGTATTGTTGGCCCTTACGTAATCACTGTATCATTCAATGAACCAATGTGTAACACAATATATCAACATGAAAAAATCATATGGAATAAAAAATAAAAAACCTTAAAGGACTGTTGTAGATCTTATTATGGTGGCTACGGATATTGTTGGCGACATGATGACCTGTTGATGAGACTGGAATATCGTGCGAAGATATAATGACTGATATTAAACAAAAACTATACAAAACAATTAAAAAAAATTCATCATCATCATCGATATAGTTGAAATCATATACTCCAACAAACATATACAACTTTGTCTTATGTAATCACTATATCATTCAATCAACTAATACATGCATGAGTAACACAATATATCAATACGAAAAAATCAGATTGGAATAAAAAAATACTAAACCTTAACGGATTGTTGTAGATCTTATTATGGTGACTGAGGATGTTGTTGGCGACAAAGATGGCGAGGTATCACATGATGACCAGTTGATGAGACTGAATATCGTGTGAAGATAATAATGAGGTTTTGAGAAAAAAGTCGAATGATGTGTTGTGTTTTAGGGTTGCACAATAGATTTGTTATGGGATGAGGTGGGCCGGTTTTTCTCATTAAAGTAAATAATTAGTTTTTTTCTTTTTTGAGTTTATAGATTTGGAGTTGCAAAATATAAACCAAAAAATGTGTTGGTCTAGTGGTTATCAAGTTTGTTGATGTTACCAACACCACAAGTTCGAATCCCACGGCTGTCATTTTTACACCAAATACATCTCGAATTTTAGCTCATCCAAAGTATGCTTAGGTGGAATTATGAGGTGGCATTTAAAGCCGTTTACTAGGCATTATGTGGCATTGATGACGTCATACGCATTCTGTTATATATATATATATATATATATATATACGCATTCTGTTATATATATATATATATATATATATATATTGTAGATGTATATACTAAACTTAAGTAGCGTCATATCACTTATAGTGTCAAACAAAGTTAATACTTCACAAGACAATCACACATAGAATATCTAACAATATGATATACTACATCTGTCCCAAAATAAGTGTCCAGTTTGACTTTTCAGAGTCAAACTGGTTCAACATTGACCTTAATTATTTTTGTGTGTGTTATATAATATTTGATGCAAAATATATAAATAGATTGAGTTTTAAGTGTATTTTTCAATGGTATAATTTTTTTATCAAGTATTATATAATACAAAAAAAAAAAAAAAAAAAAAAAAAAAATTAGGTCAAAGTTAAACTAGTTTGACTCTGAAAAGTCAAATTGGACACTTATTTTGGGACGGAGGGAGTATGTTTTTTTAATTTTTTTTCTTAATCATCATCATAAAATGTACACATTCAAAGTCTTAAATTTTGTGAATAAAAAAATGGATAAAGCCCCACATATGCATGAGGCAAGCATAAGCCCATAAGGCTAACCATAGTGGGACGGATATAGTCGGTCGAGGAAGAGGGTCGACCGATTTCAATATCGGTCGAGCCCTATGTGGCTTTAGGGTCATAAATCGGTCGAGCTTCATGAAAATACACAATTGGTCATAATTTCGACTGACTTTTCACACAACAATAATCCTATATAACCTTTTGAATATTAAAAAAAAAAAAAAAAAAAAAAAAAAAAAAAAAAAAAAAAAAAAAAAAAAACACTTTACCATTTTTCCAACCTTATAAATACCAACCTCAAACACACTTCTAAACACACAATTTCAAACTCAATTCAAACAACTTCTCATTCATATTCATCATGTCAAAGAAAAATACTCCCCCATCAAAAAACCGACGATCCCGACTACCCCAAATTCCCAAAATGCCCCGAATTTGAATTTCTCGCCGGAAAACAACTTCGAATTAACCGGCATAATACCACCACAAAATCGGGGTATTCGCTTTCATGCACCCGCTTTTGAATATACATCACGACTACCACAACCGAATCAAAATCAAAACCCGTTTTACGTTAATCGTCCATATGTCAATCCATCTCGTCCTAATATGAATTATCACCAAGAACCAAGTGGGTCATCGTATCGTCCTAACATGGATTTCCTGCAGTCTTCCCAACCGTATCAAGATTATTCCCCACTTCGTAGTGCTAATCTGGAAATGGATTTGGAGGATTATATGGCAGACTATCCGACTCAACAATACTCGACCAAAAACTATCCGAGTCAAGATACTTCGATGGGGCAAGGTTCGTACCACGGTTCCATGCCTGTTGAATACGATGACGATGTCGAAGAGACGTCACCCATCAAGCCAAAGAAGCCTTCGTGACGTGCTACAAAGGCGAAGGACATAGGCAAAAAGCCCGAACCGGCCAAAAAGAACGAACCATGGATAAAGGCGGAAAAGATCGCGCTTTGTAGATCTTGGATTTTTCAGAAAATTCCGAGAGAGGAAACGCTATAAACAAGCACCGCTTTTGGGAGGAGGTGATAACGTACTTTGAAAAGGAAACTGGTTCACAAAGAACGTACGACTCGATCACGACCAAATGGAAGAATAGGAATTGTAGTAGGGTTGGGAATTTTTATGCTATTATGGATAATATCAAGGATAATCATGGAAGTGGTGAGAATGATGGAGACGATAAAGAAAAAGCTCTTAGAGAATACCGTTTGATTTACGGTCATGATTTTAATTTGGAGGATTGTTGGAAAGTTTTGGGGCATCATGATGCTTGGAAGAAGGAGGTGCCTGCTTTCAGATCGAATAGTCGTAAGAAAACAAAGGGTTCTACAACTACCTCGGGGTTAACGCAAGGTCCCGTGAATTTCCAAGACGTGGATGATTCTGATGATGAGGAAGAGACAAGAGAATCACGACCACAAGGTCATGACGCATCCAGGAAGAAATCATCCTCCTCCTCTCGTGATGCACCAACATCATGGACAAATTCGCCAGCCAAGACCTTTTTCAAGTTCAAGCCGTCAAAACTGAAGAAAAATAAGGACATGGAAGAGTCGTACTTGAAGAGTCTTAAAGGTCAAATCCTAGGGTCCATATGAAACAAGAGAAAATGGACGTCCAACGAAAGCAAGTGGAAATCTTGAGCACCACAAAACAGGAGCAAGACTTGATTTTCTACAATTCAGCAATCGACCAAAATTTGCCCCCATGATAACTACAAGAACTTATGCAGCTTAAGGCAGGAATCAAGGAACGCTACAACTTAGATTATTAATTTAAGTTTTTAATAAGTATTGTAATGTTTAATAATTTAGTATTGTAATATTTTTATTTTTAATAAATTTTAAATTTGTTGTTTATAATATTTGAATTAAAAAAAAAAAAGGTCATCGATTGGGGCAAAAAAAAAAAAAAAAAAAAAAAAAAAAAAAAAGGTCATCGATTGGGGCACATGGGTCATGTCTGGTCACTGGAGAGAGAAAGCTGATTTAGCAGAGAAGGACCTGGGTCACCACTGTGACTAGCCTAAGGGCCACACAACCAAGGCACTGATCCTTGGTGTGCCTTGCTTTGAAAAAAGATCCACGTTTTGAGCCTCACGGGCTTCAGAACCGAAGCGTGTCTCAGGTGCACTTTTAACAACTATGTTTGCGACCGATTTGGAACACAGATATGCAACGTTGCATTAGGCTAGTTGTGTTGTAGTGTTTCTATATAGCAATTTGGTGGTAATTTCAATTGGAGTTGCATACATTAATGCAATTGAATGCTTTTGTGGCGAATAGAAGATGTTAAATTACAAACGGAGTAATTGATATATTAGATTTAGGGGTGCTCATCGGGTGAAAACCGGACCGGACCGAGAAAAACCGGACCGGACCGAGACCGAATCCGGCAAAAAACCTAGACCGAGACCAGACCGAATGTGGTCGGTCCGGTCTCGGTCTAGGGTTTTTCGGTCCGGTCTGGTCCGATCGGTTTTGTCGGTCGGTCCGGTCCATCCGGTCCGTTTGCTCACCCCTAATTAGATCGGTGGAGTGATTTTTAAATTTTTGTTTAGTTATTTATATCATTAACAAGGTCTAATTTGTAAACGCTTTGCATCATGGAAATTTTTTGATGCGTATGTACTTGAGTGACTTTTGTAAAATAACTTTTATATGTACGTGGTTACACGGAGTAGTGAATGGCCTACGTCCACATCATTTCCAGTCATCATTTTACATAAAGATACTACATTTTAAATAGTATTTGTGATGAAGGAATCTGAAGAATTCGCTCATATTCAAAAAACAAAAGGAATTCGTATTTTGCAGAAGGGATTTGGAATATACCGGAACAGAAAGTTCAAAACGAAAATGTTGTTCTTCTTTTCTAATTTTTATAGATGTATACGTATATAATTGCATTTGTTTTGTAAAGAATCGTGTACCACTTGTATAAAATCAATAATACATCTTGGCGTATACACAACAGAATTACGTAAGACTTCCTACGCATATCAATCTTGAAATGAAAGGCATCGCTAATATGTAGCTTCGTGGACTCTCTAGATGACTTATTAGACTCGTCATTTACTCGATCAATTACTCACTGGCTGCCGTTCCTGAAACTTGGGACTGTTGGATCTGTTGGCGTATGTGTCCGGACGGCTTAACTCGTCCGGATGCCGGAAGAAGCAAGATCATCCGGTGATGGCCGGAAGGCACCTAGATCGTTCGGATAAAGCAGCTGTCAACAACAGGACAAGTGGCATTACCTCTTGACAGATGGCAGCTGCAGACACCGCCGCCTCCGCCCCGGGATTTACGGGATTGTATCTGAGACATGTTTCCTGAAAACCCGGCGCCGCCATTTCAGGTATCAAGGCTGGGCACTATAAATACCCAGCTCATTTACTACTCTCAACCAACTAATTTATTAGCATTTACTTCATACTACTGTTCATAGCCCATCGAAATATCAAATACTTACTCTCACGCCGGAGGTGGGTCCTGGGATAACACCCGGGGCGAGCCTAACGCGTGTTGTTTTGTGCAGATACCCAAAGGATCCTCAATAGACGAAGGGATCGATACACAAGCTCCTCGGAAGAACCATTAGCTAGTTCAACCGAAGGGTCTCTTTTATTTGTCCGAAGTGATTGCAAGAAATTACTTCAACAAATTGGCGCCATCCATGGGACCAACCACTCGATCAACCCAAAGGCCGAGATGGCTGGTCCTACACACTTGAAAAGGAAAGTGATAGATGCCGAGGAGGAATGGATGAACATCCCGATTAGTTTTCCGGCCATCCTTCCGGGAGACGTGTCGGACGAACCTTTGATAGTCGAAGCCGAAGTGGAGGGTTACACTATACGAAGGATCTATGTAGACCAGGGTGCTTCGGTTGAAGTAATGTATAAACACTGTTTCGAGCACTTGTGCCCCTCCATCAAGGCCAAACTAAAAGAAACCAACACTCCATTGATAGGATTCGCGGGGGAGTCCATAAAGCCATTAGGGAAGATCGAATTGGAAGTTTATTTTGGGAGCCAAGGTTTATTGCATCGGACTATGATGAAGTTTGCCGTGATAAGATCTCCTTCTCCATACAACATTATTCTGGGACGCTCGGGTTTGAAGAAGCTACGGGCCATTCCTTCAACTATCCATTCGATGAAGAAATTCCCCACCCTTAAGGGCATAGCGACCTTAGTCACTCGGTCAGTAATTGTTTCGGAATGTCGCAAGTTGGAGGAGAAACAGATGATAGAGAAAGAGGCAAGGAAGGAACCTCAGAGTGCCGACGTAACAGAGAAAGCTCCGATGAAAACGGAAGCAATAATGGTACATCCGGCTTACCCGGACCAGTTGGTAACCATCGGAGGAAATTTCTCCTCGGAATGTCGAAGACAGCTAATCACGCTGCTCAAAAACAATCAGGATGTGTTCGCCTAGGAACCTGCGGATATGATGGGGGTCCCCCGACGGATCACCGAACACACGCTAAATGTGAACGTCCAAGATAAGCCGGTGGCACAGAAGAAGAGAACCTACTCGGACGAAAAGAACCAAGCCATAGCCAAAGAGGTGGAAGAGTGGGTAAAGGCTGGAATAGTTCGTCCGGTGCGGTACCCCACGTGGATTTCGATCCCAGTTTTGGTGAAGAAATCCGACGTTAGTTGGAGGATGTGCATTGACTTTAAAAACCTCAACTCGTCTTGTCAAAAAGATTACTACCCGCTACCCGACATTGATTGGAAGATAGAGCCAGTTATGGGATTCCGGTACAAATATTTTTTGGATGCTTATAACAGATACCACCAAGTGCAAATGGCCAAAGAGGAAGAAGAAAAAACGGCCTTCTACACCGAGCATGGGACGTACTGTTACACCAAAATGCCTTTTGGATTAAAGAACGCTGGAGCCACGTACCAACGGTTAGTGGATTCAGCCTTCCGGTCGCAGATAGGAAGAAATCTCGAAGCTTACGTAGATGATATGGTAATAAAAAGCAAAACTGAAAAGGAGTTACTGGCTGACAAAGCGGAAACGTTCGATAACCTTCGAAGAATCAATATGAAGTTGAACCCCAAGAAATGCTCTTTTGGGGTAGAGGAAGGAACATTTCTGGGATACATGGTGACGTCCGAAGGAATTAGGGCAAATCCGAAGAAAACAAGGGCTATTGTGGACATGCAGTTTCCGAAATCGCTCAAAGAGATGCAGAGTTTAAGCGGTAAGCTGGCAGCCTTGAACCGTTTCCTATCCAAGTCAGCAGAAAGGGCACTCCCGTTCTTTGAGACGTTAAGAAATATTACAAAAGAAAATCAGGACGAATATCGATGGACGGACCAGGCCGAAGAAGCTTTTCAAGAGATGAGGAAGATGATCCTCGAACTTCCTTACCTAGCAACTCCGAGGCCAAAAGAAGACCTGTACGCGTACCTCTCGGCATCGAAAGGGGCAATGAGTGGAGTGCTTTTGGTGGAAAGGGAAGGGAAGCAAATCCCGATACATTATGTTAGCCGAACGTTGCACGAGGCCGAACAGAATTACGCTCCAGTCGAGAAGTTAGCTCTAGCCCTACTGCACATGTCTAGAAGACTACGGAGGTATTTCGAAGCTCATCCAATAAAAGTTATCACCGATCAGCCTATTAAGAAAATACTGAATAAGGCCGAAGCATCCGGGAGAATGTTCAAATACTCCGTGGAATTAGGAGTTTACAACATCACTTATGTCCCCCAAAGTGCGGTCAAAGGACAAGTCCTCGCGGATTTCATAACAGAAATACCCATGGGGACATCCGGTCATGATATGAGAGAGGAAGGTAAGGAGATATGTAACATCTCCAATCAAGAACAATGGGTGTTGTATACCGATGGAGCCTCCAGTAAATCAGGTGCCGGAGCAGGCCTAGTACTGATTAGTCCGGATCAAACGGAGTACACCTATGCTATCCGGCTAAACTTCAAGAGCACCAACAACGAAGCCGAATACGAAGCCTTGCTTGCAGGGTTGAGGGTTGCTCGAAAGATGGAAATCTGGATATCGGAAGTCAGAGTGGACTCCAATTTGGTAGCAAGCCAGATCAACGGGGAATTCGTGGCATCCAAAGACAACATGATAAAATACCTAGCCAAAGCCAAAGAGCAGATCACATACTTTGATCAGTTCAGAATCCGAAATATCCCAAGGGCGCAGAACCAGAAAGCCGATATACTCAGTAAATTAGCGTCCATGTCTTTCGACCACTTAACAAAGGAAACCACAGTTGAAGTTTTGGAAAAGCCATCAATGGAGGAGGAGGTGGTCAACGCCATTGTAGAAGAAGAGGAGGAAAATTGGATAACCCCAATCATTCGGTGCAAGCAAGAAGGTATTTGGCCGGAGGATCAAAATGAGGCTTGGTCACTCCGAATAAAAATAAACCAGTTTACTATGGTAGATAATGTACTTTTCAAGAAATCCTATTTGGGACCGATGCTGAGATGTGTTGGACCGCTCCAAGCTAATTATATCATCCGAGAAGTACATGAAGGAGCGTGTGGGATGCACTCTGGCCCACGATCCATCGTGGCAAAGTTAATGCGGCAGGGATACTACTGGCCAACCATGCACAGAGACACCAGGGAAGTGATTCAGAAGTGTGATTCTTGTCAGATACATGCACCCGTTCCGAGACTCCCAAAAACCGTGCTCACTTCAATAATGGCTCCATGGCCCTTTTATTAGTGGGGCATGGACGTGTTGGGTCCCCTGCCAGAAGCTCCGGGGAAAATCAAGTATGTTATTGTGGCCATCGACTACTTTACTAAATGGATGGAAGCCAAGCCGATGGTTCGTACGACCGGGAAAGAGGTAAAGAAGTTTGTTTGGGAGAACATAGTTGTAACCTCTCGTAATTTTCCCCTATGAATAGTAAATGCTAATAAATGATTAATAAATCATTACGTTATTTAATAACCTATTCTACTGGTAACAAATTTTTTTTTTGTTATTTATGCTACACTATTTAAATCACAACGATACTTGTGATTACCGATTTCCTAGGAACGATGCTTACACACGAGCCATGATAGTCTAAAAATCGCGAAATTATCTAAAACCATTAACGTTTAATACTTAACGTTTATAAATTTCGTTAATTAACCGAACGTGATCAAATACATTCCCGAACTCCCGGAAATTATCACGAATACTCAGTAACTATATTGGGTCTCGACACAATATCCAAATGGGCTGTTAAACCCATTGGGCCTCGACCCAATATTTCTACAAACTAAACACACCACAACCGGACCTTATTATTTTCATTCTTTTCCTTCTTTGGCCCAATCCACCGAACGAGCCCAACAACAAAACAAGGCCCAACGTTTTGATTATAAAACATTCGATTTGGCTGCTCAACTGTCGAACGCTTTGATTAACTTGCGAGCAATTTAAATTAACAACGATATTAATGTTTTACCCGACTCCATTCTCAACTTAGCTAAGAATCGAGGGAAATAAACATCTCACTCAAACTCGATCATTTAATAGCCTTAAAACTGTCAAAGTTCAACTCATTCGACCTTTGTTGAACACCACCCAAAATTCCACATTTTGGCCTAGTTGTCTCGTATGACACCCAACTCGACACCACTTATATTTTGGCTAACTAATAAATTCGAACATGCTCTTATCGAATATACAAGCTAACAAACGACTCCTACATTATTTTCGGTCAAGTCAAAAACGTGTTAAACACATGAAATAACCGAACAAACCACAACTATAAACCAATGTTTAGAAACTCTCATTTGTCTTCTACTTCTTGGTGTTTACCGCCGGCTAACACAAACAAAGGCACCATCATTTGATCTATTTCCACACTCAAAGCTTGACAAATCAATGACACTCCCTGCATACTCATTATGCTTCATCATTTTACTCACCACAACACTCAACAATTCACCCTTAAATTGTCCCAAACTCTCGGCATGCATGCACACACCATCATATTCAACTCAAAATTTTACTAAGTCATTCATAGTTCCTGAGTTCGCTTAGCTTAGCTTAAATTTCGAGGCGTTCGAATCAAGCTAAGGTCCACGACTTACTTGCTTCTATATCTTTGGAGCACAAAGAATCGAGTCTCACATTTTCATCGGCCTAACGCAGCCCCAAATTCGTGATACGCCCCACCTTTTTAGGTGAAGTAAGCAAGTCTTGAACTTTTATCATTTTATCATTTTCATTCTATCGAGAATCATGCTTTGCTTCGATGCAATATTTCGTTATTTACAATTACAACATATAGATTTTATTTGACATTCTAAATGTTTATCATACTAACTATCGAGAACCACAAATATATGAACTCTATATAAACGTATAAATCACAAACATCACACATTTACATGTCACCTTGACAACTTTCGAATTCTATAAAAATACTTAGAATATTTTCAAGTTTTCAAAGCTGTTCCAAACAAGCTAAGTCACGTTAGCTTTGAACTTATATTTTCCAAACCCGACACACAACCCTTGCATTTTATGGTTCGACCTAAAAGTCGAGCTACCAAACTAACAAACCATGTATTTCATTCGACCTATAAAAACTAAATTCGAACCTTGCTAAACCCATAGTGATCGACCTAGAATCAGTTTTCACAAAACTAAATATTAGCGATTTGGCTAATAAGCCCATTAAACTCGTTATAAGCTTTTCGAATAAGCTGGTCTCATAAGCTATTTTGTTATATTTCTGTAACCTTAAACAAGCCCGTAACCAAGCCCAACTCCCCCCTAAACCCATCGAATCGTAAACCCTTAATGGGCTACATTAGTAGCTCGTTAAAAGCCCACAAGCTTAAAAATAAGCTCTCGACCAAATTAAGCTATTTCTATGAGTTATAAAAGCTATTTTAAACTTAGTTATAAAATAAAAATAGTGAAGTTTGATTTTTATAAATTTTGGACTTGTTTTGCAAAAAGTTACTAACCGAAGGGACTAAAACTGTCAAAGTTGGAAACTTATGGTAAAAACTGTCATTTTGATAATATTGTGATGAAAACTGTAAATTCAGAAACTTTTGGGTATAAAATGTAAATATTAAATGTTTCGGACTAAAAGTGTAATAAAACTTAACCGAGGACTAACGGTGCAAATATTATGCCGTTAGGGTCAAAAGTATAACTTTGTGAAACTTAAAGGTTATTTCAGAAATAATTATAATTTTATATAATTATTTTATAAACTCGTCAATCGACGTTAACAACGTTATTTTCACTATAATTATATACGTATATATATTTATAAATATATACATATATATATATATATATATATAAACATAACCGCTTAACAAAACGTTAAACCTATAACGTAACATAACATCAACCAACTCTGATTTACCAACGACGATTTCCTCATCAATCTTATATACTCCCGACAAACGAAAACTTACTCAAGAGTTATATATATATATATATATATATATATATATATATATATATATATATATATATATATATATATATATATAATATATATATATATATATATATATATATATATATATATATAACTTTAGTTTTGAAATTTAAACATTTAAACACATATGTTTTAAATGTTACGAATTAATCATCAAATCAAGAAAACCCTAAACGTTATGATTCGCGATAAACCAAACTTAGACTATCAAACCACTAAAACTTGCCATATATTATCTAGGTCGTGTGTTGAAGCCGTTTTCTTTCATCGTTTGAATAACGATACTACTGCCACTACTGTACTACAAGGTGAGTTCATAGCCCACACTTAAACTTTAAATCTTTTGTGGGGAGATACATGCTACAAAACCTGAACACAAACTTTTTGTATGCTATGACTGTTATTATTATTGCTTAAGTAGCTATTACCGAAAGTCCCTCAATCATGAACCTTAATCACTTGCGAGTGAACGTAAATAATTGTGAATAGATCTATTAGGGACTGACAATCCCCGTTTGGGTCTGCTAGGATGAGCCACCCAGGCGCACTTTATTTGAACAAACTTATGGGTTATTGGCAAATACCCATCACGAGGGCCTATATACTTTACATCATATTTGATGCTCGTTAAGCGTTGCGTGTCATGAGCTTAATGCAATAATAACTTGATTTTAACTTGTTTAATTGTAATTCGATGCAATTAACACCTATACTTGTGTTCAAACTATTAAACTTAAACCTATGAATATCACTCAACTTTTGTTGACTTTTAGCATGTTATCTCAGGTAACTAAAGGCTGGAACTCAAGGCACGGAGTGGGCATTAAACCTTGTACGGGTGGTTTAAATAAATGTTTTATCATTCAAATCTAAATAAATGTGTTAACTATAAAACATCTTTGTATTTTAAATACTTGTATTTTGAATGATAAACTTAAAACGTCTTTTTAAAGTCGTTTTCTATGATTATGACGAAAGATCCTCTACGTAACACCCAATTAAGTCTTCCGCTGTTGCTATCCGAAATTGGGGGTGTTACAGATTGGCATCAGAGCTCATGGTTATAGAGAACCAGATGTATTTTAAACATTGGACTATAACCACATTTTTAAAACGGACCATTGTAAACCACCTTATGCCCTCCGTGCCTACACACTTCCAACATTTTTAGATGTTGCTTACTATACGAGTTCTTAACAAAGTTTAACATAGTTATGATTATGTTAATAGCTTACATTTACTATTCGGGATTATTACAGTACTATGTCTTCGAAACCCCATCCCATCGCTGTATCATCTGATTCAGAGAATGAGGATCCTATGCCATTTACCTCAGAATTTGCTACGGCAGCTATACCGATGTCACCTGCTACTGACCGGTACATGGAAAGCCAGCAATTTCTACCGGCATCTGACCTGGAGATTTCCCCTCCAACATCACCCATACCATCACCTGACCCGATTCGCCGGCATGGACGAGTACGACAACTCCAGCCATATGAACCCGAACCCTTTGACCAACTTTACCGACGCCCCGGAGAAAGTTATGTTCGCAAACATACTCCCCGAAAACGAGTACGTACACCACCAGCACAGATCATACCACCACCAGTCCCACTCATACCAACTTCGACTCCCGTAACATCACCACCCCCAGCTCCTGAGCATTCCAGGACACCACCGCTTACACCACTATCTTCAGCTCCACCACCTACTATCTTCTATCATCAGACCACCACTGTTCCATCCTCTATTCCACCCCTTGCTTCTCCACCCTCAGCTACTTTCAGCGAGCCTCTGCCACCTTGCAAGAGGACATACCGCTTGGTTCCATCTTTATCGGACCCCTATGCCCAGGTTAGAGATGAGACTACAGTTCGCACCGGGACCCACAGGAGGGTCGATGCACGCCGATGGTCTTACTTGCTACCTATCATCCGTCACTGGAGATCCCAGGAAGGAGCACCGAGAGCCATGGAACTAGGAGAGAGTTCGGCTACAGCTACTTCGAGGATTCTTCCGGTTACCGGAGAACCCATCCATCACACCATACCTCTATTGGCAGCCAGATTAGTCAGACATGAGGATCGTCTGGATGACATTGCAGAGATTCTTGATGACTTACCACTAGAGCAGATTGACGCACTTGGGGAAGAAGTGGAGAACCTTGTGATTGGTCAGTTGGCGATGGAGACAGTCTTTGATCGAGTAGGTACTAGTTTAGAAGAAGCCATTGAGACTATTTCTATACTAGGAGAGGCCACTACTTCGATGCAGACAGTGATTGAGACACTAGACTCTGAGCTTGACCGAGTTAGCTCTCAGGTTCTGATTCTTAGACTTATGATTGAGGATTCCCAGGCTAGGGAAAGAGCTCGAGACCAGACAGTGAAGACCTTGATGGCAGCGATTGCAGATCTTCAGCGCCACTTAGATGGTGCACCAGGAGGACCATAGATCAGAGATATGTCAGTATAACTAAGAGATGTCTTAGTCTACCAATGTTGTATTAATAAATAATCTTGTATCTTTATGTTTTGTAAAACAAATCGAACAAGTTATTAATCCTATGTTGTGTGGATGTATTATATTGATGTTGATTTATGTATTCCATGGTTGTTTCTTGCATGTGCATTATGATTTGCCATATGTTGTCTCGCGAAATTTTGGTTCATACAGTGCAATTCAATCATTTATGTTCTCATGTGTGTTGTGAATTGATTCAGACATATTATGAATGAAATTATGATATGATATTTGCTGTACCTACAGAGATAAACCAGAATTATTAAACTCAATTGTTATGGTTAAAATTATATTATTATAATCCATATTCAATTTACCTTCCAAAGTAGCCTAACCTAACGTGATCATTATGAGATTTCTAAAAATATGCTTTTGCAATATTGATAGAACTATGGTACGTACAAGGAAAGCAACCTCCGCCGCAAATCATGAAACTTCAAATGCTACGCCTACTATGACTCCAGAAGCTATCCGAAAAGCAATCGCTGACGGTGTAAATGCAGTCTTGACAGAACAGGCGGCAGCAAATGCTCGCAACAGTGGCACTAGTCTACCGACAGGAGAAAGTGTAACTGCTGCAAACCGCAAGTGTACCTACAAAGATTTCATGAGTTGTCAACCAACTTTCTACAAAGGTACTGAAGGAATAACTGAACTTGCTCACTGGTTCGAACGATCTGAAACTGTTTTTCAGAGAAGCGGTTGTACCGAGGACAACAAAGTCATTTTCGCTACTGGAACTCTCATGCAAGATGCTTTGTCATGGTGGAATGCTACAGTCAAAGCCATGGGAATGACAGCAGCTTATCAGCTCACTTGGACTGAGTTTAAGACCAAGATGCTAAAGAAATATTGTCCCCGTTCTGAACTAAGAAAATTGGAAGATAAATTCCATCTACTAGTAGTAAAAGGAATTGATCTTAAAACATACAACAGGAGATTTCAAGAGCTTAAAATACTATGCCCTACTGTTGTACCAACTTTCGAAAAAGAACTGGAAAAGTATATCGAAGGACTTCCCCGTAGTATTGAGGGAAATGTCACTTCATCAAACCCACCAACTCTAGAGGCAGCCATCGAACTTGCTCAAAAACTACTGGACCGAGAGGTCAAGTACAACAATGAGCTCAAGAGAAAGCTCGATGACAAAAGAACCACTCACCACCACAGTAACAATAACCACCGCAACAACAATTTCAATAACAACAACCATAGAAACAATAACCTGTACCATCAAAACCGAAACAATCGTCACCATCATCAAAACCAAAGACAAGAAACCGCTAAGGCCTATGCTGCTACCGAAGGCAAGGGATACCAAGGTCAGAAATCCCAGTGTAACAGATGCAAACTACACCACAGTGGACCTTGCACAATCAAATGTCTAAAATGCCAGAAAGTGGGTCATCAGACAAAGGATTGCAGGAATCCCGCTACTGGTAGCAACCTACAGCCTGTAACTCCGACTTGATACTCATGCGGAGAAGTAGGTCACTTCATGAGCCACTGTCCGAAAGGAAACAGTCAGCCAAATAACGCTCGAGGAAGAGCATATGTGTTGAAAGAGGAAGATGCCCCACTGAACTCTGACGTCGTCACGGGTACGTTCTTACTCAATCAACATAATGCTAGAGTATTATTTGATTCTGGAGCAGATAGAAGTTTTGTGTCAACTACGTTTGCTTCTTTGCTTAACATTACCCCTTCCAAACTAAACACCACTTTCGAAATTGAAATGGCGGACGGAAACCTAATTGGCACCGACTCCGTAATTCGTGGTTGTACCATAATCCTACAAGACAACCCTTTTCCCATCGACCTCATGCCTATTCAGCTCGGTAGTTTTGACGTAGTCATTGGTATGGATTGGTTATCCAAACACCGCGCTAGAATACTCTGTGACGAGAAAGCCGTACATATTCCATGTAATGGTGAAACTCTTATTGTCCATGGTGACAAGAATAAAACGCGATACGGTATCATCTCATATATCAGATTTGTGAAATATATGAACGAAGGATGTCAAGCATTCATGGTTCATGTAACGGAAAACAAATCAAAAGATAAACGAGTTGAAGACGTTCCGATTGTTAAAGAGTTCCCAGAAGTATTCCCCGAAGATCTACCCGGTCTTCCACCTCCACGTCAAATAGAATTCCAGATTGAACTAGTGCCTGGAGCGGCACCTGTGGCGAAAGCACCTTATAGGTTAGCGCCGTCTGAAATGAAGGAATTGTCAGAGCAATTGAAAGAATTGTCTGATAAAGGCTTTATCCGACCCAGCTCATCACCTTGGGGAGCTCCGGTTCTATTCGTTAAGAAGAAGGAAGGATCCTTCCGAATGTGTATTGATTACCGGGAATTGAACAAACTCACTGTAAAGAATCGTTGCCCACTACCTAGGATGGACGACTTGTTTGATCGACTACAAGGATCGAGTGTATACTCGAAGATCGACCTAAGGTCAGGGTACCATTAGTTAAGAGTTCGAGAGGAGGATATTCCCAAAACAGCTTTTAGGACGCGTTATGGACATTACGAATTCCAAGTAATGCCATTTGGTTTAACCAATGCACCTGCAGTGTTCATGGACCTAATGAACCGAGTGTGCAAACCATATCTGGATAAGTTCGTGATTGTATTCATAGACGATATCCTAATCTACTCTCGCAACGAACAGGAACATGCAAACATCTAAAGATTATTTTAGAGTTACTCAAAAAGGAACAGTTGTATGCCAAGTTCTCCAAATGCGACTTTTGGATTCGAACTGTACAATTCCTTGGGCATGTTATCAACAGTCAAGGCATTCACGTAGATCCTGCAAAGATTGAGGCCGTAAAAGGTTGGACATCTCCTACAAACCCCATAGAGATACGCCAATTTTTGGGTCTAGCGGGTTACTACAGAAGATTTATTGAAGGATTTTCAAAAATCTCAAAGCCTTTGACCAAATTAACTCAGAAGAACAAGAATTTTATCTGGGGAAAAGAGGAAGAATCAGCTTTTCAGCTATTAAAGAATAAGCTCTGTGAAGCACCAATATTAGCACTACCCGAAGGAAGTGAAGACTTCGTAGTGTATTGTGATGCCTCATATCATGGTTTGGGAGCCGTGCTGATGCAACGAAATAAAGTGATAGCTTATGCTTCACGAAAACTCAAACCGCATGAAGCAAATTACACGACTCATGATTTGGAGTTAGGAGCAGTAGTATTCGCCCTTAAGTTATGGAGACACTACTTGTATGGTACTAAGTGCACAGTATTCACCGACCACAAAAGTCTTCAGCACATCTTAGATCAGAAAGAACTAAACATGAGACAACGTCGCTGGTTAGAGTTACTTAGCGATTATGATTGTGAATTCCGTTATCACCCAGGAAAAGTCAACGTTGTGGCAGATGCATTAAGTCGGAAGGAACGACTGAAACCTCTTAGAGTCAAATCGTTAGGAATAACCATTCGTTCACCCCTGCCCTCACAAATACTCACCGCTCAATCCGAAGCTCTTAAGGAAGAGAACCGACCTAGCGAAAAGATTCACGGTATGCCAGAAAATAGGAATGGCTTTGTGCAGAGAGCAGACGGGATGCTCTGTTTCAAAGAAAGAAATTGGATTCCTCTATACGGAGGTATACGTGATCTCATTATGAATGAGTCTCATAAATCCAAGTACTCCATTCATCCAGGTTCTGACAAAATGTACCAAGATCTCAAGAAACTTTACTGGTGGCCAAACATGAAGGCCGACATAGCCGAGTATGTCGGAAAATGTTTGACTTGTTCAAGAGTAAAAGCAGAATATCAAAAGCCGTCAGGATTACTCATACAACCCGAAATTCCTGTATGGAAATGGGAACGTATTACAATGGACTTTATCACTAAGCTTCCTAAGACATCAACTGGACTTGACACCATCTGGGTTATCGTTGATCGTCTCACAAAATCCGCTCACTTCTTAGCAATCAAAGAAACCGACGAGATGGACACACTCGCAACGCTATATCTAAAAGAAATAGTTTCGCGACATGGAGTGCCGATCTCAATCACCTCGGATCGTGACAGTCGTTTCACATCTCATTTTTGGAAGTCTTTGCAAAAAGCCTTGGGAACCAAATTGGATATGAGCACTGCCTATCATCCACAAAACCGATTGACAAAGCGAGAGGACAATCCAAACCTTAGAAGATATGCTCCGAACATGTGTTATGGACTTCGGAAAAGGTTGGGACAAACACTTACCTCTAGCCGAGTTCTCCTACAACAACAGTTATCATGCCAGCATTAAGGCAGCACCATTCGAAGCACTCTACGGTCGAAAGTGCAGATCGCCTATTTGTTGGACCGAAGTTGGAGATATATAACTCACCGGACCCGATCTCATTCATGAGACAACATAAAAGATAGTTAAGATTAAGCAACGACTGCAAGCGGCAAGAGATAGACAGAAGAGCTATGCCGATGTAAGGAGAAAACCTATAGAATTCCAGATTGGAGACAAGGTCATGTTGAAAGTATCTCCCTGGAAGGGAATGGTACGTTTCGGAAAACGTGGAAAACTTAGCCCGAGATACATTGGTCCATTCAAAATCCTAGAGAGGATAGGACCAGTGGCTTTCAAACTCGAACTACCAGAAGAACTTAGTCGAGTTCACGACACCTTTCACGTATCAAACCTTAAGAAATTTTTGTCAGATGAATCTCTTGTAATTCCTTTAAAAGAGATTCGACTCGACGACAAACTCGTCTTTACAGAAGAACCCATGGAGATCATGGACAGAGAGGTCAAACGACTAAAACAGAACCGCATTCCCATTGTCAAAGTCCGATGGAACTCTAAACGAGGACCAGAATTGCTTGGGAACGCGAAGACCAAATTCGAGCCAAATACCCACACCTATTCTCGTAGACACTTCTATTACCTATCTTAGACTGGAATTCCAGGACGGAATTCAGTGTAAGTGGTAGGTACTGTAACCTCTCGTAATTTTCCCCTATGAATAGTAAATGCTAATAAATGATTAATAAATCATTACGTTATTTAATAACCTATTCTACTGGTAACAAATTTTTTTTTTGTTATTTATGCTACACTATTTAAATCACAACGATACTTGTGATTACCGATTTCCTAGGAACGATGCTTACACACGAGCCATGATAGTCTAAAAATCGCGAAATTATCTAAAACCATTAACGTTTAATACTTAACGTTTATACATTTCGTTAATTAACCGAACGTGATCAAATACATTCCCGAACTCCCGGAAATTATCACGAATACTCAGTAACTATATTGGGTCTCGACACAATATCCAAATGGGCTGTTAAACCCATTGGGCCTCGACCCAATATTTCTACAAACTAAACACACCACAACCGGACCTTATTATTTTCATTCTTTTCCTTCTTTGGCCCAATCCACCGAACGAGCCCAACAACAAAACAAGGCCCAACGTTTTGATTATAAAACATTCGGTTTGGCTGCTCAACTGTCGAACGCTTTGATTAAATTGCGAGCAATTTAACTTAACAACGATATTAATGTTTTACCCGACTCCATTCTCAACTTAGCTAAGAATCGAGGGAAATAAACATCTCACTCAAACTCGATCATTTAATAGCCTTAAAACTGTCAAAGTTCAACTCATTCGACCTTTGATGAACACCACCCAAAATTCCACATTTTGGCCTAGTTGTCTCGTATGACACCCAACTCGACACCACTTATATTTTGGCTAACTAATAAATTCGAACATGCTCTTATCGAATATACAAGCTAACAAACGACTCCTACATTAATTTCAGTCAAGTCAAAAACGTGTTAAACACATGAAATAACCGAACAAACCACAACTATAAACCAATGTTTAGAAACTCTCATTTGTCTTCTACTTCTTGGTGTTTACCGCCGGCTAACACAAACAAAGGCACCATCATTTGATCTATTTCCACACTCAAAGCTTGACAAATCAATGACACTCCCTGCATACTCATTATGCTTCATCATTTTACTCACCACAACACTCAACAATTCACCCTTAAATTGTCCCAAACTCTCGGCATGCATGCACACACCATCATATTCAACTCAAAATTTTACTAAGTCATTCATAGTTCCTGAGTTCGCTTAGCTTAGCTTAAATTTCGAGGCGTTCGAATCAAGCTAAGGTCCACGACTTACTTGCTTCTATATCTTTGGAGCACAAAGAATCTAGTCTCACATTTTCATCGGCCTAACGCAGCCCTAAATTCGTGATACGCCCCACCTTTTTAGGTGAAGTAAGCAAGTCTTGAACTTTTATCATTTTATCATTTTCATTCTATCGAGAATCATGCTTTGCTTCGATGCAATATTTCGTTATTTACATTTACAACATATAGATTTTATTTGACATTCTAAATGTTTATCATACTAACTATCGAGAACCACAAATATATGAACTCTATATAAACGTATAAATCACAAACATCACACGTTTACATGTCACCTTGACAACTTTCGAATTCTATAAAAATACTTAGAATATTTTCAAGTTTTCAAAGCTGTTCCAAACAAGCTAAGTCACGTTAGCTTTGAACTTATATTTTCCAAACCCGACACACATCCCTTGCATTTTATGGTTCGACCTAAAAGTCGAGCTACCAAACTAACAAACCATGTATTTCATTCGACCTATAAAAACTAAATTCGAACCTTGCTAAACCCATAGTGATCGACCTAGAATCAGTTTTCACAAAACTAAATATTAGCGATTGGGCTAATAAGCCCACTAAACTCGTTATAAGCTTTTCGAATAAGCTGGTCTCATAAGCTATTTTGTTATTTTTCTGTAACCTTAAACAAGCCCGTAACCAAGCCCAACTCCCCCCTAAACCCATCGAATCGTAAACCCTTAATGGGCTACATTAGTAGCTCGTTAAAAGCCCACAAGCTTAAAAATAAGCTCTCGACCAAATTAAGCTATTTCTATGAGTTATAAAAGCTATTTTAAACTTAGTTATAAAATAAAAATAGTGAAGTTTGATTTTTATAAATTTTGGACTTGTTTTGCAAAAAGTTACTAACCGAAGGGACTAAAACTGTCAAAGTTGGAAACTTATGGTAAAAACTGTCATTTTGATAATATTGTGATGAAAACTGTAAATTCAGAAACTTTTGGGTATAAAATGTAAATATTAAATGTTTTGGACTAAAAGTGTAATAAAACTTAACCGAGGACTAACGGTGCAAATATTATGCCGTTAGGGTCAAAAGTATAACTTTGTGAAACTTAAAGGTTATTTCAGAAATAATTATAATTTTATATAATTATTTTATAAACTCGTCAATCGACGTTAACAACGTTATTTTCACTATAATTATATACGTATATATATTTATAAATATATACATATATATATATATATATATATAAACATAACCGCTTAACAAAACGTTAAACCTATAACGTAACTTAACATCAACCAACTCTGATTTACCAACGACGATTTCCTCATCAATCTTATATACTCCCGACAAACGAAAACTTACTCAAGAGTTATATATATATATATATATATATATATATATATATATATATATATATATATATATATATATATATATATATATATATATATATATATATATAACTTTAGTTTTGAACTTTAAACATTTAAACACATATGTTTTAAATGTTACGAATTAATCATCAAATCAAGAAAACCCTAAACGTTATGATTCGCGATAAACCAAACTTAGACTATCAAACCACTAAAACTTGCCATATATTATCTAGGTCGTGTGTTGAAGCCGTTTTCTTTCATCGTTTGAATAACGATACTACTGCCACTATTGTACTACAAGGTGAGTTCATAGCCCACACTTAAACTTTAAATCTTTTGTGGGGAGATACATGCTACAAAACCTGAACACAAACTTTTTGTATGCTATGACTGTTATTATTATTGCTTAAGTAGCTATTGCCGAAAGTCCCTCAATCATGAACCTTAATCACTTGCGAGTGAACGTAAATAATTGTGAATAGATCTATTAGGGACTGACAATCCCCGTTTGGGTCTGCTAGGATGAGCCACCCAGGCGCACTTTATTTGAACAAACTTATGGGTTATTGGCAAATACCCATCACGAGGGCCTATATACTTTACATCATATTTGATGCTCGTTAAGCGTTGCGTGTCATGAGCTTAATGCAATAATAGCTTGATTTTAACTTGTTTAATTGTAATTCGATGCAATTAACACCTATACTTGTGTTCAAACTATTAAACTTAAACCTATGAATATCACTCAACTTTTGTTGACTTTTAGCATGTTATCTCAGGTAACTAAAGGCTGGAACTCAAGGCACGGAGTGGGCATTAAACCCTGTACGGGTGGTTTAAATAAATGTTTTATCATTCAAATCTAAATAAATGTGTTAACTATAAAACATCTTTGTATTTTAAATACTTGTATTTTGAATGATAAACTTAAAACGTCTTTTTAAAGTCGTTTTCTATGATTATGACGAAAGATCCTCTACGTAACACCCAATTAAGTCTTCCGTTGTTGCTATCCGTAATTGGGGGTGTTACAATAGTATGCAGGTTCGGTTTGCCCTGGGTGATTATCACGGACAATGGAAGCAATTTCATTCACGACCCTTTCAAAAGTTGGTGTGAGCGCCTGAATATAACCCAGATAAATACTGTTGTGGCCCATGCTCAGGCCAACGGATTGGTGGAAAGAGCAAACAAGAGTTTGATGAAGGGGTTCAAATCAAGGCTGGGTAGGGAAAGAGCCGGATGGGTGGATGAACTGCCGAATGTCCTGTGGGCACACCGCACGTCTTTGAAAACAAGCAACGGAGACACACCATTCAGCCTTACGTATGGTAGTGAAGCAGTCATACCGGCAGAGATCGGGATGCCAACCTTTCAGACCATGATGACCAAGGAAAAAGAGAATGACGAGGGAATCTGTTTAAACCTCGATCTCCTACAAGAACGAAGGGAGATGGCTGCGATACGAGAGGCAAAGTACAAGAAGAAAGTGGAGCAATTTTACAACCGAAGGGTTCGTGCCGAATCGTTTAAGGTAAGTAAGAATTCACATAACTTCTTTGAAACCAAAGGTTACTACAAATCTCTAGTTATTTCAATGCAATATCAATTTGTCTCTACTTTGACTAACGTATGAAATAAAATACCTTAACAATATAAGGTAGGTGATGTTGTGTACCGAAGGAATGAAGCAAGCAGGGTCGAGAATCAGGGAAAGTTAGGACCCAATTGGGAGGGACCCTACCGGGTCGTGGAAGCATATCAGACTGGATTTTACAAGCTGGAGACAATGGAAGAAAAGGAAGTGCCACGAACTTGGCATGCGGTTAACCTTAGAAAATGTTTTTTGTAAATAACTTAAATATGCCTAATGTAAACATCCGAAAGGAGTTTGTTTGATTATTTTTAATGACAAAGCGCAGTTATCCCACAATTGGAGGGGAACGATCCATGTTATGCATTGAACTCTTGTATCATTTATTGTTTTCCGAAAATAACTAGAAAATGGCCCCTCCGAGAGGTTCATGCCCTCCGGAGATCTTTGTGGTCAATGTTCGAAGTGCTGGCGGAAAGGCTAAAATCATATTTGGAACATAAGTAGAAAGTGATCCCTCCGAGAGGTTCGTGCCCTCCGGAGATCTTTGTGATCAATGTTCATTATTTTTCAAAAATAATTAGAGAATGGCCCCTCCGAGAGGTTCACGCCCTCCGGAGATTTTTGTGGTCAATGTTCGAAGTCCTGGCGGAAAGGCTGAAATCATATTTGGAACATAAGTAGAAAGTGATCCCTCCGAGAGGTTCGTGCCCTCCGGAGATCTTTGTGATCAATGTTCATTGTTTTCCGAACATAATTAGAAAATGGCCCCTCCGAGAGGTTCACACCCTCCGGAGATTTTTGTGGTCAATGTTCGAAGTCCTGGCGGAAAGGCTGAAACCATATTTGGAACACAAGTAGAAAGTGATCCCTCCGAGAGGTTCGTGCCCTCCGGAGATCTTTGTGATCAATGTTCATTGTTTCCTGGACATAATTAGAAAATGCCCCCCCCCCCCCCGAGAGATTCACGCCCTTCGGGGAGTGTGTGGTCAATGTCCAAGGATGGTTAATACTCAAAAAGGGGCGGCCACATAATCATTCATTACCTCTCGAACATAAGTTGAAAATGATCCCTCCGAGAGGTTCGTGCCCTCCGGAGAGTTTGTGGTCAGTGTTCGAGAAGGAAACAACCAAGCGGTCGAAGCGGAAAGCGTTGCCGAAAGGCACAGGTAACATATTGCAAACATAAAAAAAAAAAAAAAGAAAGAAAAAAGGAGAGAAAAGCCTTTTGAGAAGTAGCAAAACATGACATTACATAACTTCCAAACATACGAAAGGCGTTAGGGATATAACAGTTTGTTATTACATTCATCTGAATCACATTAACTATTTACAAATTAGTCTTACGGTCCAAGGGCCTTACATAAAAAATGATTCTTGAGTATTTTCTTCGAACTGGTCACTCTTGAGTATTTTCTTCAGCGGAGGGACCTTCGGCGGAAGAATCGTTCGGTGCAGGGTCAGGAATCAGGTCCATTATTTCCGACAGGGGTCGATCCGCGGTATTGTTCACCTTCTGAATGTACGGGTATTCCGCGGAAAATAGGCCATCGTACAAAGGATCAAACTTTTCGTCCGCCTCCACATCCAGATCATCTATCTCGGCCACAATTTTGGCCACATCCTCCGGCTTACGACCCACGGAGATAGCCTCCAAGAACCCAGACTGGGAGGACAGACTAAAAGGCTCAGCCAAACGTTGTTTGTACTCGTGACTGTTCAAGAGCCGACGAACCACTTCCGGAATACACTCCTTCACCAGCTTATGGCGTTCGATATCCGTTTGGCCGAGTTTAACGGCCAGGTCGGCCTTTTCCTGGTACAGTTTAGAACTTTCCCCCTCCTCAAGGGCAAGTTCATCCTTAACATTTTTTAACTCCGCCTCTAAGGCCTTGACCCGGTCTGAAGAAACCCTCCTCCCTTCATCCCTAGCCTGTTCCAACTGAGAAAGACGACCTTTTAGATCCGATTCCCTCACCATACAACTTGCATGCTCGTGCTTCAGCTTCCGAAGCTCCTCAACCACTTGAGCGACATCCTCGCATCCCTCATGGGTGCGGCGCAGTTGTTTATATTCTTCAAAAAGGGCCTCATACCGGCCAAGAATATCCGAATGAGCGGCCGCACCACGACCCAATAATACCCAGCCTCTTTGAAGAGCCTCCGAATCACCCAAGCTTTGAAAATAAAACTCCTCTCGAGGAGTGCGTAGATTCATCATCAAGTCTTTACAAACAGCCCCTCTATTCAAACGATCCCCTCTTCTGACTGACCAATCTAGGACAAACACCGCGGCCGGGTCACCCTCGGCTACAACTCTGACCTTGCCATGTCCAGAAGCCTGTACGGAAGGACCCTCTGAAAGGAGAAAAAGATAATCGTTATAAAAAAGGTGTAGAGCAATGGGAGAAGCGCAAGATAAGCAGTTAAACGACTTACCAACATCAGCAGTTCCGGAGGCAAAATTTGATCCTTCCAGGCGACTCCCGATGTCTTCCGGACGAAGTGACCGGATTGGGGTTGGGTTCGGGATGACCTCGACCTCCGGTGATTCCGGTTCCAAATCCACCACGGGAGTCTCTATCGGTCTACGCCTCTTGGCCGGACGGGCCGCACCACTACTACCCTCGCCAGGCTGAACTCGCGCTCGCGCCTTTTTGGCCCCTGCTCCCCTCTGGGCTCGCAGAGCATCCCTGGTGACGTTCTGCTTTTGTTTTCTGCGTTTGGCTTCCAAGACCCGAGCGTCAGCCCTCTCGACCCTCATCTCCTCGGCCGACTTCTCTGGTATATCGGCAGTCAAAGGGGCGGGAAAAGTCACATGCAGCTCGTGAGACTCACCCTCACGGTACTTATCGCCCCTGACCATTGAAACACCCTCACGGACCATGGGGTTGATCAGATATTCAGACATAGACACAACTGCAAAAGGGAAAAAGAACACGAAATAGTTAGAAACAAGCATACTTAACGAGAGTCAATTGGAGAAACAAAGACAAACAGTGAAGTCATACCTTTACCCTCGGCATCCTTAAGCGCGGCCCGGTAACCGGGATACTCCCACTGCGAGGTCAGCCCCACGGCATAAAGAAAGCCCCTGGGAATCAGAATAAGGTCAATTATGTTTGCGGCCAGCTTCTCCGCATCCGCAATGTTGAACTCGCCATTCGGATACGGATCTGAAATATCAGAATTATGATGCCTCCAGGGCATGGCAAAGGGGACCGCTCGCCTATCTATCAAGAAAAAATCATTCTTCCAACCCTTCAGTCCGGTCAGAATCTCCCGGAAACAAACCTTCCTCTCCTTACCGCTTCGCTTCTCGAAAGAAAACCAGTGACCTTGCTTAATCAACTTATAGAAGGCCCGGAACAAGGAAGTGGTGGGAGCAACGTCCAGACTTCGGCTGTACACCTCGAAAACCGTGGCACGGTGTAAGCCCAATGTCACTAGCTGGGAGAGATGTACCTTGTAATATTTGATGATGTCCAGCAAGAAAGTAGAGAAGGGCACGCTAAGACCACCCTCGTAAAAGTACTCCACGTACAGACCAATGGCATCGTCCGGCAATTAGTCCATCGTCATGTGTGCTGGAGGTAACCTCGGATGCAAGTCCCCCGGTATACCCGCATCCGTCATCACTACATATAAACCTTCCTCGTTCAGTTGAGAAGTGTACTTTTGAATATCGAACTTAGGAAGAAACCCCCCGACCTCCTGAGTTTCTTCCTCATGAATCGAAGAGGGAGAATTTGACATGATTAACCGAATGGTGAAATAAAATCGTTCGGATTAGAAAGAAATGAACCTCTCGAAAAGATGCTTCGGAAAGTTTGTCAGAACAAGAAATTACAGTGGTAAAAAAACCGTAGAAATGACGCTATTTATAGGCGAAAAGAAAAATGTGAAACGACGTGCCTTGTCAGCAGGTGAGGTGGCATCTCCTCACTCGTGCGATATGCGCGTGAACACGTGTCGACATCTCAGAGCCCCAGTAAAAATGACGGCTATCCTTAAAAAGAGGTAATAATGGTTTTTGGCAGTTTATGCATGACATCAGCCCATCGGATTCCGAACGACCCAAACCTTTCGGAATTAATAAAACCAGACTTCAAATTTTTTAGAGTATCACACTATTGGCGAAACCAATACTATGATACTGGGGGGGACATGTTGGCGTATGTGTCCGGACGGCTTAACTTGTCCGGACGCCGGAAGAAGCAAGATCATCCGGAAGGCACCTAGATCGTTCGGATAAAGCAGCTGTCAACAACAGGACAAGTGGCATTACCTCTTGACAGATGGCAGCTGCAGACACCGCCGCCGCCGCCCCGGGATTTACGGGATTGTGTCTGAGACATGTTTCCTGAAAACCCGGCGCCGCCATTTCAGGTACCAAGGCTGAGCACTATAAATACCCAGCTCATTTACTACTCTCAAGCAACTAATTTATTAGCATTTACTTCATACTACTGTTCATAGCCTATCAGAATATCAAATACTTACTCTCACGCCGGAGGTGGGTCCTGAAATAACACCCGGGGCGAGCCTGACGCGTGTTGTTGTGTGCAGATACCCGAAGGATCCTCAATAGCCGAAAGGATCGATACACAAGCTCCTCGAAAGAACCATTAGCTAGTTCAACCGAAGGGTCTCTTTTATTTGTCCGAAGTGATTGCAAGAAATTACTTCAACAGGATCCCATCACTAACGACCTTTTCCTTGCTAGTGCCGAGAAGAGATACACTAGAGAAAGGTGTGAAGTTCTTATCGTATCAATGGGTAACCCATGCAATACTTTTCTTTCTAATGCAATATTTATAGGTGCAAGAAAGCCAACGTCAAACGTATCGTCTGTTATCGTATCAATTGGTAACCCATGCAATACTTTTCTTGCTAGTAATTTAGGTTCCTTAAGATAAACTTCAATAATTTTTCAAACATTTACTCGAATGCGTAGTTCGTTCATTGCAGGCTTGCAGCTGTCAAATATAAATATTTAATAAAAAGACACGAAAAGGCTTACAAAAGCTAATAAGTATTGAAAACAACAAGTGAATGTGGCATAGCAAATCAATCCATGCAAACGTCCCTTTCTAGCTTCTCTCCCCCATATCTGCCGCTCTGCGTTTCCTCTCTCTAGAAACATATGGGCGTATTCATTGGGAATGGCAATAATACTTTGGATCGAAAATATAAGGGGGAATTGCATATATATATATATATATATATATATATATATATATATATATATATATATATATATATAAGGGGGCTTTATTTTCAGAACTATGTTAAGTGCGGGAACTGCGAGAACTCCCCTAAATCAATCATATTTTTTTAAATAGTGAAAATTTTTATTTAATCAAAAGGTTATAATAATAAAAGACAATTTCTATTTATTTGTGATTTTTTTTATTAAATTCGTTTTTTAAAATCCAATAATTTTAGGAATATATATATATATATATATATATATATATATATATATATATATATATATATATATATATATATATTTATTTTTTTTTTAATTTCCAGCATGCATTATTTGAAAAAAAACTAGGTGCATGTATGTTTTATAAATAATGTTAATTTACATATGTTTTTAGTATTTAACTTTTTACACTTTTTTATTAAGCTACAAATACTTTTGCCTAGCCATTATTTTCTTTGAAAGTTTAAAACACAAATCAAGGAACATAGACCTTTATATAAGAACAAACAAGATTGATATAATTATATCTTACATTTCATTTAATTACAAGTACAAAAAACACATATACAATAATCACATCTCTTCAAAAATCGCAAATTATCTTCATGTACATATGTGTTCATCCACTTCTAGGTCTTCAATGATGATCATCTTCATCAATCTGAAAAAAGCATACACAAAAACAATTAAACTACAAAAATAGGAAACAAAAATTAATCACAACAAATAAGATAACACATATGCACAATCTAAAAAGATAACACATATGCACAATCTAAAACGCATAGGCACAATTTATAACAAAACAGCCATGTTCAATGTAAAAATAAGTATGTTCAATGAATAACATGTATGTTCTATGAAAACCAAAATGTGTACTTAAAAACAAGTATGTTCACCGAAAAAACAAGTATGTTCAAACACGAATTCCTAGACATGTATTATCTACACATGAAAAACAGCCATGTTCAATGTAAAAAACAAGTATGTTCACTGAAAAACGAGTATGTTCATAAAAAACAAGTATGTTCAAACCATCCTTGAACCTATCAATTAATAACAAGAAGCAACAAACAGATTCATTGATCTGTTCAACATCAATCATCACAATTTATTCAAACACCAAGCGATAAACAATTAAACGCAGCCCAATTAATTTGACCAAAAGCCACAAGCGACAAATCAAAACAAACACCGATCCATTAAAAAAAATAGTACGAGGTTTAATATGATCAGCTTTCACTTGTGTATAATGAATCGGTCCCACAACCAATTAACGACAAACCCAATTAATTTCAACTGATCAATCAAATCAATATAACCTTTACCAATTTATAATCAATTGATTCCCTGTGATTTACCTATTCTGTTGAGATCAATCAATATAACCTTTACCAATTAACGACAAACCCAATTAATTTCAACCGATCAATCAAATCATTATAACCTTTACCAATTTATAATCAATATAACCTTTACCAACTATAAAACTAACACATCGACGCCCATGTATCTGTGATTTACCTATTCTGTTGAGATCGTTTAGATCTGATAGACATGGTGGATATACAGAATACCGACTCGCTCTTATACCCGTTGATAACGTTTTAATCAATATGATTTACAAAGATTTATAGAACTAATGATCATAACTTCCATTAAAAATTAAAAAAATAAAAAACAATAATGATCATACCTTCCATTAATCGTGTTCGTTATTTGTTTAAAAAATAGAACTGATTTGATCGATTTTTGATTTTCTCGGCACTTTTCAGATTTGGGGTTTTAGGGTTGTAGTTGAAATCGTGTGTGTTTTTATATATATAAAAAAATGAGATCAGTTATCTTTTTATGGTTTTAAGTGGATGTGATCATTTTCAAAGAGAAATTCTAGATAAAATCCGAATTTCAAGCATTGTGTAAAAAGTTAAATACCCTTTATACCCCTTTCATAAATGTTTTCAGGAAATGTAGTTTCATTTAATTACAAAAATGCCATGTTGCAATCTTAACCATTGATCATGTTAATCCAATGGTAGAAAGTGGGTTCTCGCAGTTCTCGCACTTAACAGGGTTCTGAAAATAAAGTTACACTATATATATATATATATATATATATATATATATATATATATATATATATATATATATATATATGGGAAGAGTTATTTTCAGAACCAAAAAAAGGTACAGAACTGCAAGAACCAGCATCAACCAATCAAATTTTTTTGAATATTTATTTTTATCATTAAATTTAAAAGGGTATAATAGTAAAATTACAAATTTTAATTTCCTTTTGAATTTTTTTAATATAAAACATTTTTTTAGTTCCTAAATTTTAGGATTTTTTTTTATTATTATTTTTTTTTTTAAATTTTTTTTGGTGGAAATACATTATGTGCACATGTGTTTTGTAAAAAAGAAGGTTAACAACTAAGTATATTATGACAATTGTATTTTTCGTTTATGCATAGGTGTTTTGTATATGCACATGTATCTTTAAGTAATATAACATAAATAAAAATACAAACAACAAAACTTTAACAATAGATTTACACAATTTCAAAATTTACAAATTGTATTACTCTAGTGATATAATATTTAGTTTTATCACAAACATCCATTTGTTTACACTTGTATTCAATTTTATTACAAATATATGAAGCGTGCACATGTGCATAATCCAATGTCTTTAACAGTTGGTTCATCTTTTTGGCGTGCACATGAATTCCTCGCCTGGTTCAAGAACCCATGAAATCTGCACATGTAATAAATGAATTATTTAATCATAAAAATTAACAAAACACATATGCACTATGTATTTCGGACTTGTGACACACAAAACCACATTCTTGACTTCTTTGAGAAATGAGTAAAACCTTAAAACACAAAACACAAGTGCACCCTTAAATCAGAACTAAACACATCCTTATATCATAACTAAAAACATATATGCACTTTCAATACATCCAAACTCCGAAACTATAAAAACACATACGCACATAGGGCATCAAATTCACCAGAAACTGTAAAAACACATATGCACTCTCAAACACAACTTCAACCACAATCAAACACATATGGATTCGTTTCAAACACGCATGTTCATGACATAAACACATGTGTATTCTTTGTCAATTCATCGTTTTTATTACGTAAATACATGTGCATTTGTTTCAAAAACATATGCATTTCAAAAACTATACTTTTTTGTAAATTCATCGTTTTTATTACGTAAAGTTTTGGTTTTGGCCGAATGGGGAAGAAGAAAGGAGAGAAAATATGGAGCTTTTGCTAGTTAATTATGTGTTGTATGTGTTATAGTTAGTGGAATGGAAATTAAATGACACAAAATTCATTAAATGCATGGTACTAGTAATCAAGTGTTGGAAGAATTAGGGGAGTTTATGTAACACCCTCGTTTTTGATATTCGCAGCGAAAATATAAGTTGGGGTGCTACTTCACAGTTCACAGTCATGGTAATAGAAAACGACTCGAAAAGAGACGTTTTAGATAAAATTGTTATCATTCATTTATATCAGAGTTACAATATGCAGGTCCCAGTAGGAGGTTTCAAAATACAGTAATGAAAAATATATTATTTGTTGAATGATAACATGTTAGACAGTCCATTGCCAATCCCGTGCCAATCCATGCTTCCAATTACCTGAGAATACATGCTAAAAGGTCAACATAAAGTTGGTGAGTTCATAGAGTTAGTAAATGAAAATAGTCCGTTTCAATTGCTCAAAAATAAGTTCGTTCCAGTTGTTCAGAAATACGTTCGTTTAGTTATTCAGAAATAAGCCTGTTTCAGTTGTTCAGTAAAACGTTGTCCAGTTTAGTGGGAAATCATTTAAACACGAGATTAAATGTAATAATTGCCACACATACAATTATTATTAGGGAAAGATGTATTTTTATTATACTAAGTCTCATGGCACGCAAAACATTAACAGAACATCAACAGTCATGAGCTAATGATGTAATAATTACCCCATAATTAAATGTAGGTAACCTTGCCCCCGGGTAGGAGATAGCCACATCTCTTTATTCACTTCAAATATAATGCTTTGGGTTACGTTACGGTAACACAAAGGGGTTGTCAGCCCAATAGATCTATCCACAATATTCGCGCTCACCCGCAGGTGATTAGAGGTCCATGATGGGAGGTCTTTTTGGCTTAAGGTAACTTAGCATAGGCAATAAAAATAAGAGTAATGTTTGTTGAAATTACTTGTGTTTAATACGGGAAAAGTTCAATAGTGATTCATAATTCATATAAAGCAAACAGTGCTTGTAAATGTTATGAGCATGTATCTCCCCCAAAAAGAGTTCAGAATATGAAAAGAGGGGCTATGAAACTCACCTTAGCGATCTGGATGGAAAACAAAATGAAATGAAGCTGATAAACGTCTCCGGACAAGAAGCCTTGGTTGTTATGCCAATATTCAGTAATCATTTTCAGATGATTATAGTTCTTTTGTTCCTTTCGTTGTTTACAACTTTCGTTCTTATGTTTCTGTTCGTTGTTTGTTTGTTTGTTCGTTAAATATAGCTTTTGTTCGTTTATTAGTTCTTTATATCTTGTTCATTCTTTCGTTCATCAAGAAAATAAGCGTATTACGTTGGTATTAAATCGGAAAATAAAAATATAAATGATAAAAATAATAGTTATGAAAAGTTATGCTTTGATCCCTAAGGTTTGGTCAATTGGCAGTTTATACCCGAAACTTTTGGAAAATGATTGTTTTTACCCTCTAGTTTCAAAAATGACATTTTCTACCCTCCGTATTTGTTATTGCCAAAAATAACCCTTGATTAAATAACTATGAACGATTTACATAAATGGCCCATAAAAACTCTATTTAACCAAAAATAATACATATGAAATAGATGACGAGGCTAGAGTTTTGAGTTCAAATAACTTAGTGAATAATAAATCATTTTACGTGTTTTCTGTTCCTATGAAAAGTTAACCAGGTCATCTTTGAAATGAGCCAAGTTTTATTATTTATGAAATTCGTTTGGTATTCGAATTATATCTCTAAAGTCGACTAGGTAAAACGAGTTTTAAGTGAAAATCTGGAAAATGGGTTTTAAATCTTAGCGATGAGGCAAACTTTGGTGACCCATAACTTTTAACTCGATTCATCATTTTATGTGTTTCTTATTTCTAAAATAAGTTAGCTATGTAAACTTTAATATGCCAAAATTTTATAAGGTTTGAAAACTGGGTCGAAACTTGGTGAGTTGGGCGATAAATATTGAAAACTTAATTACTGAAAATCAAAGTTCTAATTTTAGCGATATTGGGCAGACTTTAGAGCCCGATATCTTTTGACTCAATTAACCTTTTCACGAGATTCTTTCTCCTAATTAAAGTTTGCTGGGTGAACTATACATATACCAAAAATCATAATTTATGGGAACCGTTGGAGGGTCGAAAACTGGTTTCAAAATCAGTAAGTTGGGTCGACAAAATTAAAAAGTAATAACTAGTTTCTATTTCAACGATATTGGGCAAAGTTTAAGACTCGATATCTTTTAGCTCGGTTGATCATTTCAGTTGATTCTTTCTTCTAAATTTAGTTAACCAGGTGAACTTTAGAAATACTAAAAATCAGAATTTATGGGGATTGATTGAGGGTCGGTTTAGAGGTCACAAGTTAGGTGTCTGGGCTGCTTTTTGGCTCGACTGGAACACAGAAAAACAACCCGATTGGGTTTCTGTGTTTTTAAAACATTTCTTACTAGGTTTTTACATAGGATATGATGTTATTACATATGTTTTAACATGTTTCATACGTTCTTGGTTTGTTTTAACTAAAATTCAAATACTATGGGTGCGTTTGGGGTTTAATGTCGAACAGACAAAAAAGAAAAGAAAGAAATAATCTAGTTTTTGATTATGTCACACCCCCAAAAATGGTTTGCAGCGGAAAGTAATGTCTTTGGGGTGCAACTCAATTGGTATCATAACACAAGTGTAAAGAACGGTTTTCACATCAATCATTTAGAATATATTTGATAAGTCAAAAGTGTTAAATTTACATTATGAAAAGTGGTGCGGAAGTTTGCCCATAAAATAAGTTAAGCGGTCCCAAATGTTTTATCAGAGTCTTCTATGACCATGCCATGCCCTGCCAAAAGCCTCCAGTAGCGTGCTATTGCTTGGTTCCTGAAAATACATGCTAAAGTGTCAACACGAGGTTGGTGAGTTCATAGAGTTTGTTATAAATAAGTTGAAAAGCGTTTAAAGAAAGTTTCCATAGCATAGGCATTGTAAATCCACTCAGTTCCAAGCCCCGCCCATTCAAGACTTGCAACCTGTGTGTTTACAACCCAATGCTAACATAGTATGTCTAGGATAGATGACTTGCATACCAATGCACAATGTAATAGATGTCTTGCATACCAATGCAAAACGTAGTAGTTGACTTGCATACCAATGCAAAACGTAATAGATGTCTTGCATACCAATGCACAATAGAATAGATGACTTGCATACCAATGCAAAACGTAACAGATGCCTTGCATACCAATGCACAATGTAATAGATGACTTGCATACCAATGCAAAACGTAACAGATGCCTTGCATACCAATGTACAATGGAATAGATGACTTGCATACCAATGCAAAACGTATTTGATAAACGAGAAAAGTAATTTAAGCATGTATCTCCCCCAAAAGTTCAAAACGTATAAAAGTAGGGGCTATGAAAACTCACCTGATGCGATAGCAACAATACTAGTAGTGAATATGCTGGAATGAGGCTCGGTCTCTAACCGCGACCTAATGTGAATGATATGATCTAAGGTAAGCAAATGAAATGATTCTACTCATGCAATTACGTATGTTAACGATACCACTCGTTAGTTTTGAAAATAACGTTTATCGTCGAAAACTACATTTTTGACGTCTCGCTAAGTTATGAACTACTTTTCGTGCAAATATGTTGAAACGGTACTCCACGATCCTTGTTTGATGTTTTATCGCCAAATAAAATAGTTTCGTCGCAAAATAACCCTTTTTACAACTTGTGAAAATATGACCAAACGGCCTCGCAAAACTAGTCGCAAAATATTGTACGTTAAGTGTTAGGAATAGAACTTGACGTTTTTGAAATCCTTGCAACAACATCTCAATGTCGTCTCTTTTGAGTTTTGATCATACACGTCTCGATCATGAAGAAAATCGGCTTTGAATATGGCGTCTTGCAAAACAATTTCCCACACTTAGAAACATTTTCTTGAAATAGTTGTTTTTGGCGATACTAGGAAATTCATAACTTACTCGTTATAAGTTCAATCAACAAGCGGTCGATTGATTTGGAAAATAGGCCGGGAATACTTCGTTTCACCTCAAGGAGTTTATGGCTCAAACCGTCTCGCTCAACGGGAAAATAGCTCGTAAGATGGTGCCTCGCAAAACTGTTTATACTTAGAAAATATTGGAATTATAGTGAGGCTGTCAAAATGAGTTTTGTTTGTCGGCTTTTCAGAAATTCATATCTCGGTCGTTACAAGTCGGTTTTCAACGTTCTTTATATCCACGCGATCGTCATAACATGAACTAACATATTCTCAGTGGCTCGGCTCAGCTAGACTACGGCTAACGCCTCGTTCTGTCCCCTGAAGTTCGGCCAACAGCCCACATTTTCTGAAAATAATAGTTTTGCGTTGCTAAC
The DNA here is from genome assembly GCA_021014915.2 of Artemisia tridentata subsp. tridentata. Classification (NCBI taxonomy): domain Eukaryota; kingdom Viridiplantae; phylum Streptophyta; class Magnoliopsida; order Asterales; family Asteraceae; genus Artemisia; species Artemisia tridentata. The sequence goes on from CP139505.1 coordinate 179,718,274, forward strand.
TTTAAAACATCGTATCTCCTTCGTTATAACTCGGTTTTTAGTGATTCAAGCGACCACGTTTTCGTGTTTGAGAGTACTTTCTAAATATGAAAGCTAAAATAAAGCCATGTTTACTGATTTTTCCAAAGTTTACATTTCTGGACAGCGGGTATAAATACATGTTAAAAACTCGTTTTCTTGGTTCGCGGCTTGATCAAACGACTACAACACAACTCCACAAGTACACACATCCTACCATACACCTTCTTAAGGTGTCATGGGTCCTAAACATCACTAAAAATAGTGGGCTTCGCGGGGTTGTTAATAAAACGTACAGATCTAGGATTTGAGATAGTTTTAATGAAAAATAAAACAAGTGGTATACATAACATAAGTTTTGCATGGATAGCTCTCGAAATAAATAGGAAATACATCAATATAAGAACAAAGGGAGTATGTAAAGATCAAAAATGATGTTCTTGAGCTTACTTGATGATTGGTGAGCTAGAATGAAAAACGACCACAACCTTGGAGTTTTTATTACAAAACTCTAACAAGGAAGGTATTCGGGACAAGAATGAAACTTGATCTTCAAAAATTTATGGAATCTCCTTGGTCTCCTTGTTGTGCCATGAGTTAGAGAGGGGAGGGAGAGAGGTTTTGATCTTGTTTAGCTTATGAAAAATCATAATTTTGGGAACCGTTGGAGGGTCGAAAACTTGTTTCAAAATCAGTAAGTTGGGTCAACAAAATTAAAAAGTAATAACTAGTTTCTATTTCAGCGATATTGGGCAAAGTTTAAGACTCAATATCTTTTAGCTCGGTTGATCATTTCAGTTAATTCTTTCTTCTAAATTTAGTTGACCAGGTGAACTTTAGAATTACTAAAAATCAGAATTTATGGGGATTGATTGAGGGTTGGTTTAGAGGTCACAAGTTAGGTGTCTGGGCTGCTTTTTGGCTCGACTGGAACACAGAAAAACAACCCGATTGGGTTTCTGTGTTTTTAAACATTTCTTACTAGGTTTTTACATAGGATATGATGTTATTACATATGTTTTAACATGTTTCATACGTTCTTGGTTTGTTTTAACTAAAATTCAAATACTATGGGTGCGTTTGGGGTTTACTGTCGAACAGACAAAAAGGAAAAGAAAGAAATTATCTAGTTTTTGATTATGTTTGTTATTAGTGTTTATTAAAGGATGTTTTTAAGGATATATAAAGTAATTAAAACTGAATAGGAAAGAGTTAGAGTACCTACTTATACTTGGTCGACTAGGGTTTTATAAGGTTGAATATGTATGTTTGAGGCTGTGATTAGTAGGGAAATGAAGATGGGAGTTGTTTTGTGGTTTTCGAATGATGGTGTGAATAAGGGTGATATTTTGTGTGCTATTTATAAGAAGGAAGTTAGGGTTTTCCATGGAGTGATAAGGGGACATGGTGAGGGAACAAGAGGCTGACAGAAACTGTGGAATGCGCCACTTGGAAGAGGAGGGGGAAGGGTGATGTGGCCGAATGTTAGCCAAGGTTTTATCTACCAATGAGGGGAGTTCTTGCATATGAAGGGAGACATGTGGAGGGGTTTATTGAAGAGAAGAGAGGAGAGGAGATGGAGTGTGTTCATGGCTAGATACAATGTATGTGAGGTTGGTTCTATTTAGTAGTTAACTTAGTTGGGATCCTATTGATTTTGAACCAGGTTTTTGGAGGGGAAGCCGAATAGGCTTTGGGGTGTTGTACAATAGGTTTAGTGAGTTGTATTCAAGGTTTAGAGATGAGAACCAATTTAGTTTATGTGTTTAGTTAAGTAGAAAAATTTTAAAGTTTTATATACATATGTAGTATTCGAATTATATAAGAAAAATGAATTGTGCTTATGAGAGTTGTAATATAGGCTTAATAAAGTTGTACTAAAATTTGGGATTTTAGAAAAATATAGTTTTAACATTTTATTAAGTTATAAAAATTATTTATTAACTTTTATTATGTTTAAAAGTAAATAAATAGATTCTTTAGTTCTTGTGCATTAGGCACTTGTACCTTGAGTTTAAAGACTTGCAAAAATATTTAATGAGTTTAGGAAAAATAATTTATAAGAATTATGCATGTATGGTTTGTAAATCATGCTTTAAAATAAATATAAATAGGATTTTAATAAAGATTTTATGAATAAATGATTTCATGCATAAAAGACTTGTACTTTAGCTTATATGACTTGTAAAATTATTATTTTGTAAAAATATTGCATATATAAATTAGGGTTTGTGAAATGTATGCATAAAATCATACTTATGTGAAATTAGGGTTTTACCGGGAACAAAAATATAATTAGGGTTTCTGGTGCTTTGGTAACTTGTTCATTAGCTCAGATGGGTTGTACTTTTATGTTTAAGGGTTTAGTTGTTCATATTTGGTGTTGTGATGAATTTTTGGGTTTCCTAGAAACTCTATATAGATAATGAATGTTTTGTTGATACGTTCGTTAAGGAATTATCGTAAAGTGGTTAATGGTATATTGTAATGTTTTCATATAGTGATGTTTATGAAATAAACATTAGGTTTGTTAGGTTGGTCTGTGTGGGAGAACGTTTATCAAGGATGTGAGCTACGTCACATAAGATAGGAGATACAATCAAATAAAAAAAATTTATACGTGGAAAAAGGGTAATAATTCTGTAAAGTAAATAAGTTTTAATGGGAAATTTTACGAGTGGTTACAGTTTAGGGGGGCGGCACATATGCTAAATATGGAAGAGATTTGATGTTAATTATGGCACTTGTCTCCACTTTATTTAGAATTAGTTAGTTTAAGGTATACATTGAGTATTATCGGGTACCGAGTTAACTAGAAATGAATCATGACGAGGTGAAATGAAATACGACGAAGTTGTAAAAATTGTAAACTCATGTTCCTTGCAAGAATCGGGTGTTAGAATGATTCTCGGATTGAAATTTCGTAAACCGACGGAGTTATAAGCGTCAAACGAAAAATATAGCGATTGGTTTAAAAACACCGGGTAAAGTAATAATATAATCTCTATATCATTATAATTAGTTTGAAAATGTGTTAGGATCATTGTCGAGAGTATTGGGTATAATGTTAGTAGAAATGACTGAGTGGTAACGTTAATTAAACAATTAAGCATACGTTAATGAAAATCACACAAACCCATGCATGAACTGATATGGTAATGATGTTACTGATGATATGCAGACTACCCTAGTCTGTATGATGTGCCTTTACTGATGATGCATGAATACGCAGCTAAACCTAACTGGTTACGCGCATTTTAATACCCGTAAACCAAGTTTAAGACATGATGAATGATGCCCATGAATATTGATTTCCCTCCGGGAATGAATAGTGTCACGTGAATAGTAAAATTTTTGACGACTTCTCAAAGTCTCAAACTGACTTAAAAACTGATGAATAGTGATTGGTGAATAGTAACTCATGAATAGTAATTTGTCGGGGTTTGGAAAATGACCTGAAATTACGAGTTGTGACAGTCGACCACCCTAAAAGGAATTCAGTCCCTGAATTCAGCTGATGTTGGTCTCTGGAGTTGTCTCGGTGAAAAGATGTGGGTATTTGAGTCGCATCTGGTCTTCCCGTTCCCAAGTAAACTCAGGACCTTTGCGAGAATTCCAGGAAACTTTGACGATCGGAATTCGACTTTGCTTCAACTGTTTGACCTCTCGGTCAATGATTTCTGCTGGTTCTTCCACAAAGTTAAGCTTATCATCGATATGAATTTCTTCCAATGGGATTACGAGCGTTTCGTCTGAAAGACATTTCTTGAGGTTTGAGACATGAAACATGTTATGTACATTGCTGAGCTCTGAAGGAAGCTCCAGTCTGTACGCTACCGGACCGATCCTTTCCAGAATCTTAAACGGCCCAATGTATCTCGGGTTCAACTTCTCGCGTTTCCCGAATCGTATCACGCCCTTCCAAGGTGAGACCTTCAGCATGACTTTGTCTCCAACCTGAAACTCTAATGGTTTGCGTCGAACATCGGCGTAACTTTTCTGTTTGCTTCTGGCTGTTTGGAGTCTTTCTCTAATCTGAATTATCTTTTCTGTTGTTTCCCAAACCAACTATGGACCAGTAAGTTGTACATCACCAACTTCGGCCCAACAAACTGGGGACCAGCACTTATGACCATAGAGTGCCTCGAATGGTGCGGCTTTTATGCTCGAGTGATAACTGTTATTGTAAGAGAACTCGATCAATGGCAAATGGTTAGCCCAACCATTTCCAAAGTCAATCACACATGCCCTGAGCATGTCTTCCAATGTCTGAATCGTTCTCTCGCTCTGACCATCGGTCTGAGGATGATATGCGGTACTCATGTCTAGGCTAGTCCCAAATGAATCTTGCAATGACTCCCAACAGTTTGAAGTAAAGCGACTGTCTTTTTCGAAAATGATGGAAATTGGTGCACCGTGCCTTGAGACTATTTCCTTGACGTAAAGTTGGTGAGCTGATCCATAGTATAAGTCTCTTTGATTGGAATGAAATGAGCTGACTTGGTGAGACGATCAACTATTACCCAAATAGCATCGTAACCTCTTGATGTTTTGGGAAGTTTAGTGACAAAGTCCATTGTAATGTGTTCCCACTTCCACTGAGGAATCTCTGGTTGCTGAAGTAATCCTGATGGCTTCTGGTACTCGGCTTTCACTTTAGCACAAGTAAGGCATTTACTGACATACGTAGCTATCTCTGCTTTCATATTTGGCCACCAATAAAGCTTCTTGAGATCCTGATACATCTTATCAGAACCTGGATGAATGGAGTACTTCGACTTGTGTGATTCGTGCATGATCAACTCTCGTATTCCACCATAGAGAGGTATCCAGCTTCTATCCTTGAAGCATAATGTTCCATCTGATCTCCTTACTAAACCATTTGCATTATCTTGCATTCCTTTAAGTGTTTCACCTGGTAGGTTTTCTTCCTTGAGTGCCTCGACTTGGGCCTCGAGGATCTTTAATGGTAGTGGTGAAATGATTGTCATTCCCAATGATCTGACTCTCAAAGGCTTGAGTCTCTCTTTCCGACTGAGTGCATCTGCCACAACATTGGCTTTTCCTGGGTGATATCTAATCTCACAGTCGTAATCACTAAGTAGTTTCAACCAACGACGTTGCCTCATGTTAAGTTCCTTTTGATCAAGAATTTACTGTAAGCTTTTGTGGTCTGTAAATACTACACACTTTGTTCCGTAAAGATAATGCCTCCAAATCTTGAGTGCGAAAACCACGACACCCAACTCTAAGTCGTGAGTAGTATAGTTCTTCTCATGCTTCTTAAGATGACGAGATGTATAAGCTATCACCTTCTCGGTTTGCATTAACACTGCCCCAATTCCTTTGTGTGAAGCATCGCAATATACCACGAAGTTTTCAATCCCTCCTGGCAATGACAAAATTGGCGTGCTGCAAAGTTTCTGTTTCAATAACTGAAAAGCGGTCTCTTGCTTTTCTCCCCAATCGTACTTCTGGTTCTTTTGTGTCAGCTTGGTCAGTGGCGTAGCTATCTTGGAAAACTCTTCAATGAACTTTCTGTAATTTCCGACAAGTCCTAAGAATTGACGAATTTCTGTGGGAGTTTTTGGTGTTGCCCAGTCTTTAACTGCCTCAATCTTTGCTGGATCATCCTGTAGTCCCTGACTATCAATGACGTGACCAAGAAATTGTACTCTTCTGATAAAAAAATCACACTTTGAGAATTTGGCGTACAGTTTCTCTATCTTGAGCAACTCTAAAATCGTTCTAAGGTGTTCTCGGTGCTCTTCTTCACTCCTTGAGTAAATCAAGATATCGTCAATGAATACGATCACAAACTTATCTAGATATGGCTTGCACACCCTGTTCATGAGATCCATGAACACAGCTGGTGCGTTGGTTAGTCCGAACGGCATTACCTGAAATTCATAATGGCCATAGCGTGTTCTGAATACTGTCTTTGGGATATCTCCCTCCCGAACCCTAAGCGGATGGTAACCCGATCTCAAGTCGATCTTGGAGTAATAACTGGAACCTTGCAACTGATCAAACAAATCAGCGATCCTGGGAAGTGGATAAGGATTCTTCACCGTTAATTTGTTTAGCTCTCGATAATCAATGCACATTCTGAAAGATCCATCTTTCTTCTTTACAAACAAAACTGGTGCTCCCCAAGGCGAGGAACTCGGCCTAATGAATCCTTTATCCAAGAGCTCTTGCAATTGGTTCGACAACTCTTGCATTTCAGAAGGTGCAAGTCGATAAGGTGCTCGCGCAACTGGTGCGGCTCCCGGTACTAAGTCAATCTGAAATTCGACTTGGCGAGTAGGTGGAAGTCCTGGTAAGTCTTCTGGAAAGACTTTTGGAAAATCTTTAACTGTTGGTACATCCTCAAGTCGCTTCTCCTCCGACTTCTTTTTTGTGATATGAGCCAAGAATGCATAACAACCCTTCTTTATGTATTTCTCTGTTTTAATGCACGAGATGATGCTGAGTCTAGTCCCACTGCATTCTCCGTGAATGACCAATGTCTCGCCATCACAAGGAAGATGAACAACTTTTTCATCACAGATGATTCTGGCACGATGTTGAGATAACCAATCCATTCCGATGACAATGTCGAAACTTCCAAGTTCTATTGGCATGAGATCTATATTGAATGGGTGATTGAGAAAATTGAGAGTGCAAGCACGAATGATCGTGTCGGTGCCAACTAAACTACCGTTAACTAGTTCAATGTGATATGGAGTGTCTAATGCGGTTGGTTCAATGTTGAGTAATGGTGCAAATGCAGTAGAAACAAAACTTCTATCGGCTCCTGAATCAAATAGTATGGATGCATAACGATTATTAATGAGGAACGTACCCGTAACGACATTCGGGTCCTCCCTGACATCTTCTCCTCCAAGGACATAAGCTCTTCCTCTAGCTATTCCACCTTGGTTATTGTTTCCCTGATTCTTTCCTTTTGGACATTCCTTCTTGAAGTGTCCAACTTCTCCACAACCAAAACATGTTACTGGGGGCTTCTGATTATCAACCACAATCGGAGCCTTGCAATCCCTGGTCAAATGACCAACCTTCTTACAGTTCCCACACGGATTCGGACAATTTCCAGGATTATGATGGGTTTGACATTTGTTGCACTTGGGTAAAGTACCGTTGTAACCTCTTTTCTTAGCTTGACCTGCAACATAGGCCTTTGCAGTTTCTTGTCTCTTGGGTGGTGGTTGAGTAACATTGCTACTCTGGTTGTTATCCCGATTTCTGTTGTTGTTATTGGTGTTGGGAATTAAATATTCAAGATGTTTAATATCGGGTTCTAATCCAAGAAATACTCTAAGTGTAATTCTGCTGCTAGTGCAAAACGGTTTCTGCTGATGATGTTGATTCTGCTGATAGAGCATTTCACTCTACTGATAGGCTTAACAACTCTGCTGATGGATTCTGCTGATAGCGATAGATTGTTCCTGCTGATAGTGAACAACTCTGCTGATGGAAGGATAAGATCGAAAAGATATTTATTGTATTTTGGTCAACAATATACGGTAGATAATATCTTACTCCATGTGCTTAGTTAACAAGTTGTATACATAGATACATGTTGTATCTGATGTACTGACACTCAATAGGATAAGTTAACAAAGTAAGTCGGCCAAGACTTTAAGCAATATGTAAAGATCTTTTGACTATAAAAGAGATCTTAGTGGTGATATTAGTGTAGTACGTGAACATAGAAAGAGTTAGTACATGCATATGTTAGAACAAACACAAATATATCACAAGTGATAAAAACATAAGATTCAAGGTTGTAACCCTAGTGATATTTCAAGATCACTCGTATTATTATCTTTAATAATATTGAATCGTTTGGTGATAATCTTTATGTGTTCATTGCTAACTAACAAACATAACAATTCCATTTCCATAACATACACAACCTTCTAAGTTTGGTTGAGTGAATTCCGCGCACTTAATCATTTTAACACAACATATCATACACACAAAGCTACAAGGTTTAACCACCTTAATCGTGTGTCCAGGATCCTAGCAATTGGAATTGTTTTGGTTGCTGTTATAGTTGTTGTTGTTTCGGTAGTTTTTGGAATTGTTGTTGTAGTTACGGTTACTGTTGGTGTTGTTGTTGTTGTTTGAAGTAGTTCCTTTCTTCACTATCTGAGCCATGAGTTTCTGAGACATTCTGATTGCCTCATCCAATGTTTGCGGGTCAAAAGAAATCACATCTCCACGGATATTGTGAAGTAATCCTCCAATGAAATTCTCTAATAGCTTCTCAGTGTCCGGAACCATTGTCAGACATAATGCTGCCAATTCTTGAAACCTCCTGATATATGCCTCAATATCATTACCTGCTGTCACTAGCTCATAAAACTCTGTTTCCATCTTTTTCACTTCTGTTTGTGGGCAAAACTTCTTTGTCAGCAACTTCTTAAATTCGTCCCATGTAAGCTTGTGTGCATTCTCCATTCCCATGGGCTTTGCATACGAATTCCACCATGACATAGCTTCCCCAACGAGTGTACTAGTAGCAAACTTTACTTTGCTGTCCGCCGGACAGTTGCATAGAAGGAATACTGATTCTGTCTTTTCAAACCATCGGATCATGGCAGTGGCCCCTTCAGTGCCTTTGAATTTTTCCGGATCACAACTCTTGAAATCTTTGTACGTACATTTACGACCATTTTTACCATTGGTATTTGTTCCTGCGGCTTCCGCGGTTTCTGCCCGCGAAGCGGCTTCAGCAGCAGCTGCAGCTACGGCAGCTCTTTCTGTAACCAATGCTGCCTCTATACTGTCGGCAACAAGCTTTCTGATCTCGGCAGGTGTCATAGCAGTAGTGGCTCTTTTGGGTGGCATAATTCTTCACAATCACAAAAGATAACAACAATGAGAATCCACAATAGAAAACGATCATCATACACAATATATACAACCACAACATGTATATACATCCACAACACGTATAAATACAACCACAGCATGTATAAATACAATGAAACCACAACGAAACATCATAAATATAATCACAACGCACATGAATATAATACATGAAAATTTCGGTTACATTGACCGATATCATAAAATAGCACAATGAAAATCCTGCATAGTAGAGTCACACTTGATATATTTGTTTGTACTACAAGCAAAAGACAACAAGTTCTAAACTATGTCCCACACCCCGGGACTAGGATAATAATGTACAAGCTACATGATAAAGGTCTAACACTAGGCACCTCCTCCGGGTGCTCCATCTAGCCTGCGGAAAATCCTCTGAAGATCCCTAGACATAGCAACAACGATCTCCTCTAGGTGCTGAACTCGAAGCTGAAGATCAGTCTCCCTGGTCTCTGATGCAGACATTCTAGCCTGAACTGAAGATAACTCACTGGCCTGACGATGATGCTCATCCTGGGACATCTGTGCCCTGTCGAACAACTCAGGCATCTCCTGCCTCAGCTGGGTGATATGCTCTGAAATCTCTAACTGACGGGCCTTTAAACCCGGGTGTGACACATCAATGGCAACCCTGCCCTGGATCAATCCCTCGACCTCCTCCTCTATAGCCTCAATACGGCTCACTGGGGTCTCATCTAAATGAGCTAATGCCCGGTCAATCTCTCCCTGAAGCTGATCTAGTCGCGAGTTAAATGTAGCAGCAGTAAGCAGTCTGTCAGCAGCAGCCCTCGAGCTCTCACCAACCTCGAATCTGCTGGGTGGTGCTGTCTCTGCGGCATCTGAAGTATCTGGTGATGGAATATCAAGACGTGCCGACTTCTTGAGCAGTAGGTCTGACATAGGAGTAGGATCCCTGCATTCATACCAGAGATGAACTGGTGCTGATAGGGATGGCAATGGTGGAGACAATGATGATAAGGATGGTAAGGGTGATAATGGTGATGGTGTACTGAATGCCACACTCCTCCTCGCTGTCAAGCAGCGACGGAGTGGATGAGATGAAGTAAGTGATGATGGTGGTGGTAGGGATACAAATGCAGCTGGTGACTTGACAGTGAGACGATGAACCCGCTTAGCAGCAGTGCGCTTCATGCGCGGCCCACCTGGATATGTACGGTAAACTCGACCATAGGGTACAAACTCTCCTGGCTGGATAACTGGAACAACTCTGGGACCACGACGGATCACAGGTGACAGTGGTGGGGTAGGCACGACTTCCCCCTCCTCAAAGGGTTGTGTCTCAGCCTCTGACATCATAGGTGAAGATTGTGGAGTAGGCTCCACTGATGACAAAATGATAGTGGGTAGTGAGAATGATGTAACCGACTCTAGTATGATGGAGGGTAGTGAGGAAGTATCGTCTGACTCAGAGTCCGATGAGATAACAATAGGGTGTGAATCCGAAGACATCACTGTGACAATAGATGTGAAATAAAAGTAAATAAACATTTACACAATGTGAGTTATGATGAAATGATATATGTATGAAATCGCAATCACTACATTTGATATAATGAATATGCACTTATGCTACAATGATGAGATGCTATGATGGTGCAGTTATAGTCTAGGATATAATGGACAACCTAGTTCGCTATAACCTTTGCTCTGGTACCAATCTGTCACACCCCCAAATTTCGTGACTTGTAGCGGAATGAAGCATTCAGGGGCGCGACTAGTCATAGCACCAAAGTTGCAGTTATATTGAACGACCTAAAGTGTCGTTTAGAAAATACATCGTTTGATTATTTAAAAACATTCAGAGTTACAAAGCTAGGTCCTAAAAGGTGAAACAAGTTTTCATAAAACAAGTTCATACAATTCAAACGATGGATAAGTGCATAAAATATAAAGAGAGACGCGTCGATTCCGCGACTTCATGATGCTTCCATATGCAAGCAAACATGCGATATCTTAATTACCTGAAAATACATTGCAAAAAATGGTCAACAAAATTGTTGGTGAGATCATAGGTTTATGTAAATGAAATGTTGTACGAATACCACAAGTATAAAATGTATGACAAAACCATGCCACATAAAAATGATACATTAGCTCTAAGCTCATGACCCCGAAGCTAGACTGAATGAAATACCCCAACCGAGTGTTTGCCAATCACTCTAATATAACAGAAATGAAATGCGTTCGTTTGACCAGTTGGTGCTACCAACCCGAACGGAGGAGTCACCCTCAATAGATCTATTCACTCACTCTCGCTTGCTAACAATTAACAGTTCATGATAATAAAAGGGGACTTTAATCAGGGCAATGATGTAACTTAAGCAATGTAATGAGTTTGTATACTTTGGTCCGCATATGAAAATGGTGCAATGTATTCTCCCCCGAGAGTTTAGAAATCAATAAACAATTTAAAACGGGGCTATGAAAACTCACCTGATATGATATAGCAACAATGACAATGATGGATATGATGAAATAAAGCTCGGTCTCTAACCGCGACCTATTATGAATGATGTGATTCAATGTAAGCAATGATACAATGCAACACATGCAAATACATATGTTAACGATACCACTTGTTAGTTTTGAAAATAATGTTTATCGACGAAAAATACACTTTTGACGTCTCGTTAAGTTATAAACTACTTTTCGTGTAAATGTGTTGAAACGGTACTCCACGATCCGCGTTTGGTGTTCTATCGGCAAAATGTAGCGTTTTCATCGCAATTTAATATTTTCCTTAACTTGTGAAAATATGTCCAAAATGGCTTCGTGAAACTAGTCGCGAAATATTGCACGTTATGTGTTAGTTGATCAAACTCGACGTTTTTGAAAACCTTGTAACAATGTATTAATGTCGTTTCATTTAACTTTTGATTGTACACACCTCGATCAATTAGAAAATCGGCTAACAATGTTATGTCTCGCAAAAACACTAGTTTTTATACTTAAAACACTTTCTATTAGTGGGCTGTCAAAATGAACATGGTACGTCGGGCTTCAAACGTGAATAACTCGGCCGTTATAAGCTCGTTTTCTACGATATTTACCTCCACGGCTTCGTATAAACATGAACTAACATAATCTCAGTAGGTCGGGTCATCTAGATCAGGTCTAGTGCCTCGTTTTGTCCTTTGAATCTCGGCGATCAGCAACTAAATTTTCAGAAAATTAGTTTTCGTCGTCTAACTTTGAAAAATCATATCTTCTTCGTTATAAGTCGGTTTTTAGTGATTCTTGCGGCCACGGTTTCGTTTTTGAAAGAACTTTCTGAATATGAAGGCCAAAATATACCAAAAGTTACTGAGTTTTCCAGTTTACACGTTTTTGGACAGAACCTTATTTATACTTGTTAAAACTCATTTTCTTGGTTCTAAACTTGATCATACTACTTCAAATCAACTCCACAAGTTCGTAAATCCTACCATACACCTTCTTAGGGTGTCATGGGGTCCTAAACATCACCAACCTTGGTGGATTTCATGAGATCATTAGTGAAACTTATAGATCTAGTGTTAAAGAGAGTTTATGTGCAAAAGTGGTATCTAAAACATAAGTAACTTGCATGAATAACTAATATAACTTGAAAATACATAAACATATGAATCAAATAAAAGTATAAGATGATCAAAATGTGTTCTTGAAACTTACTTGAATATTTGATGAGTTTTGGTAAGAAATGAGTAAGAAACTTGAGATTAAATCACAAAACCATAACTAGGAAGGTAAATGGAGCTTGATTATGACTTGTTCTTCAAAAAGTGATGGATTATGGTGGTGTTCTTGGTCTTGGCCGAATGGGGAAGAAGAAAGGAGAGAAAATATGGAGCTTTTGCTAGTTAAATTATGTGTTGTATGTGTTATAGTTAGTGGAATGGAAATTAAATCACACAAAATTCATTAAATGCATGGTACTAGTAATCAAGTGTTGGAAGAATTAGGGGAGTTTAGGGGGGCGACACATGTGCTAAATATGGAAGAGGTTTGATGTTAATTAAGGCACTTGTCTCTACTTTATTTAGAATTAGTTAGTTTAAGGTATACATTGAGTGTTATCGGGTACCGAGTTAACTAGAAATGAATCATGACGAGGTGAAATGAAATACGACGAAGTTGTAAAAATTGTAAAATCATGTTCCTTGCAAGAATCGGGTGTTAGAATGATTATCGGATTGAAATTTCGTAAACCACTGGGGTTATAAGCGTCAAACGAAAAATATAGCGATTGGTTTAAAAACACCGGGTAAAGTAATAATATAATCTCTATATCATTATAATTAGTTTGAAAATGTGTTAGGATCATTGTCGGGAGTATTGGGTATAATGTTAGTAGAAATGACTGAGTGGTAACGTTAATTAAACAATTAAGCATACGTTAAAGAAAATCACACAAACCCATGCATGAACTGATATAGTAATGATGTTACTGATGATATGCAGACTACCCTAGTCTGTATGATGTGCCTTTACTGATGATGCATGAATACGCAGCTAAACCTAACTGGTTACACACATTTGAATACCCGTAAACCAAGTTTACGACATGATGAATGATGCCCATGAATATTGGTTTCCCTCCGAGAATGAATAGTGTCACATGAATAGTAAAATTTTTGACGACTTCTCAATGTCTCAAACTGACTTCAAAAATGATGAATAGTGAAATGATGAATAGTGATCAGTGAATAGTAACTCATGAATAGTAATTTGTCGGGGTTTGGAAAATGACCTGAAATTACGAGTTGTGATAGTATTAACATGAAGAACTAAGCCAGCAGCACTATCCATCGAATAGCAACAGCATTTACGATCACAAGCAGTAGTATTATAAGCATATAAACCAATCAACCTTCAAACAGATTGTAGCAGCAGTACCATTGTCTTATATTGAGCAGCACTAAAGTTTTTCGAACATCATAAACTCTCAACAATGGGCAGTTCTGAAGAAGCAGTAGCTAGGGTTTTCATACAAACTGCTTTGTATCCTTTGCTGTAGTTCCTTGACGAGCTTAGAGAAAATCTCATACTTCAAATATGTCATCAAAAGACCTGACTTTTAACCCATGAACAAAATCTTCTGCTAATCCTTCCTCCATGGATTGTGCTTTCATAAACGAATATCAACCATAAATTTGAGCACCTTTAAAACCGTTTAAACACAAATCGCTACAATAGCAAAAACCCTAACTAGGGTTTCGTTTAAGAAGAATAGCAGCGACCAGGTTATGAGAAAACGATTAAGAACCCTAATAAAGAACCCTCAATTGATTGAAGCATGAATAAGCATCATAAGAGCAGCGTACATCTACTCCCTTGTTGACACAAAACTGAGTAAATACGAATTCAGAATTTAACAGTCCCAAAAACCCTAATTAATTGACCAACCTAAATTGTTTCTGCAGCAGACTTAGACCATCTATAACTTCCAAAAGAATGCTCAGATTGAAGATCCCTTCGGTCAGAATCTTCCTTGATATATGAATTATCTCCAGTAAAAAATTCAGAACGATCCAATGGTTAACGAATGAGATATCGTCGTTTGAAAACAGCTCTGCAGAAAGTTATAAAAATTTAACAAAAGTCGATTTTTCTTCATCTTCTTCGACAAGAAACCTTGTGAATCCCTATGTAACGAGCTCCCCAACCTCTGATACCACATGTTGATCCCAGTTAAACTATTGATCTTGTTAATTATCTTAGATATAGATCTAAAACAATAAGTATAAAAACTGTTCGTAAACCAATATTATATATTATGCGGAATCTAGTATTTAATCTTAAGAAGAATTAATCAATCAAACACAATTGCATTCTTTCAACAAACACTTCAATATATTAATACGGTTACTCAAAAGTAATAGGGTTACAAAAACCTTGAAGTGAATCAACTTAGCAATAATACGTATGCTAAATTCTAACCCTAGAGCCTTCTTTTATAGACCAAGGAGTCCTAGTCGGTTACAATAGCTTTCTATACAAGATAAATCTTTTCGTATCTATTCTATAATTATCCAAACATACTATACATAGTTATCCAATAAGCAATAGAATACTAACTCTAGCAGTAGTATCTTCGATGCCTAGCAGTAGTATCCACTTAGCGTATTTCCTTGATCTTTATCATCAACTCAGCAGTAGTATGAAATACACCAGCAGTAGTATGATTAAGCCCAGCAGTAGAATCATACTTAGTGAGTTTTCCATTAAGATCCATGAGCAGTATTATCCAGTCTGAGCAGCAGCATCTCAAAACCCAACAATCCTCCCCTAAACTTGATATTTTACTCCAAAATCATCAAGTTTCCTTTAAGCCTTAAACCATCACCAGGAGGATGCTTCCAAACACATTCAGTTCTGTTTTGAATACTTAGGTTTGAGCACTCTTTCATACTTCATTAAAAGTTTATAAGCTTGATCTTGAAACCAGAAGTCTTTTTGCATTTGCAACATTCCAGGCTTTAACATCTGATGAACAATCTCTTTGTGAAAATTCAGTGCAGGATAATCTTTTTCCACCAACATGTAGATAGTCATTCCATGAACATTTAATTCTTGAACACCACAAGACTGATATAAATACCATCTTTGAACAGTGTTATGTTTTAACTGCATCCACTCAATATCTCCATCATGTGTTGAAATATTATCTTTAGATAGTAGTAGATCACCCCTTCATACACCTCCTCTGGTCTTGTGTCACTATATTTTTATTTGTATAACCTCCAGAGGGTAACAACATCATCTCTATCCATCCAAAACAACATTTGTGGAAACCTAATAAATCTATAAGACAAACCATTAGTCCTTTTAATCTCCTAATAGGCTCCACTCCCATCATGAATTCCAGAAGTATATGAGATGATTGGATGTTTAACTGCTAGAGGAACTACATTAGTAACTTCAGGTTCTTTATGCTTAGAAACAACTGTAAGTTCTATCAATTTTTCTATATCCTCTTCAGATTCCTCCCCATCATCAGCCTTTTCTTTACTCTCACTCTCTGACTCAGAATCCTGCTCAACTGCTTTAGACTTATCAACCTTCCTCTTTTTTTTTCCTTCCAACAGATTTCAACACTCTGCCAGTTCTTTTAATTCTAATACCAGAACCCTCTTTCTCTTCTTCCTACACAAATTTTTCTTTTACCTTCTTTTCTTCCACCTTTTCTTTTTCAACCTCAATCTCCACCTTCTTAAACCTCTTAAATTTCTCTTTTTCCAACTCAGACCCCATAGGCACAAAACTATCACTTTCATGTTTTGCCCCCTCAAACATCTTTTGAATTTCATTATCTGAATATGGCTTCAACTGAACAAGCTTGTAGCCCCTCATATTCTTCAAGTAATGCTCCTGAAATTTTCTTATTTGTTTGACAGTTGGTGGTTTGAGCAACTTCTTTTTTTTTCCTCTCAGCAAGATACCATTTTCTTCTTTGTTCTTTGTACTTTTTCATCTATTTTTCTCTTTCTTCCATTGTTTGTGTTTGTGTATCTTGTATTTCCTCTTTGACTTGCTTCAATAACTCCATATCAGCTTCACACCTTATCCTCTCCTCATCCCAAGCATCCAATGCAGCTTTTATTTTGGCCTCATCTTCTTCATGTTTTCTTTGTCTTTCAAGTTCTGCTAGATTTTCTTCCTCATACTCAGCTTGAATTTTCCTTGCAGCTTCTTCATTAAACTTTTCTTGAAGCTCTCTTGGCCAGAACTCAAAAGGAACATCAGGATAAGATTCAGGCTCTTCTGTCATTTTACCTTTGCCTTTTCTAGAATATGTATGTGATTGAGTAGGTTTCTTGCTTGGAATAGGTTCTCTAATGGTAACTCCTTTCACAGGAACCTTTGGAGGTGGAGGTGTTGGTGTTGTTTGCTTTGATATTGGTTGAGGTTGTGGTTGTGGTGGTTGTGGTTGTTTTGGTGTTGATGATTTAGACTTAAGTTGTAGAATCACCTTAGCCAAGCTAACATCATCATCCAACTCTTCAGCAGTAGAAACTCTCTGAGTCTCAGCAGTAGGAACTTAACACCAGCAGTAGGAACTTGCTCTGGCTTAGCAGTAGGATCATTAACACTAGCAGCAGAATGAATTACCTCAGCAGTAGAATCATCCTTGGCTACTTTTTCTTTGTCACCAACAGAAGAATCAACTTGAACACTAGCAGCAGCATCACCCAAACCTTTAATAGTTTACACAATTACTTCTGTGTGTTTAATCAGCTGCTCTTCATTCAAAGTTTTTAATTTATCACCAATCTGCTCTTTTTTCCTTGTTTCCAAAGCCACTTCATTGCCAGACTTGTCCTTAACCACAAATTCCTCATTTTCACTAGAATCCATATCCATATCAGCATTATCATTTCCCTCATTACCAGCAACACCTTCATCATTCAACTTCTCAGCCTTCCCTGAATCCTTGATTTCCTCCCCTGAATCCTTATCTTCATTCCTCCCCTGTTTGGGAGCATTCTCCCCCAAACTTGGTTCAGAATCATCCACCCTTGACATAGATCCAATCTTGTACAATCTTTTAGTTTTGGAAGCCCTTGATCTCTGTAAACCCTCTAGATGTCTAATCCTTTGCTTTAATCTCCTTATTTCTGCACCTTGAGTAGTTTTTACCATCAGTAACTCCTGCTTGAGACCAAGAACTTTAATTGACAATGTTGCACATTTTTCCATTAATTCATTTATAAGTTTTATACTATCCTCACCACTTCGACCTTTGTTACCTGGTCCGAGAGGTGGATCACTGGAATAGTCATTTTGTACATTGTGGTGATCCATTAATTCCTCAGTTTCTTTTCTACCCTCATTACGTCTGGATGTGTGACCTTCCTTGAGAGGTGAATCATAGGATGTAAACTCAGTATCAAACCCGGTTTGATCATCTGAGCCCCCCATATTTTCCATTTGGCTGGGTTTTCCATCATCTATTTCTGGTTCATGGGAACCTTCAATAGTAGATGTTGCCTTGGTTGGGGTCTTACTTATGTTAACACTTTCCTGCCCAGCTACTAAGCCAGAAAGCAGTAGTGTTAGCCACTTCCAACATGTCACCACCTACACCTGTGACAGCCTCATCTGCATCCATCCTAACACTGGCCTGAGGTTGCTCAGTGTTCTTATTGGGTGAATTCCTAGGGGATTGGGTCTTTTAAGGTTGTTCAGATGATTGTTCCAAATTGGGTGTGTGATGGGAAGTAGTTGGGATTTCTACTCCTTCACCCTGATATTGAACTAATGACAACATATACGGAAATAATGGTGTCACAATTCCAGAAAAATCCTTGCCATCCTTTTTCAAGTATGAAAATAATTTATGTTGAAGCACAGGACAAGTAAACTTCCTTTTATGTACCTTGAGGTTTGAAATTTCATTGTTTAGAATGAGTTGCAAAAACCTTGGGTAAATATAATATTTTCCTTGAACATGCTTTTTCAAACCATCCATTATCATAGCCGAAAAATTAAAACGTTGTCCTTTGGCCAGACAAATCATAGCAGATGCTTGAGTTGTACTGAATTCGTTCCAACAGGATGTTTTAGGACTTAGACAATGGAGAATGGTATGAATCAAAATTTTCCATTGGGGACAGAAAAGACCTTTATAAAATTTTAAACTATTAGTTTTCTTTTCATTCCCCATGTTTTCAAGTTCCTCAAAAATGATTAGAATTTCAAGACAAGTTATTTTTCATCATCTGCAAAGTGAAGAGCTTCTCTCACAGATGCTTTAGAAATAATTACCTTGTGGCCTTCACCTTAGCCTTTAAATATTCTTCCTCATGTTTAGTTTTGATCTTAATAGTAGACCAGAACTTATCAATGTGGGAAACATATATAGTAGGGCTTGCTGTTAATGCATATCTTATGTGAGTAGCATTAAGAAAGTCTATAACCTCTGCAAAACCTTCAGCTTCTTTAGGCTTTTCAAAAAAAAGCAACCTGATTGTGGCATTCGAAAAATGTTCTTGTCGACATTGTGAATTAGGGTTTTGATTTTGGGGGTTTTGCAATCAGGTGATAAAAAGTATGTTAGGGTTTGAATAAAATTGAATTTTTGGCGCACAAAGTTAAGTATGAGATCCAATTAGGTTTTTAAGCCCTTCGGATCGAATTAGGGGTAGTTGGCACCAAATTTACAAAACCGACCCTACACTTTCAAACCAAACAGTAGAATCCCAGAAGTTACAAAGCGAGCAGCAGAACCCCAATAGTAGAAAGTTTTGCCGAGCAGCAAAACTTTGTAGTCTAGCAGTAGAATGCCCTTTGATCCTTCCAAACACCCTTTTTCTCATCAAATAAGCAATCCCCTTTGACTTATCCTGCAAAAGATTAGTCCAGAACCACAAAAACACAAGAAAGAACATACCACAATAATCACCAATCCATAGTTATACTTAGCAGTTGAATAAACAACTAGCAGTAGAACTAAATATAACTAATAGCAGAACCAAACACATATCATAGCAAGCAGTAGAAACAGCTTATTGTCTAATAATAGTACAAATCCTTACAAAACATTACAAAAACACAAAGAGATAAGGAATTTTCAAAGATTGATCATTCCAATACTAGAAATTTAAAAAAATTAAAATCTACCCACATCAAAACCTTTTGTGAGCAAATCTGCAACATTATTGTCAGTATGGATTTTAACAGTTTGAATTAATTTCTTTTCAAAAGAATCTCGTATAAAGTGATGTCTTATCTCAATATGTTTTGTTTTTGAATGAAAAACAGGAACTTTAATAATACACATTGTACTGTTATTATCAATGTAAATTTTGGTGTTCATAAAGTTGTACCCATAATCTATTCAATTGATTTTGAATCCAGAGCACTTGTCCACAACAACTAGAAGCAACCACATACTCAGCTTCAGTTGTTGAATTAGCCACCACAGTTTGTTTCTTGCATTACCATGAGATCAACCTATGTCCAAGAAATTGACAACCTTCAGTAGTTGATTTCCTATCCAAACATGCTCCAGCATAATCACTATCTGAGTATGCCACCAGATCAAAAGGTGAATCTTTAAGATACCAAAGGCCCAACCTAGGTTGACTCCTTAAGTACCTAAAAATTCTCTTCACAACATTCAAGTGAGACACCTTAGGGGTAACTTGAAATCTGGCACAAGCACACACAGCAAACATAATGTCTGGCCTTGAAGCAGTTAGATATATCAATGAACCAATCATTGATATGTATAAATGCACATCAATTTCTTCCCCATCTCCATCCTTGATCAAAGGTTTGTTTGACTCCATGGTTGTCTTTGCTGGTTTCACATCAGAAAAGCCAAATTTCTTCAAAATATCTGTCACATACTTGTCTTGACTGATGAATATCCCATCTTCTTTTTGCTTAACTTGAAGCCCAAGAAAGAAAGTGAGTTCCCCCATAGAACTCATCTGAAATCTGCTATGCATGAGCTTCTCAAATTCCTTACATAACACCTTGTTTGTAGACCCAAAAATGATATCATCAACATATACTTGAACTAATAAGATATCCTTTTTGTCTTTCTTGATGAACAAAGTCTTGTCAATGGTTCCCCTGCTAAAACCATTGTTTAACAAAAACTTTGATAAGGTGTCTACCAAGCTCTAAAGGGGCCTGATGTAAACCATACAATGCTTTCTCCACCTTGTAAACCCTATCAGGATAATCAGGGTCTTCCAAACCAGGCGTTTGGGAGACATTTTACTTCCTCATCAATTTTCCCATTTAAAGAAAGCACTCTTCACATCCATTTGATACACAGTAAATTTCTTGAATGAAGCATAAGCCAAGAATAGTCTGATAGCCTCTACCCTTGCTACAGGTGCAAATACTTCATCATAATCAATTCCTTCTTCCTGAGTGTATCCTTGAGCCACTAATCTTGCTTTGTTTCTGATAAACTATTCCTCTTTCATCCCTCTTGCATCTGAACACCCTTTTTAGTTCCAATTGCCTTTTTCCTAGAAGGCAAATCAAACCAAGGTCCAGACTTCTTGAAGTTTGAACTGCAACAACTCCTCTTGTATAGCTTCAACCCAACTTTCATCTTGTAAAGCTTTATAGGCATTCTTGGGTTCCACTTGTGATAGAAAACAAGCAAACATACAATTCTGTAGATCCTTGTGGTTATTTCTTTGATGAAGAGATTGAGCAAAATAACCCTTGATCAAACAAATCTCCGAAACCTTTTGTTTTTACATCTTGTTTGAACAGCAGAATGAACATCTCCAATAATTTGCTCCTTTGGATGATCCTTGTGTATTCTGGTGGTTGGAATAGGACTGACAGGAATTGCATTCTCCATATTGTTTAAATCAGCCTCTGCACCAAACCCATCCAGAACTTCATCAGTAGTATCTTCACAGACGTTGACCAAACCAGGTATATTGGGATCATCTGGATAGTCATCATTAGCAAAAGATCTTCCATCTGTGTCAGCAGTAGAAAATCTTGGTGCAGCAATAGGATCAAAAGGCTTAGCAGTAGTCTCTTTTTTCTTAGCAGTAGAATCAAAATTACTACTGCTAATCTTGTTCTGCACCTCATCAACAACTTGTGGTCCTTCATTAACCACCTTTTTAGCATCAGAAGGTTTATCCCTACCTTCTACATCTTTATGAACAGCATCATCTTGTGAACTCTTGCCCTCTTTCTCTTTGGCCTTGAAAGTTTTGATAAAAGCTTCCATTTCTCTATCAAGACAAACTCCTTTGCAGATTCATTCTCCTTAGCTTGTTTACCTGCATTGGAATTAGCTTGTGTACCTGCAGATTTGTTAGTTGTACCTGCAATTACTGGCTCATAATTCATACTTTTGGTTAATGAAGCAATGTCAAACAACCATTTAGGTCCACTCCCTGCAACATTAGATGTTGTTTTACTAAACCTAACATGCAGGTTTTCTTCTATATGCCTAGTTCTTTTATTGAATACTCAAAAAGCTTTACTATTGGTAGAGTATCCAACAAAGAAACCTTCATCTGCTTTCTCATCAAACTTGCCTAGATTATCAATTGTATTTAAGATAGTAACAGGACACCCAAATGGTTTTAAGAAATCTATCATAGGTTTCCTACCATGCAACAATTCATAAGGGGTCTTGTTATGAGGCTTAACTACTGTAACACCCCAACCCGACAAGGGTAAAGATATCACAACAATGGTTTCACATCAGATAACAAGCATTCAAAACAAAACATCACAAGTCTGATACATTACTGATAAAAGGAAAATAAGCCAACATATCTCATGCCCGAAGTGAAAACAGAAATAAGTTGAAGTACATAAATCCAATATGCCCAAACAATGGCATAACAGAATTAAAATCCAAATGGTAAGACTAGAATGTCTAAAGTCTAAGCTTTACACAAGTTGCTCTCATCCCAAAGCTAAAACCCAGCTTCTAGCTAAGATACCTGCCGCAAGGAAAAGAAATGCGGCTGAGCTTAAAAAGCCCAGTGAACAGATATATAATATTAAACGGAAATGAAAACAAATGGAAAAAAACAGGTACATCATAATGAGCAAGGGTATAAGAAAAGGTATAAAGAGTAAAGGTTTTAGGACAGTAATCCACCACGAGCCCACATATCACATCACATATCATAATCCTGTAGCAATCTAGAGGGGATACCTCTTTAGTAACCAGATAATATGAGGGGTGTCCTCATGTATCATAATTGGAGTGATCAGCTCCCACATTTTGCGAAAGAAGTGGATTGCACCCATCCTCAGTCACCACATATCACATATCACATCACATATCACAAACGAAACTAGGATGCATCCATTCGCCCCCCACACAAATCACATTAGTCATAATAATATAAAGCGCGCATATCATAATCACAATGGGGACGGTGTAACCAAAAACACTAGGGCTATACACTAGTCATGCCAGTGGGTGCATCACAGACACGGCCATGTTACCTTCATGGCTAGGGAACACAATTTTGGCTCGGGTATCAAACTGGGGTTAAGGGTCAAAGGTTCATATCAAAACAAAGGTTCACATGGTCATAATCACAGCTCAAATCTCCAGGTTCACATCAAAGGTTCATATGTCACAGGTTCAAATAACAAAGGTTCTTATGTCACAGGTTCAAATATCAAAGGTTCTTATCACAATGTAGGGAACATAGCAATGGCTTAGGAATCCCTAATACAAATCAGAATAGAGACCGAAGGCTCCTTATCAAAAGAGCAGAATTATCTGTACCTTATTCAAAAGCAAACACAAATCAGAAAGATAGATGGCACAAAAGGAATCAGGTCCTCTCCTTCTTCACACCTAAGAGAGTAGAAAAAGTATTACAATAGGTTTTAACCACTTTTCCATTTTAAGTTAATTTCCTTTTTAGCAGGTTTCCAAATTTAGTAAGTTTCTATTTTTAGAAAGTCTCCATAATTAGTAAGATCCCAATATCATAATTTAGGTTAAGTCATTCTTTAATCATATTATGGCATTAGGGTATATTTTAGTAAGTCACAAAGTTTAGGGTTAAATATGACAAGTTTCCATATTTTAGGGTTTTACTGTAACTTTTCCAAAGATGAAGGTTTAAAGTGAAAATATCATAAGTAGTTCATTCTAATTCTTAAGTTATCCAGAATTACACATTTAGTCCTTTAGATTACACAATTTACACTTTATACCCCTTAATTATGTAAGTTACACTTTAAACCTTATAACCTTTATAATTACCCATTACATCCTTTAGTTTTCCCACTTTACAAAATATACCCTTATTTTATCAAGTTGTACGATCACACCCTTAAATCTTCATAATTTATACAACAAGTCCCTCAAGTTATCAAAGTTACAAATTAAGTCCTTTAATTATTAATAATTACATATTAAGCCATTAAATTTCCAAAATCATACATAACCCCCTGAATATAATTTATTACTCAAATCAACCCTAAGTTTCCAGAAATTCCATCTTTAGTCCCTCTATTTTAATTATTTAATCAATCGAATAACAAATAAATCAATTAACCACTTTAACCCTTTTAAATGCAAAAATTACACATGAGACCCTCCTCTTACATTTTATACGAATTCCCTATGGTCCAAATAATATTCTAAAATCAACCCACAAGTTTCATAATTTACAAAACACCCCCCCTTATATTTTAAACACCCAACGATAACACTTTAAACAACACTAACCTTAACCCTAAAATTCCCAATCATCATCTACTCATCTAAACATCATTTATTAACAATTAAATACACCAGAATTTATCCAAAAGTCCAAACCCTAATTCGATTTCTAGGGTTTCTATTTATTCCTATGTTTTCTTTAAAACCGATTAGAACAATAATTCGACCACAAGTTTTCTAGGCCCTCCAAAAATCGAACACCCATTTTTCATGAGATCATGTATGTTGTATAGGGTCTAAATAAAATAAGCCTTGCACCCAAAAAATTCGTATAGGGTATTTTAGATTTATACTTGTTTTAGTCCTCAATAATTATAGCGATTTATCTAGGCCATTATAAATTGGTACAAACATTTTTCCCAGGCCTTATAACTCATAATAATGATCAAATAAAATAAGCACAACGTCCAGATAATTCATATAGCCCAAATTTGTATTATTATGTGCGTTTTCATTCCTTAAAATTTGTATGATCAATTAAACATGCATGGATCGAATTGAGTATTTTGGACAACCTTAAATGATGTAGAGGACATGAGAAAAATACCAGACCAAGATTAAAACATTGGATCAAGAGAAACGAAATTTGCTCCTATCGAGTGGATAAAATCGACACCAAAATACACCACGACTTGAATCAGCCTCCCACGACCTTAGAGCCATTTTTCACAGATTATATATGATATGAGGATTAAAGAGAAAAATACTAAAATGAATTTTACAAAGGTCGAAGAATTGATTTGGAATTTACCTCACTTTTGATCTAGCGATAAGGAAAAATTTCACCAGGATCGAACCAGGGCAATGCACAACCTCAAACGTATTTTTCCTAGCTTCTATGGATGACAAACAACACAGGAAAATGGTCTTGGAGTTCCAGAAATTCGGATGAAACACAAAGTGAATTTTTTTGAGTTTTTATGGATATTCGGTTTGGTTTAATAGAGAAAAATGTTTGGAGAAAGTTAAATAAGGGTTATTGCCGAGTCTAAGGGGAGAAAAATAAGCAAGAGGATCGGCCATATTGATGGCTAAATCAGAATTTTAATTTGATTAATTATTCCCTAATTAACTTAATAATTATCTACATTAAATGAATTTTAAATATAATTAAATTGAATTAAATGAATTTCGGTTTATACATATTTTTCAAAGTGTCCATGACAATTTTTTTGGACATGTACACATGCTAAATGGTTGCCTAAAATTTTATTTCATTTATGGCACTTTATATATGTTTTAATTGAAATCTAAATTGTAAGGGCATTTTGGTCTTTTCACACGTTTTAGATTTTTGGGTTTTACAACTCTTCCCCTCTAACAGAAAAATTTCGTCCCCGAAATTTGCAAAGAATCATAATGAAACGGACCAGAAACAAAACAGAGACATACCAGATCAGAAAACAAAATGCGGATAGCTAGCTCGAATAGACTCCTCGGTCTCCCAGGTAGCTTCCCGCTCTGGGTGGTTCCGCCAAAGAATCTTAACGAACGGAATGACTTTACGTCTCATAACTCGCTCCTGGCGATCAAGAATAGATTTTTTGGTCCTCCGGAAGAGACATATTGGGCTGAATACCGATCAAAAGGATAAGACACCACATGCAATGGATGATAATTGTATCCCCCTCAGAAGAGATACAATGAAAGACGTCTGTGAACATGTGATAACGCGGGGAAGAGCCTAACGATACGAAACCTCTCCGATGCAATCCAAAATCTCAAACGGTCTGATGAATCGAGGACTGAGCTTGCCCTTGATCCCAAAACGTTTAACCCCTCGAAACGGCGAAACTTTAAGGAATACCCGATCACCAACACGAAACTCCAAGTCACGCCGATGCTTATCAACTTTCTTTTTTAAGAGAAAAACAATTGCAAATCAAGTTTGACACACTTGATATTAATTCACACATGAAAATAAAATCCTTAAACGCAGAAATTTCTGATTTGAAAAACCAACTTTCTAAACAAACATCAACTTGTTCTGATCTTAAAAAAGAAAAGAAAAAAGTTGAAGGCAATTTTTCAAAACGAGAAAAGATCTTCTTGAAGAAATCATTGAGAAACAAGAAACAATTAAAAAGTTGGTAGATTTACTTGTTAAAACGGGTCATTCCGCTCAAACCATTCATATGCTAATTAAAGATCCAAACCCGCTTTTGCATACAATGAAGAAAATGCCTATTGGTTGTGAAAAACCTTATACTCTCAAGAAAGCTCAGAAAGAACAAAATGTTTTGTACAATGGAAATATAATATATGCTAAACATGATCCTCCCGCTGTTCGGGATACTGAAGAAACAATTGAGCTTACTGAAGAGAGTCGAATTAAAACGAAACAAAAGAACCCAGAGATAAACCCAATTGATTACAACAAACTCAACATAATTTCTGGAGTTAATTTTGTTCAACAAAAACAAACGCCAAAGGTTTCCAAAAAACTAGTTGTTACGACACCAGTTGCAAAACAAAAAGTTGTTTCTAAAACTCTTTCAAACATGGAAAAAATGTCCTCAAAACAATCCTTTTAAACAAGTGCTGCTTAGGGAAATATTTTGATGATGTTAAAACGAGAATTGAAACACTTCAAAATATTGTTGCATCTAAAACTACTGTAAGTATTAACAACTGGCATTCAAGTTTTCATGCAGAAATGAAAAAGGTGTTTGAGACAGAAATTACTACTCCACTAAATAACATCCATGTGAGAGTAATTCATTTTGAACAAGCATTTTTGAAAGAAACAGCCAACTGTTCAAGGATCACCAAATCCCTGGTGAAGGAAGCTAATGAAAATATTGAAAACATCAAAGTTTTGGAAAACCTAAATGACTCTCTCTTCGAAGCAGTTATGTCGACCGATATTATGTCCATCATTTTACAAACAGATTATGTTGAAGACGATGAAAGACTGCGAGCTGAGACATATGCAATTGTTTCAAAATATGAAAATGTCTTACAAACTTGAAAAAAGTAAATGTGTCCATATTTTTAAACAACTTGATTGAAAAACCGAGGAATGCCAAGTATGACAAACTGTTGTATGAGCGTCGCCTACCAGGACATGAAAGTGCAAAATGATCTTTTGAGGGCTCAGCTAGAAAGTCAAAAAGTGAAGGGTGTGGATACTAAGTTTTCAAAACCATCGACTTCGGACAAACCGGTTGTTAAACCAAAAATGTCGATTCCTTAATTTATTCCAAAAGTCGATGTGAAAAATGATTTGACAAAACCAGTCACTCCAACACCCTTGCCCAAGCCAAAATGAAAAAGAAAATTATTGTGAAAAGGAAAAAGCGGTTGTCGAAACACCAAAAGTTTAGCACCTGGCCTTTATAGGATTAGTCCCACTATTGCGCTGCCTCTACATCATAAAACATATAGAGGCAAACGACAAGAGCAAACAAGTTAATCCCAAAAGAGTCTAGGAATGCTAAAACAACTTCTAAGAACAATAATATAAATCCTAATGCGTGTGCCTTACCTTCTACAGGATTAGAAAGCACCTCTAGTGCAGCAGCTACAGCCTAGGAGCAATGCAAGGAATAAATAAGTCTCGCCTGTCTCTAAAAGTAGATGCCAGAATAAAGTTGAAGAAGTAGAAGAACAACCCTAGGAATTTATCGCTTTGTAATACAGAACATATGTCATCTAAATGTAATGTCAAAGGTACAGTTTCTAATGCATGTAATGACTCTGTTTGTTTAATGTGCAAGAAATGTTTATCTAATGATGTTTGTGATGATTATGTTTTAAAAATGTGAATTGTTAACGCCTGAACAGAAGATGTTTCCAAAGGAAAACTAGTGCTAGATCTAGATTAATGAATAGACTATTGTTACGATTAGGTCAACCACTAGTGGTCATATGCCTAGGAACTTATCTTAAGTATTTTGTATGGAAAACCAACGGTAGAAAGTTCACTCTCCAGAATGGCAAATTTGGCAGCTGTTCAAATTGAACCAGCAGAAAAATTTCTATGAGTGTGATTCGGATGTTACCCCTAACCCCATGGAACCAAATGTTAAACGGTTTCTAAATACAAACTATTCTGTTCTTCGCAGGTTATCGAAATATGTCTTTGGATTGTCGACTCGGATTGCTCCAAGCACATGACCGGGAATCTTAAGCTCCTGATCAATTTCATCTGAAAATTCATTGGAACTGTACTCTTTGGAAATGATCATGTAGCAGCTATTCTTGGTAATGGAGATCTTCAATTTGGGAATTAATTAATCACCCGAGTTTACTACGTCGAAGGGTTGGAACACAATTTGTTTTCAGTCGGGCAGTTTTGTGATGCAGATTTAGAGGTTGGCAATGATCTCTTAACTGGGAATCGTGGCACCAACCTATATGCTAATCGACATCAATCAAATTGCCTATTCATCACCAATTTGTCTTATGACAAGAGCATGCGAAACAAAGTCCTGGCTGTGGCATAGAAGATTATCCTATCTCAATTTCGACACCATTAACAAATTAGCCAAAGACAACATCGGCAACGGACTTCCTAAGTTCAAATACACAAAGGATCACTTATGTCCATCATGCGAACAAGGAAAAAGCAAAAGGGCTCATATAAACCTAAAACCGTACCCAGTTCAGAAGCAAAGTTACATATGTTGCACATGGACTTATGTGGCCCAATGAGAGTTGAAAGCATTAATGAGAAGAAGTATATCCTTGTAATCGTCGATAACTATTCAAGATATACTTGGGTAAGGTTTCTGAGGTCAAAAGACGAAGCACCAGGCATCATCATCATGTTTCTGAAGCGTATTCAAGTCCTACTTCAAGCTCCAGTAAGGATTGTAAGAATAGACAATGGCACAGAATTCACAAATCAGGAGTTAAGAACTTATTTTGAAGATGCTGGAATCACACATCAGACATCAGTTGTAGAACTCCACAAGCAAAATGGGGTAATTGAAAGAAGAAATCGAACTCTTGTAGAAGCTGCTCGTAAAATGCTGATTTATTCTAGTGCACCGTTATTCTTATGGGCTGATGTTGTTGCCATTGCTTGTTTCACTCAGAACCGTTCCTTAATCCACCCAAGATTCAATAAAACACCATAATGAACTAGTGAACAACAGAAAACCTGATATCTCTTACCTTCATGTGTTTGGCGCTTTGTGCTATCCACCGAACGACAGAGAAGATCTAGGGAAGCTGAAAGCTAAGGGTGATATTGGAATCTTCATTGGATACTCAGAAACCAAGGGCATTCAGGGTGTATAATAGAAGGATAATGGAGACGATGAATGTGAATTTTGACGAAATTTCACAGATGGCTTCTGAGACACTCGCTCTAGAACCCGCGCTTAACCCGATGGCTTTCTAATCAAAATAGATTAGGACCCGCACCAAACCTGCAGACTTCTGGAAACATTAGTTTACGACTCGTACCTCAATGGAGCTCAATCAACAACAACCACTGAAAAACATTCAGAACAAGAACTGGAAAAATTTATTCAAGTTAATTTTGATGAATACTATGGTGGAACTTCGACAAATGCATCACCACAACATTCCGCTGCACCCGCTCAAAACCATCAACCACCACCACCACCACAAGATGCATCTATACAATTGAAGCTGACGCACCAACTCCCTCAACCCCATCATACATCTACACAAGAAACTCCAATTCTTAAAATTGTTTCACTAAGAGTTGATAAGCAAAACCAAAGTACACCATTTCAAGAAGAACAAATTACAAAACCAAAACAATGCGCTTTCCAAGAAGAAGTATTCGAAAACCCGTTTGCAATGGACTCAGCTGATCATCTTCAAGGTTACTAAACCATCTAACACATATAGTTAAAACCCAAGGTACCCTTCTACACTCCAATGGACTAAAGACCATCCAATAGAAGAAAGTTATTGGTGAACCTTCAAGGCCAGTTCAGACGAGAAGACAACTCACCACCGACCCCCGTTTTGTGCAATTCTACATTTTCTCCAGTAAGCCCAAAAAACCAAAGAACATTCGGGAGGCATGGCGACAATGCATGGATTGAAGTGCTTTCAGGAAAAAATTCCAATACGTTCCTGATAGTTGGGAAATTAGTTCCAAGACCAATTGACAAACTTGTCCTTGAACCAAATGGTTTTGGAAGAACAAAAGGATGAAGAAATGGCCCATCATTCCGCAAACAAAGTTCGTCTCGTGGCTAAAGGATTCAACAGGAAGAAGGGATAGATTTCGAAGAATCTTTTGCCCAATAACAAGACTTGATACCAGCCTGATTTTCTTAGCCTTGCACTCAAAAAAAACATCAATGTTATCAGATGGACATCAAAACTTGTAATTCTTGAAAGGAACTTGAAAGAAGAAGTGTTGTGAGTCAGCAGAAGGTTTTTTTTGACAAAGAACAACCAGACTAGTTTTCAAAAAAATTGAAAGCCATTTATGGTTTAAAAAAAAGCTCCAAGAGGTGGTAGAAAAAGAACTCCCCCCATTTCTTGTTCAAAAATAATTTCAACAAAGGAAACTGTTGACTCTTTCCTTGTTTACAAGAAAATAAAAGAAAGCATTGTGTTGTTTCGATTTTTGTGGATGACAATTTTTGGGTCCACTAATCCGAAACATTAAAAAAATTTTTGAAAATCACAAAAAAAAGCAAATTTGAAATGTCCATGGGGTGGGGGAACTAAAATTCCTTTTTGGTTTACAAAGGCCCCCAATCCCCTGGGTATTTTTTTATAGCAAAAAAATACCATTGAGATTTTTTAAAAAACATGAATGGAAAATTGTGACCTGTTAGCCCCCAAAAGGTTTTCACTAAAAATCCGGTGCTGATTTTTTTTAGGAAACCCACGATCCGGAAAAAAAATAACGGAGATGATTGTTTCTCTCATGTTTACCTTACTCTATAGACCCTTATTCAATTTACTATTTTCTTATTTTGCATGGTTTCAGGCAAGGCCTACCGAAATTTTCACCTCCAAGATGGTCCAAACGAATCTTTTCGGTACCTACGAAGAACCATTAAAAATTGGGAATTTGGTTAAACTAAAGGATTCCAAGTTAAACAAACATTTTTAATGCCGACCAAGCAGGGTTGTCAAGTTACAGAAAAAGGGACATCAGGTGGACCAATTTTTGGGGTGAAAAGCAGTAGGGGTATAAAGGAAATAAGATTGTACTGCATTTACAACCCAGAAGCCTGTTTTTTTGTAAAAAAAAAAAAAAAAAAAAAAAAAAAAAAAAAAAAAAAAAAAAAAAAAATAAAAAAAAAAAGAAAAAAAAAAAAAAAAAAAAAAAAAACAAAATAAAAAACAAAAAAAAAAAAAAAAAAAAAAAAAAAAAAAAAAATTTAAAAAAAAAAAAAAAAAAAAAAAAAAAAAAAAAAAAAAAAAAAAAAAAAAAAAATTTTAAAAAAAAAAAAAAAAAAAAGGGAAAAAAAAAAAAAAAAAAAAAACAAAAAAAAAAAAAAAAAAACCAAAAAAAAAAAAAACCCAAAAAAAAAAAAACCAAAAAAAAAAACCCCAAAAAAAAAAAAAAAAAAAAAAAAAAAAAAAAAAAAAAAAAAAAAAAAAAAAAAATTTTAAAAAAAAAAAAAAAAAAAAAAAAAAAAAAAAAAAAAAAAAAAAAAAAAACCCAAAAAACAAAAAAACAAAGGGAAAAAAAACAAAAAAATAAAAATTTTTTAAAAAAAAAACAAAGCCAAAAAAAAATGAAAAAAACTAAAAAAAAAAAATAATTTTAAAAGGGAAAAAAAAAAAATTTTTAAAAAAAACCACCCTTTCAAAAAATTTTCCTTAAAAAAAAAATTTCATTTTAAAAAAAAAACTTTTAAACCAAAAAAAGAAATAAGAAAAAGTCAAAAACTTCAAAACAAAAAAAATAATTAAAAAGAAAACAAAAAAAAAAATCCAAACCATAAAAATCCAAAAGGAAAAAAAAACCCAAAAAAAAAAACTCAAAAAAAAAACCCAATAATCATTTGGGGTTTTTTAAAAAAAAAATTTTTCCAAAAAAAGAAAAAAAGCTCTTCCAAAAATACCTTTTTTAACACAACAAAAAAACAAAAACTCTTTCAAATTTAATCCCTAAAAAAACCCAATTTTAAAAAAAAAAACAAAAAAAAAAAGAAAAATTTCCAAAAAAAAAAACCAAAAAGGTTTTAAACAAATTCCTTTTAAAAAACAAAAATTTTTCCCCAAAAAACAAAACAGAAATTTTTTTTAAATTTCAAAAAAAAGTAAAAGAAAAAAAATTTCCCGGGGAAAAAAAAAAAAACCTAAACCCAAAAACCAAACTTTTAAAAACCCTTAAAAAAACAAAAAAAGAAAAAAATTTTTAAATTTAAAAAAATAAAAAAATTTTTTTCCCCTTTCCAAAAAAAAAAAATTTTAAAAAATTTTTGACCAAATTTTTACAAATTTTAAAACAAAATTTCAACCACTTTCACAAAAAAAAAACCAATTAAATTTTTTTTCCAAATTTTTAAAATTTCAAAAAAAATTCAAACCAAATGTTTTTAAAATTTCCAAAAAAAAAAAAAAAACTCATTTGTAAAAATTTTGAAAATTAAAAACCCCCCAATAAAATTCCCTTAAAAAAAAAAGGCAAATTTTAAAAATTAAAATCCAAAAAAAATCCAAAAAAACAAAAATTTTTCATTCAAAAAAATAAAAATTTCCCAAAAAACCAAAAAAACCCAAAAAAAAACCATTTTTTTCCTTTTTAAAAAACTAAAAAACCTTCCCCAAAACCTTAAAAAAAACAACCCGAAAAAGTTCTTTTGTAAAAATCATCAATACAATTTCTAAATTTGTCCCAAAAAAAAACAAAAAAAATTTTCATGGTTTTATTTCAAAAAAAAACCGGTTAAAAAAAAAAATTTTTCCTTGGGGAAAAAAAAAGAAAAAAAAGAAAAAAAAATTTTTAAAAGAAAAAGGCCAAAAAAAAAAAATAAATTTTTCCTTTTTCAATTTTCCCCAAAACTTTAAAAATCAAATCAATAAATTTTTCAAAACTTTTTTGTTTAAAATCATTTGAAATTTTCAAAATTTTTTTTTGTTGGTTGAAAATTCAAAACCCTTGAAATGACAAAAAGCCAAAAATTTTATTAAATGATTTTCCAACCCTAACTTTAAAAAAAACAAATTAAAAAACATTCCCCCAATTTAAAATTATTTTTGAAAAATTTGGGGGGGTTTTTTAAAAAAGCCCCCTTTAAAAATTTTTTTATTTCCCTAAATCTTTTAAGTTTTAAAAAGGTTTTTAAACATTAAAATTTAAACCTTGGGGTAACATGGGTTTAATAAAATTGGTTAAAAAAAACCCCCAGGGGGGTTTACCAAAGGACCTTTAATTTGATTTAAAATTTTAAATTTTTTTAATTTTTTTAAAAAAGGATTAAATTAAAAAAAAAAATTTGAAAAATAAAAAAAAATTTTATAAAGGGGAAAAAAAAAACCCAAGAAAAGGAAAGGGTAAAAGAAAACAACCAAAAGGGGACCGGGAAATTTTTAAAATGGTTCGGCCCGGGGGGCTCCTTCCCCCTCCTAATCCACCTTTTCCTCAAAAATAAACACTCCCCAGAAATTTTTTAAAACAAGTCGGGCCCTCCCTTCCAGGGGAAAGAAAATCCCTTTCCCCCTAAACTAAAACCCAAATTTTAACGAACTAAAACCTATTTCTTTTCCTTTTAATTTCCTAAGTTTAAAAAGGTTTCCCCCAAAAGGCCCACGGGGGATAAAGGAAAAACCACTTCTTTCCACTTGGATTTCCAAAAAAGGGCTTCACCCCGGGGTTTTTGATTACTTTTCCCGGTCAAAATGTTTCACCCCGGTCGGTTTTTCCCCTTTTGGGGTTCCTTTTAAAAAGGATTCCCAAAATTTTTTGAACTTTTTACCCGGTCCTGTTTCAATTTTCCCGGGCTCCAAAAACAAGTAAGTTTTTACACAATTTTACAACCAAAACCTTTTCACAAATTTTTTAAATCTAATACCCCTTTACGGAAACTTTTTACCAAAAATTTGGCGTTAAGATCAAAAAACAATTTAAAGACAAAACTAAAAATCAAAACTAACCCAAAAAAATAAAAACAAATTAAGATTTGGGGGAAAATGGGAATTCGAAACAAAAGTTGTGTTGTTGGAAAATTAACAAACCCTTTGGGTTTCAAGACAAAAAAAAACGAAGTTCTTTTTTTCACAAAAGAAAGGGAAACGGGGGTATTTTTTAAAAACCCCAACCAAAGTTAAGTGACAAAGAAAAGGGGGAAAGGAAAGAAACCCAGGGGGAAAATTTTTTGGAAAGAAAAAGGGGGTTTTTTGAAATAAAAATTTGCAGTTTTTTTAATTTTGGCAAAGGGAGGATGCGGGGGAAGGGTTTTTTAAAGTTTGGGCCAAACCTTATATTTAAGGGAACCCATTGGGATTTTTTTTACAAAAAACCCAAATTAGTCCCCTTTTTTTCCTTTATGTGGTGAAAAATTTTATTATTAAAAAAACCCCTTTTCCCCGAAAATTTGAACGGGAAAAACTAAACTTTGGAAAATTCGAAAATTTAAAATTTTTAAAATTTTTTTAATAAAAAAAATTTCCTTTTTAAATTAAAAAAAATTTTAAAAAAAATTTTCCCCAAAAAAAAAATTTTTAAATTTTTTAAAAAAAATTTAAATTTTTTTAATTTTCCTTTTATAATGTCCGGTTTTTTCCCTGGTTTTTTTAATAAACTAAAGGATTTTTGAAACGGGCTTTTTTAATTTTGATTTTCCCTTTTTTAAAAAAATTTTAAATATTTTAATAAACTTGTTTTTTTTCCTTTTCATTTTCCAATTTTAAGTCTATAAATCCAAAAATTTTTTTAAATTTAAAGGGCGGGTTTTTTTGAAAATTTTAATTTTTTATAAATTTTAAAACTAAATTTTCAAATTTTTTTTTTAAAAAAAGGGTTGGGGTTTTTCTTTCCTTTTTAAAATTACGGATTTTTTCTTTCCCCCTTTCCCCCAAATTTTCAAACCTTTTAAAATTTTTTTTAACCCCGGAACCCTTTTAAAAATTGAAAATTGCCACTTTTTACCTATTTTTTTAAAATGGAAGCCAACTTTTTTCTAAAAAGTTTTCTTTCAAAAACCTTTAGGTTTAAAAAATTTTTCCAATTTCCAATTTTTCCGAAACCAAAAAATTTTAAATTTAAGCCAAAAATTAAAAAAAAACAAAATTTTTCGAAATTTTTCCACGTTTTTTAAAAAGGTTTGGTTTAAAAAACCCCAATTAAAAAAAACTGCCAAAATTGATTTCGAAAAAACTTTTAAAATTTTTCAAAAAAATTTTTTGAAAAAAGGGGGTTCTTTTTAAAAACTTCTCCCCCCAAGTACTTTTTTAAAAAACCAAAAAACAACTTCTTTTTGTGGGAAAACTTTTTGGGTTTTTCCTTTAGGAAAAAAAGGGGGGGTAGGTTTTAAATTACTTTTTTTAAAAAAATTTTTTTCTTTTTTCCAAAAAATTTTCAAAAATTTTAATAAACTAAACCTTTAAGTTTAAGAATTTTTGATTTAAATTGGGGGGGGTTTTTTTGGGGGAAAATTACCTTTGTTAAATACTTTCGGAAAATTTCCAAAATGAAACCCCAACAAAACCTTAAAAAACTTAACCAATTTTAAACCTTAAACAAAGTGGCCTTTCCCGGTCCAAATTGTGGTCCACAAAAAATCTTACCCCATTTAAAATAAGGTTGGGCGATGGGGTTTCCCCGGGTTTTTCCCCCCATGATTTAAGACCAAAGTTTTTTCAAAAATTTGGCCGTTTTTAAATACCCGTTTAAAACTTCCAAAAAGAAACAACCCAAATTAAAAATCCCAACCAATAACCCCCCTTTAGGGCTTCAGTTTTTAATTTTGGGGGGTCCCCATTCCCAAATAAAAAAAATTTACAAAATATAAAAGGGATTTTTTAAGAAGTTCAAGGGCCGGGGTTCGGGTTGGGGGGTGAAAAAATAAAAAGGTTTTTGGGTTAGAAAGAAAGAGGGGTTAGTTTCCTTTGTGTTATGGACAAAGGAAAAAAAGACAAAAAGTGAAAAATTGGTTTTTTTTAAAAAAAATAATTTAAACCCAATGGGGTGGGGGCTTTTTTTTGGGCTTATATAAAAAGGGGAAAACCCCATTTGGGGCCTAACAAAAACCTTTTGGGGTTTTTTCCTATTGGGGGTTTTTCCCAGGAAAAATTTTTTTATTTAAAAAAAATCGTTAAAACGGTTCCAAATTTTTTTAAATACCATTACTTTAAAATTAAAAAAATTTTATAAAAAAATTTTTTCCCCAAAAAAACTTAATTTTTTGTGAAAATACCCATTCTTTGATCCAAATAATTTTTTTTTTTACAAACCAATGGGTTTTTGTTCCATTCGGTTGAAAAAAACCTTCCCCTTTAAAAAATTTTTGTTTTTTTAACTTTTTTTTAATTTTCCCCTTTTTTAACCCAATTCCCAAAAAATTTTTTACATGTTTTGGAAACTTAAAAGGTTTTTAAAAATTTTTGGCCCAAAAAAAGGGGTTTTTTTTCAAATTCTGTTTTAAGAAACCCCTTAAAATTTCCTCTTCCTTTACTCAAAAACCCCCACCAAACTTTCCTAAAAATGTTTCCAAAAATGCCCCCTTTTAGAAAAAAAACTTTAAAACCTTTTATTGGGAATTCCAAAAAAAAGTATTTTTTTTTTCACTTCAAACTTTTCGGCCTTGGTTCCCCAAAAGCACCCCCCAAAAGTAAAACACCCCAAAATTTTCAAAAAATTTTGGAATTCTTTTGGTTTTTGGCCCAAATTTAAACATTTCTAAAAACTTCCTTTTGTGAACCAAGGGATTTTTAAAACTGGCTGGTTCCTTAAAAAACTCAAATTTTTCCTTTAATCTCAAAACCACCGGTTTAAAACAAAAAGGAAAAATTGGTTTTTTAGCAAAACCAAAAGAAAAAAAAATCCCTTAAATTCCAAAAACTTTTTTCTTGGCCAAGTCTTTTTAAAAAAATTCCCTTTTGGGGTTTAAGTTTTTTAAGATTTAAAAAAAGTTTTTTTAAAAACTTGGTTTTATCCCCCTTTGAAAACCCCCTTTTTCCGAAAAATTCCTTAACTTTTGGTTAAGGCCCCGTTATATTAATAAAAAAAAAATTACAAAATAAGGTTGAAAATTTATGAAATTTTTTTTAAAAATTTGCGGGAAATTTTTTTTTAAATTTAAAAAAAAGGGGAATTTTTTAATGGCAACAAAAACACAAAAAACAAAAAAAATTTTTTAACCCAAACCCCCCAAAAAGCCTTATTCATTTTAAATTTTTTTTAATAAAAGTTAACCCTTTTCAACATTTTTAAGGGGGACAAAAACCCTTTAATAAACACTTTCCTATTGTTTACAAACCAAAAAATTCTAAAAAATTTGGGACCTACTTTTTATTTTTTTCCCAAAAAGTAAATTTTAAAAAATTTTTAATTAAAAGGAAAAAGTATATCCCAAAAAATTCCCTTTTTTACAAACAAATTTTTTTCCTTGGGAACAAACCCCTAAAAACATAAACAACTTTAAACTTTTTTCCCAAAAGTCCAACTTTTAATTCAAACTTTTAATTCCCTCAAAGGGTTTAACTTTGGGGCGGGAGAAATAATTTTTCTAGCGCCTTTTAAAAAACCCTTCTTTTTCTTTTTGAAAATTTTCCCCACCAAATTTTTTCAGCTTAAAATTTGCCCCCTTTTTAAAGTAAAAACCTTTTAACAATTTTCTTTGGGGAATTCCAAAAAAACCAATTTCAATCCATTGAGCCGCATTTAAACAAAAAAGGACCGCAGTAACAACAATTTTAAATTTTTCCTTTTTCCCAAAGGGAACCCTTTTAAAGGATTCCCAAGGAACTTGATTCGGTGATGGTTTTTCCCCCCTTCCAAAAAAATCAAGGGGGTTTTTTGGGTAAACCTTTGGTTTTAGAATGTATCAAATCTTTATTCCCCCACTTTTAGAAGAGGTAAAAAAATACTTTTGGAAGTTTATAAAAAGATTAAACCAAATTTTTTTAAAGGTTTAAACTTGGAACAATTTGCGAAAAAGGAAATTATTTTATAAAAACCAACCCCTTTTAAAACCCAAAATGAATTAAAGATTAAGGGGAAAATTTAAAAAAGTTTTTTAAGGGAAAAATTTAAACCAAAAAAAAAATTCAAAAAAAGGATCAAATTTTAATGTAATAAAAGAATCCCCTTAAGAAAATTTGGGTTGAAAATTCAATTAAAATTAAGGGGGAAAATCTATGTGGGATTTTTAAAAAAGGGGTCCAGGGTAAAAACCGGGAAGATAAAAAATAATTTCTAATTTTTTTAAAAACTTGGAAAGTTAGGACCGCTTTTTAAAATTAAAAAACCTTAAAAAAAAGTTAGTCTCCTTTTAAACAACTCCAAAACCCCAAAATTAAATTTGGATGGAAATAATTTGGCTTTAACCCCCCTTGCTTTTCTTTAAAAATTTCCCCAAAAAACCCCCAACTTTTTTAAAAAGGGGGGGGTTTTAAAAGCCAAGTTAAAACACAAACCAAATTTTTTTCAAACAATCAAAAAAGGGTTTAAAAGGTATAGAGAACCGGTTTTTAAAAAACAATGAACCCCCCCTAAAGCCAGGAAGAAACAGGGAGGGGAATAAATAAAAAGGGGGCAAGCCAAAATATTTTTAAATGACTAAATTATTAAAATTCAACCCTAAAATAAAAACTTTAAAATTTTTAAACCAAATTGGGGAAATTGTAACTTTAAAAGGGTTTTTTTCCAAAAGATTTTTAAAAAAATTTAAAATTAAAATCCGAACCTTAAAAAAATAAAAAACCAAAAAGAATTTTTTTTTAATGCTAGGGGGTTTCCACATAAAATTTTTGGGTTAGAAATCATTAAAAATTGGGGCAACTAATGAAAATTGGGTTTGGTGCTAAAATTTTGAGAAAGGGTTTTATTTTGACAAATTTTTTGAAAAAAAGGTTTATGGAATTTTTTTAATCATGTTAAATTATCCCGTTCCCCCCCGCCCCTTTAAAAAAAGACTGTGAAAAAATAAATTCCATAAAAATTTCCCAAACTTTGGTTAAAAAACCCAAAAACCCAAAAGGGAATTAAAAAGCCCAAAACACTCCCGTTAAAAATTTTCCCCCATAAAGGAAATTTTATTAGGTTTTAAAAACCTTGTTAAAAGGATTGTAACATTTAAAGCAGAAAAACATGAATTCACAAAACACAAAAAATTTAAAAGCCTCCCTTAAAATAAAAAAAAGGTTAAAAATTAAAAAATTTTCCCCTAGGAAATTTAAAAAAGGTTTTAAAAAAAAAAATGACAAGAAGAAATACGAAATGATAACAAAAAAAACACTGGTAAAAATTAATGATGGTGGGTTAAAAAAAAAAAGGGGGTTCCCCTTTTTTAACAAAAAAACTTTTTGGGAAAGTTTCTGTTCCTGCCTTTCCCGTTTCCCGCCCAAAAGTGTAAATGGGTTCCAAAACCCATTAAAATGTACCGTTCCCAAAGGGGATAAGGGGAAACCCTCCCAAAGTTCCCCCAAAAAAAGCTTCCCATGTGGGTTTTCCCCTTTATATAAGGGTGAAAATGTAAAGAAATTTTAATTTAAAATTAATTAAAAAAGTAGATAATAAAATTTAAATATTTTTTTTTAGGTCAAAAAAAGTTGCTAAAAAAATAAAAAATGTTGTACCCTTAAATGCTGAAACCCAAAACAAGTTAGTAAAATAAGACTTTTTCAAAACCCCCCCTTTTTAATGAATTTTTCCTTTATTTTTATAAAAGGGAATTTTAAAAACCGCCTTTAGGGGGGTTTTAAAAAGGATGGTTTTAAGTTGTAACAAAGAAAAAAGAACCATCCCCCAAAAATTTTTGTTTGGTTTTTTTGAATTGGAAACAAAATCAACAACCCAAATGGGTGGCCCTTCCTAAAAAAATCTAAAAATTAAAAAAACCAAACCTACCCAAATTGTGTTAAAAAATTTAAAACACTTAAAGAGTGTGTGTGGGAACCCTTTAGAAAATGGGGTTTTATGAACAATTAGACATGGGGTCTGATGTTGTTAGGTTTGTTTAGCCTCAAGGATCTTTGATTCCTGTTAGAGTGTAACCGTGCTATAATTGATCAAGTAGCATTGGGGCTTAAGTTTAATAACAAAGAGAAGTTTGACAAAAACCTTGTTGTGATAATATTGTTTCTTTCATTTGAATATTCCGCCAATATTATCATCATGCTAGTTATAGACAAAATCCTAGATCAAAGGTGTAACAACCTAGAGTCCATAATCGATCACGTAACTTGTTTTTAGTAGATGCAAGCAGGTCTAAAACGAATTTCCACATAAAGTATGCGGCAAAGCCCCTAAAATAAATAATATGCGTTCCGTAGACAGAGGAACAAGAGTTTGGCCGACCTCTAATAGCGCTATTCATACTATCTACTGCTCAGTCGACAAGGGAGCCGTATGAACGGTACGTTAAAATTGAAGTGCGAACGGAAAATCAATCAGGGACTAACAATGTGAATGTACGAACCGTACATCATAACAACTATTATATACAATTTAACTAAGCCTGCTCCGTAGACAAGGGAGACTAAATTTTAAGTATGTACGGCACATCATAAGTTCAAAACAAGTCATAATTTCAGAATTAAGTTCAAGAGTTCAAGTCAAGTTATAAGATCAAGACAAGTCAAAAAAGTTCAAAATAAGTTAAATGGTTCAAATCAAGTCATACAAGTTCAAAATACTCAAAGGGTTCAAAATCAAGTCAAATGGTTCAAATAATAGTGTTCATAAAATAATAATCAATTTAGTTCAAGTAAAAATAATGCATTCCACCCCAAAAATATAGTGAAAAATAGTAAAAGAGGGGTTGTGATTACTCACCTGTGACGAAGTAGTGATGGTGATCGGGATATAAGTACGTTGGGAAAACCGCGAAAACCACTAATGACCTAAATAGAAAATATAACACGTCTTACGCTCGGGAAATAATAAGTAGCACTTATAATCAGGTTTTATATAGTCTCTTATGATTATTTAGTCATAATATAAGTTTGTTGTAAGGTTTATAACAAGTCATGGGTCAAAAATGATGTTTATATGTGCTTATACAAGTTTAAATACAAAACTAATGGGATTTTGTTAAAAATTCCGCACTAATCGGGACGCCATTTCTAAACCGTGAAGGCTAAAATTATGAACCTTATATGCTTGGAAAGGTATGACTTTGTACATTTCTGAAATCATGGCCTCACTTAACTGAGAATTTCATAACTAGGGTGAAATTACTAATTTACCCCTGTGTCTCAATGCATGAAGTTCCAGCACTCAGTTAGGCTTAGAAAAATGGGTAGATCTTTTGATCTACAGGTCCTATGGACAAAAGACCAACGGAAACGTTTTCTATATGTCTTAGCTAAACCTTTCATGTTTTGAACAACAAAGGGTTCTAGGCAAAATTTTGGAGCAATAGGCCTTTCAAAACTGATATACATTTCTGGATAACTTTTAGTGTAGATTTTCTAATAAAATCATCGCGATGACTTAGGATGCAAGGTTTTCCGAGAAATGAATCTAAGACTTGTGGCAAACTCACCATATTTTTATTTTTGCTTAAGACCCAATGAGAACACAATTGCATACACGTTTTTGGACTCTTGAAAAACTGGAAAGGATTGACCTATGGCAAGTGTTACTTTAAGGGTATTTAATGTGTCTAATACCCATGCATGCTCATGTTTAATTATTACTACCATTTTATCAGCCCAAGAAATCAAAAATTTCAGGAGCTCAAAGTTTATTTGGTAGATCTTATTCAGTTTTTATAAACAAAATTATACGGAAAAATCGTTAACAACAAATCAAAACCCATATAAATCCATCCAACTCTTGCATCTACTATCCAAATCAAGCCTAACTACCTATCTAAATCCTATATTCCTTTGAAAACTTGATCAAATCATCCAAAAGAATGCATGCAAGAGTTGTTTAGTCTTAGATTGGAGATGAAAAAGATCAAGTAAAAATCAAATGATGGGTGTATATGGAGCTGAGTTAAGTCGTTCATGGGGTGGAGAAAACAAGATAAAGAGTGGTGTGGTGATAGAAACTATGTTGAATGAAAGAAGTAGCTAGTATAAGTATCAAGAGGTGGAGTGGACACATGTATAGGTTGTGAAAGCCTCATGAGACACATGTCTCATGAGTTGGATGTTCAAGATAGTGGGGGAGGGGTGGGTTTCTTTATTTTGGGTTAAGTTTGTGTAATAATGTATAATTTTAATCCCGGTAATTGAAAACGTGTAGTTTTTAAGACGCGATTGTCAAATAAATATCAAAAACATATTATTTTCTTAAAAATATTACCTTTAGTTTAAAATGACTAAATTTAGTATTTCATGTATTTCTCGAGCCTTTCGGGGTGTTAAAATGCTGTTAAAACTTAAAACGCGAGTCAAAAACGCGAAAAACGTAAAATGCGCAAAGTTTACGTAATAATTGAAAAATAACAATATGACTTTTGAAATTTGAATGAAATGAGTTTATAATGTATAAAACATATAGAATGAATATTGTCTTGTGTCGGTTCCAGTTAATGTACGTTTAACGATGTACGCAGGCTAACATAGCTGATTACCCGTAAAAGTCAATTTTCGCAAAATTAAAATAATAAGTGAAAGAATTTGGTTAAATAATGACTCGGAAAATACGAATTGTTACAGTCTCCACCCGTTAAAGGAATTCAGTCTCTGAATTAGATTCATTCTACAAATGTACATTCTCGTGGCTAGATTTGATGGGTCAAACTTTCCAATTCTTGAGCATAGTCCTCAAAAGACCTTTGGCTAGTTGATTCTAACTTAAACTCACAACTCATCAAACAAGAACTGTCATAAGATTAAGTTGAATAGTTTGGGTAACCACTTGAATTTTGCTTTATTTTTGCAACTCATCAAACAAGAACTGTCACTAGATCAAGCTAGAAAAAAAGTTGTCAGAAATAAAGAATTTGCATATTTGAATGAGGTCTTTTGAAAGATTGGCTCAATTTGGGAATTGCTTAAACCAATCAAATCACGAATAGTGGTGGCTTAGATTAGTGAGAAGGCTAGAAATGCAGCTAAGGATTGTTGAAAACTTTAATAGAGCTTATGAACACCATCTACTTATAAGTTTTCTTGAACCGTTTTTGGACTCTAGGTTGTTTGGACCTTGATCTAAGTTGAACTATGATAAGCACAATGATAATATTGGCGGAATATTCAAATGAAAGAATCAATACTATCACAACAAGGTTTTGCCAAACTTTCTCTTTTAATATTAAACTTAGCCCCAATGCTATGTGATCAAATATAGCGCGGTTACTCTACAACAATAACAGGGATCAAGGAAAACCTTGATTACCTTGAGGCTAAACAAACCTAACAACATCAGACCCCTCGTCTGATGTTCCCACACACACTCACTATTTTGGTGCTTTTATAGTTTAACACACTTGGTGTTGTTGTAATTTGAATGTATGAAGCACACTGGTGTTGATTATTTTAATCACAACCAAAACAC
Organism: Artemisia tridentata subsp. tridentata; assembly: GCA_021014915.2. Classification (NCBI taxonomy): domain Eukaryota; kingdom Viridiplantae; phylum Streptophyta; class Magnoliopsida; order Asterales; family Asteraceae; genus Artemisia; species Artemisia tridentata. The sequence goes on from CP139505.1 coordinate 179,761,959, forward strand.
ACTTTTTATCTAAGAGTAAGATCTTCCTTTTATAGTCCAAGGAAGATCTTTTACAATATGATAAGCCTTGTCATTTACTTGCTTTGCGTGTGTTAGTCAATAAGATACATCATGTATCTTGTGTACACAACTTGTTGACTGATCAAATATCTAGATATTATCTATAGTATACAAGTGACTCATATACAAATAATATCTTCTTCATCCTTATCCATCCAGCAATAGTATGACTCACTGAATAGCAGCAGCTTCATTTGTACTAGCAGCAGTATGTTTGCACTAGCAGCAGTATCATTTGCATTAGCAGCAGAATGTTTGTACTTGCAGTAGAATGCTCTGGACCAGCAGTAGTATAAAATACACTAGCAGCAGAATGTTTTATGCCTAGCAGTAGTATCTACTTAGCGTATTTTGCTTATCATTTCAGTATTCTTTATGATTCATTCTTCTTGTTCTGTGATCATCAAATCTATGAAAATGTAATTCCCAACAAGGATTATGACGTTAGGTCTCACATTAATCAAGACTACTCCAAACAAGGGAGACTTTGCACTGCTCCAAATAGGGGAGACTTAAAATTGAGGTGCAAAAATAATTTCTGCACCAAAATCAGATGGTACTAAAATTAAATGGTTGTAATTGCGACAACTTCATCCATATACGTGTTGGATCGTACACCTTGATAGATCTTATGAGCCTGTTAAGATTAATAGAATGTTTATGTAAATACAAACAAACTAATAGAAACTCTGACAATAAGATTAATGTTTACGCGGAATATAAACACTAAAATTGAAAGAAGAATTACTAATAACTTTTGATCTTCTATGGATCTTTGATTCACTAATGAAATTGTTTTTCGATGTCTCTCAATACTCATAGCCATATGTTTCTTATATACTATAAGAAACCCTAATACGGCCCATTACTAGAATATATGCCCTATCACATCCTAATATAACTCATGCATATCCTCACCATCTAATAATACGGAAACAAAATAATAACTACCAGACTTAACACTTACATTACAAGACTTAACTCAAACCAGACTTAATATCGTAACTACTAGACTTAACATTTACATTACCAGACTTAACCATGACCAGACTTAATAATGTAACTACCAGACTTAAGTCTGTCTTCACTTGGTCTTCCTCGTACCTTGTGATAATTCCCAACAATCCTCCCCTAACTTGATCTTCATGTTCCATGAACTTCACGTTCCTTCTGAGTAAGCTTATGAGGATTGGAATTATCTTGATCTTCAAAACACTTGAAATCTGCAAATTTGAGTATTTGTGCAGCAACTTGATCTTCTCAGCATCTGATATGCATGTCACTTGATCTTTCCGGCAACCATGACATTTTGTACATCAATTCATATTAAGTTTCATATCTATTCTCATCACTTCTAGGTGTATTAACTCCTGTGAGAGGTGAATCATTGAAAATTAATGGATTTGATGTCTCTTTACCAATAGCCATCACTACTGGAGTAGCCAAATGTTTTGGTGTATAAGACCATGGTACATTGATAACCATATGATTTTTAGTAAATCATCAACTATCAACGGGTTTGTTAAGTCTTTACCAAAAGCCGTTTCCTTTTGGACTAGCCAATTCTTAGGTTGAAGATAACCTTTGGTGAATTGATAACCAAATATGGTTTTCCACTGCCTTTACCACAAGCCATATACATGTGGGCTAGCCAATTCTTTGGAAACCCAAAAGGGTAAAATCCATGGTGAATTGAAAACCATTCAACTCTTAGTAATGAAACATCGGTGAGTTGAGAACCCTATAGTTTTGAGCAAACTATTACAGTTGTCAACGGATTTGAGAATCACACCAGAGCCGTACCCTCATGGTGAGTCAACTCTTTCTTGTCTGCGAGACATAGTGAGTTGATAACCATTTATGGTGTGGTTAAAAACCAACACTGTACCTGCAAGCAAGTTAGTAGACAAACTAAACTAGTTTTTTTTTTTTTTTTTTTTTTTTTTTTTTTTTTTTTTTTTTAATCAAAAGCAGCAGAATCTGAAGCAACCAGTAGAAATGGTGTTACCAGCAGGAACGGGAACACTGCCAGCAGAAACCGAAGCACTACCAGCAGAAACAATTCACGCTTAGCAGCAGTATCCAATAAGCAACAGATCAGTAACCCATATCAATACCATCAGCAACGAATAATATCACACCCAGTAGCCATTTGAAACCAACTTTAATCACAAGTCAACCCGAATTAATTCATAGCAGCAGAAACATCCAAATACCAATTTATTGGCTGACCCCACAATCAGTCCATCCAATTAGTCCCACAAAATTCAACACCGACCAATTAAATGACAAACCATTTTAATTGACAAGCCACAAGCGACAAACCAATTAACAGATCAGCCTTGACCAATAAATGATCAATTGATCATTATAACACACATCATTGACCAATTAAATCAATTCACTAGCCACAAATAGATCAAACTGCTCCAATTAATTCGACCACTGTTTCAAATTCTTAAATCATCTACTGACCCCACTTAAAATCAAACATATTAATTTAGTCCCATAATCTTTGACCACACTCTTCCACAAGGGACAAACAAACAAGCAGCCCCACAAAGATCAGTAAATGACCAGTATAATATTCAACAGCAGCAACCACTCACTTAATAAAAGGAAGCGACAAATTCAACAGCAGTATTATTTTAGATAAAGAACACAAAACAAACTAAATAAAAAAAATGTTAGTTAGCACAAAATATACAACAATAAGCCTCCCCTTAGGCTTATGCCTCCCATCAATTCCAGCAAGAGTTAGACCATGTAATTTGATGAGATCCACCATTTTCCTTGGACCCCATTCTCATATAGTGACCATTGTGTCTCCAAGACCAACCTCCTGTGTACTAAACATCATGATCCCATCTTTGCCCCCCCCCCCCACATACATTGGGTCATAATAACCAAACCTATAATCATTTTGAAAGAAAGTACTTGTAGGTCTGTAGAAAGGTCCAGCAGTATTTCTTTTCCAACCAGTAGAATTAGTTCTACCAGCTAGAGCTGGCTTACCAGCAGGAACAGCTGTAGGTCTAAAAGGCCTACCAGCAGGAACAGGTGCTGGTCGTTTTGCATTACCAGCAGGAAATGCATTTGCCTTAGGGACAAATGGGGGTATTTTCTCTACATTTTTCCACACAGATTTAGGTTGTGGTTGTTTGACACAAGTATTCATTTTACTCTCATAGTAATTACAATCTTTAATGAGGTGAGAGTAACTGCCACAAACAAAACATGATTTCCTTTTAAAGATTTTGTTCTTTTCATGTCTTGTTTTATTACACACAAAAGTATCACTACCAGTACTTGAAGGTGAATTGATTTTAACAGAATTAAGTGAAATGGTGTCAAGAGAAGCTGTTTTCGAAATAGAGTTATTATCAGTCACTTTTGTGGATAAATCATCAGACCTGTGAGTGACAGACTTATCATTTGAATCACATGAGGTATTGTCATCAGACTTAGACTCAGAGGACTTGTCACTGTTGACACAAGGGACAAAATCATCAGTGTTACCATCAGAATCAGATAAGTCATTTGACTTTTTCCCATATTTCATGTGTGATTCATCCAAGTCAATGTCAAGTTCTGAATGGATAGGGACCGGCTTAAACACTCCTCTTATAGGTGGAGGAACATCATGCATTTCTCCTTCCTTAACAAACTTAACAGGAATTTGATAGTCTACAGGTTCAGGGTCAAAAATACTATACTCATTAAGGTCATATACTTGATCTGGCCCTATATAGTCTCCAAACCCTAAACCAAGTTTAGATTTTATAGACATAGAACTATCAATTAACTTGTTTAGGTTTTTAGATGTTTCTTTCCATTTATCAAACCTAGCCAATGTATTGTCTAGCTTAGTCTGCAAATCCTGTTTCTCTGATTTGACCTTAGCATTTTGAGATTCAGAATATTTAAGCTCATTAGATGTGATCTCTAATTCTCTCTGCAAAACCCTAACCTTTTCCATATATGCTAATTGATTCTGTTGGTACCAAACCTTTTGTTTTTCTAATGTATTAAGTGAGTTTCTATAGGCTTGATCTTTAATAAACAATTCTTTATATTGAGGCTCTATTTCATCATATTCTTTCTTAAGTAGAGCATATAAATCATGAAAACCAAAATGACACTTTTGTACCTGAGATGGGAAACTCATCAAACCAAATTCCTCAGCCACAGAGACCTTGACCTCCTGGAACTTCTGCTTGAGCATGGACTTCCTCATCTTCTTGGACTCATCATCCCCTCCAAATTTAGCTTTTACAGCAAGTCAGATTTCCCTAGCATCATACAGGTGATGAAAGTCACCCATGTGATCTTCTTGGAGAGCCTGAAGCAAAAGAGTTCTTGCCTTCGTCTCCCTTTGTACAGCAACATGCTCCTCAGTTGATACAGGTGGAAGTATGAAGATGTTCCCCTTCTGATCTTTCCCAATATTCTTCTTGCTGTTCCCATTAAGGATAACATTCCACAGGTTATGATCTTTGTTGGAGATCCATTGTTCCACCTTCATAGCCCATTTCTCATATTCATCTGTTCTGGATGTGGTCATTGTATGAGAGTTTAAGATTTTTCTCAGAAAAGGTTTCTTCTTTGACACAAACAGCAAAACTGCTTACAGACCCGAATCAATTGAACACAGCCACTAGAATTAATCACCTTGACCAATCAAATCGTCAGATACGTGTAGTCTCACAATTTAACAGCACTCGACAAAAACCCACTCGACCAATAATATTCAATTCGAGTCAACAACAGCTACTTCACAATAAATTGACAATTGACCGAATAAATGAAATACGAGGTTTTAATCGGTCCCACAACCAATTAACGACAAACCAAATTATCTCCACAATTGATTAACGACAAACAGATCAGCAATATTGAACGAGATAATAAAATTCGCCGCCCCACATGTACAATAAATTAACCAATCAACAAACAGTATGCGAAAAACTCACAGAATTGACCGAAATCCGATTTAATTCTTTGACGCTCCTGACCGAATTAATTTAAAATCACCAATCAGATCTGCTCCAAAACTGCTACTAACTTTTTCGAAACCGCTCTTCTTTCACAGAGTCTCTAACCAGGCTCTGATACCACTTGTTGGATCGTACACCTTGATAGATCTTATGAGCCGGTTAAGATCAATAGAATGTTTATGTAAATACAAACAAACTAATAGAAACTCTGACATTAAGATTAATGTTTACGCGGAATATAAACACTAAAATTGAAAGAAGAATTACTAATAACTTTTGATCCTCTATGGATCTTTGATTCACTAATGAAATTGTTTTTCAATGTCTCTCAATACTCATAGCCATATGTTTCTTATATACTATAAGAAACCCTAATACGGCCCATTACTAGAAGATATACCCTATCACATCCTAATATAACTCATGCATATCCTCACCATCTAATAATACGGAAACAAAATAATAACTACCAGACTTAACACTTACATTACTAGACTTAACTCAAACCAGACTTAATATCGTAACTACCAGACTTAACATTTACATTACCATACTTAACCATGACCAGACTTAATAATGTAACTACCAGACTTAAGTCTGTCTTCACTTGGTCTTCCTCGTACCTTGTGATAATTCCCAACAATACGTCTTACTGAGTGTGATGGGATAGATAGTTCAATTGTAGAAATCGAGTGACTAGATTTAAACAGAGTAAGCATTGTCAATTCTTGAGCAAAATCATTTAAAATATTAATCTAAGAAGCAACTTTTACTTAATCTCACAACTCATCAAACAAGAACTGTCATGAAATTAAGTTAAGAGTTACTATAAAGATTAACGTTTTTGAAAATTTAGTTAAAGTTTGGGGGTTGCTCAAGAACGAACAGATTGATATTTGAGGTATAAGTTAATGATATTGGTGAATAAGGTCTAAGGTATCGTCAAAGTAAATGAGTAGTTTTGAGGAAAATCAATAAAGGTGACGGTGAGAAGTTCTGTCTAAGAGATTAGATAAATAGGCTTAGAAGAAAGTTTTCAAAATTTTTGGAGTGATAAAAAAAATCAGTTCTGATATATGTAAAGAATTTTTTCTAGGTTAATACATTTAGTAGACATCAAGTGTCTAGCGAGTAAGGAAGGATTAGTCGTTTCATCTCCGGTCTTCATTAAAAAATTTAAAATAGTTTGCAAGAGATGCAGTATCCAAAAATTTGAATGTTTTTGATGAAGTGGTCAATAGTCTGAAAAGAAATGCATGGTCCAGAGATATGAACGTGAAAATGACGGTACGCTAGCATTATGGTCGGAGCACAAGGATCGTCACAAATAACGTCCTGAACAATGCAACCAATGCTGTCGTTAAGGATGGATATCGCATCTTCCTGAATAATAGTATATAGATTCCAACGGTCATAAGGAACAGGAAGACGATGTTTGGTAAGTCGTTCTCAGGGGTTCAGAATTTCCGATCCTTTGGATCTGTCGCAAGTAAGGTGGATATAAGACGGTAGTCGGTGAAGGTCTGACTAGACAACGGGCTATAACTAACGTAACTGGAACAAAAAAAAATGTACAATGACTTATCATACCAAATAAGAACAAGGGATGTCATAACAAAAGTACTCAGTGACTAGCAAGCACACTCGGAACACAGTGTAGCAAAATTAGCCAAGCATAACAGGAACAATGTGTAATCAACTCTAAAGATAGATGTCTGCCTACAGGGTTCAATGCATAAGTGCGGATGCAAATATGCGATGCACACACACATGACCGATGCAATTTCAGGTCACTAGCTTTTAAGACCCGACCAAACATGATCCGAGACTACTACTGCCATCATTGCATGATTCTTCCTAAATTATACATAGGTGATTAGGCTATGTATAATTAAGGAGTAACGGTGAAATGCTCGGACTAGTCAACTCGTATGATGTTCGGTGTTTTGAGAAAACTTTATTCTGGTTATAGTTGTGATTTTTATTTTAGAAAAAAAACGGACATTCACTATAACCTCTAGCTCTGATACCAATCTGTAACACCCCGCTAAAGCGGAAACACGGGATGTAACGAGTAAAGGCACAAGCACAAGATAATAGAACATGCCATCATTAATTAAATCAAATAGTATAACATTAAAACATTTTTTTAGCCAACATCGGCAATTGTAACATACAGTTTTGTTTCCAAAAGATAACATTTTATTACATCCGACTAAACATGAAATACGAAGACTCCTTTATGCTAGTGTCTTCATAAAATCTACTTACTGGTGATCATTTGAAATGCATGAGAAAATGGGTCAACTATGAAAATAGTTGGTGAGTACACAGGTTTTATATAGTACGAAAACCACTTTTGAGAAATTCTTCATGGAATACATCATGTCAACTCATCCTGTTACAAATCCCGCCCATACAAGACTTGTAACATAAGAGTTCACATATATTCCCATAATAAAAGTATGTCCAAAGTCTTTGATAAAAAGTCCACATGGCAAAGATAATGTCAAACCACTCAGTTAGAAGTCCCGCCCATACAAGACTTAAAACCTATGGTTTCACAAACCATTGCATATAAGATTGTACATTTTATAGTCAAGCACACATGATCATCAAGTTCACATTAAAAGCACCATGTATATAATAAAGTATGCGGCAAAGCCCCTAAAATAAATAATATGCATTCCTTAGACAGGGGAAGGAGAGTTTGGCCGACCTCTAATAGCGCTATTCATACTATCCACTACTCAGTCGACAAGGGAGCCGTATGAACGGTACGTTAAAATTAAAGTGCGAACGGCAAATAAATCGGGGACTAACAATGCGAATGTACGAACCGTACATCATAACAACTATTATATACAATTTAATTAAGCCTGCTCCGTAGACAAGGGAGACTAAATTTTATGTACGTACGACACATCATAAGTTCAAAACAAGTCATAATTTCATAATTAAGTTCAAGAGTTCAAGTCAAGTTATAAGATCAAAACAAGTCAAAAGAGTTCAAAAAAAGTTAAAGGGTTCAAATCAAGTCATACAAGTTCAAAATACTCAAAGAGTTCAAAATCAAGTCAAATGGTTCAAATAATAGTGTTCATAAAATAATAATCAATTTAGTTCAAGTATAAATCATGCATTCCAGCCCAAAAATATAGTGAAAAATAGTAAAAGAGGGGTTGTGATTACTCACCAGTGATGAAGTAGTTATGGTGATCGGGATATAAGTACGTCGGGAAAACCGCGAAAACCACTAAGGACCTAAATAGAAAATATAACAAGTCTTACGCTCGGGGAAATAATAAGTAGCACTTATAATCAGGTTTTATATAGTCTCTTTTATTATTTAGTCATAATATAAGTTTGTTGTAAGGTTTATAACAAGTCATGGGTCAAAAATGATGTTCATATGTGCTTATACAAGTTTAAATACAAAGCTGATGGGATTTTGATAAAAATTCCGCACTAATCGGGTCGCCATTTCTAAACCGTGAAGGCTAAAATTATGAACCTTATATGCTTGGAAAGGTATGATTTTGTATGTTTCAAAAATCAACCCCTCACTTAACTGAAAATTTCATAACGAGGGTGAAATTACTAATTTACCCCTGTGTCTCAATGCATGAAGTTCCAGTACTCAGTTAGGCTTAGAAAATGGGTAGATCTTTTGATCTACAGGTCCTATGGACACAAGACCAACGGAAAAGTTTTCTATATGTCTTAGCTAAACCTTTCATGTTTTGACCAACATAAGGTTCTAGGCAAAATTTTGGAGCAATAGGCCTTTCAAAACTCATATACATTTCTGGACAACTTTTAGTGTAGATTTTCTAATAAAATCATCGCGATGAATTAGGATGCAAGGTTTTCAGGGAAATGACTTTAAGACCCGTGGCTAGCTCACCATATTTTTATTTTTTCTTAAGACCCACTGAGAATAAAATGGCATACACATTTTTGGACTCTTGAAAAACTGGACATGATTGACCTATGGCAAGTGTTACTTTAAGGGTATTTAATGTGTCTAATACCCATGCATGCTCATGTTTAATCATTACTACCATTTTATAGGCCCAAGAAATCAAAATTTCCAGGAGCTCAATGTCTATTTTGTATATCTTATTCAGTTTTTATAAACAAAATTATATGTAAAAATCGTTAACAACAAATCAAAACCCATATAAATCCATCCAACTCTTGCATCTACTATCCAAATCAAGCCTAACTACCTATCTAAATCCTATATTCCTATGAAAACTTGATCAAATCATCCAAAAGAATGCATGCAAGAGTTGTTTAGTCTTAGATCTAGAAAAACCTCGAGTAATCATAGAGATGAGTTTAAAAAGATTTAGGGAACTTACCAAGATCAAGAAACCAACATGAACACTTAATCTTTGATTGGAGATGAAAAAGATCAAGTAAAAATCAAATGATGGGTGTATATGGAGCTGAGTTGAGTCGTTCATGGGGTGGAGAAAACAAGATAAAGAGTGGTGTGGTGATAGAAACTATGTTGAATGAAGGAAGTAGCTAGTATAAGTATCAAGAGGTGGAGTGGACACATGTATAGGTTGTGAAAGCCTCATGAGACACATGTCTCATGAGTTGGACGTTTAAGATAGTGGGGGAAGGGTGGGTTTGTTTATTTTGGGTTAAGTTTGTGTTATAATGTATAATTTTGATCCCTGTAATTGAAAACGTGTGGTTTTTAAGACGCGATTGTCAAATAAATATCAAAAGCATATTATTTTCATAAAAATATTACCTTTAGCTTAAAATGAATAAATTTAGTATTTCATGTATTACCCGAGCCTTCCGGAGTGTTATAATGCTGTTAAAACTTAAAACGCAAAAAACGTAAAAAGCGCAAAGTTTTCGTAATATGGAAAAATAACAATGTGAGTTTTGAAATATGAATGAAATGAGTGTATAATGTCTAAAACATATAGAATGAATATTGTCTAGGGTCGGTTCCAGTTAATGTACGTTTAACGATGTACGCAGGCTAACCTAGCCGATTACCCTTAAAAGTCAATTTCTGTGAAATTAAAATAATAAGTGAAAGAAAGTGGTTAAATAATGACTCGAAAAGTACGAATTGTTATAGATCAACTCAAGCTTGATGTAGAAGAAGCCAAAATACTACAAGCTGAGTTTGATGAAGAAGAAAGACTTGCAAGGGAAAAAGCTGAGAAAGAAGAAAAAGCCAATGTTGATATGATGAACACATGGGATGATATTCAAGAAAAGATTGAAGTTGATCATCTATTGGCTGAAAAATTGCAAGCAGATGAGAGAGAACAGTTGACTGATGCTGAATAGGCTAAGTTGTTTATGGAATTCTTGGAGAAAATAAGGAAGCATTTTGCAGCAAAGTGGCAGAGGAGAAAAGAAGCAAACCACCAATACAAGCTCAACAAAGAAAGATCATGTGCACTTACCTTAAGAATATGGAAGCATACAAGCTCAATGCTTTGAAGAACAAGAGTTTTGAATCCATTCAAGTAATATTCGATAGAGCATTCAGAAGGGTCAACATATTTGTAGATATGGAAACATAGTTGGTGGAAGGCAGTGCAAAGAGAGCAGGAACAGAGCAGGAGAGAGTGGTCACCAAGAAACAAAAGGTGGATGATAGTCAAGACAAAGATACAACAGAGCTTAAACAGTTCATGGTAGTCATTCCTGATGATGAAGAAATACCAATTGATGTTTTACCTTTGGCCACTAAGCCTCCAAGGATTGTTGACTGACAAATATACAAAGAGGGCACGAAGATGTACTAGAAGATCACAAGAGTTGATGGGAAATCCCAGTTACTCAAAATCTTCAGTCAGATGTTAAAAAGTTTTGACAAAGAGGACTTGGAAACTCTGTGGAAACTAGTCAAAGCCAAGTATGGGTCAACAAGGCCATTGAAGCAACCAGTTTCAGACTATGACCATGTGTTGTAGGGAGATCTAAAGACTATGTTTGAACCACATGTAGAAGATGAACTATGGAAGAAACAACATGGATATAAGGTTTTAAGCTGGAAGCTGTATGACTCCTGTGGAGTTCATTCTCTGATGATGCAATCTATGCAAGTCTACATGTTTATGGAGAAGAAGTATCCCCTTACACCACCTACACTCTCACAGATGCTGAAAGAGAAGCTTGAACTGGAATATGATAGTGAAATGGCTTATGAGCTTCTTTGATTCATCATACAACAACTTAAGAAGTAAAGAAGTGTTTGGAAGCATCCTCCTGGGCTTGATGAAGCTTTGAATAATGAAACTTGATGATTTTGAAGAAGAATATCAAGTTTAGGGAAGGATTGTTGGGATTAAAAGCTTTCTTCTTAGGATTGTTGGGATTCTTGATGCTGTTTGATTACTGCTGCTCATGTTGATGATTACTGTTGCTCAATGAAGTTAGAAGTGCTCTTGAACTTCAAAGAAAATGTGCTAAGTGTTTACAATTGCTGGTGTAAGAGTTAAGACTTCTAGTACAAGTTAATGTTGCTGAAGAACTTCATTAAATATACGCTAAGTGGTTACTGCTGCTAGTATAAAGTTACTACTGCTGGTTCAAAGTTAATGTTGTTCAGAGTTAAGACTGCTGGTGTCAAAGTTACAACTGTAGGATTAAGTTAGTACTGTTAGACGTTTTTGTTAGTACTGCTTATAAGATATGTATGAGATAACTTGTGATACAAGATTGTATTAGATAAGTACATAAAAGATTTGATATACTTAGGAAAGTATTGTAAGCCGTGTAGGACTCCTTGGTGTATAAAAGGAGGTTGTAGGGCATAGAGTTAGGTATGTACAACACACGAAATTCTTATAGCTTCAAGTTTTTGTAACCCTAATACTGTGAAGAGTATTCGTATTATTCATTAATAATATTGAGGCTTGTTTGTTTGTTAAACTGTTTGTTTATTGTGTTACTATTTCATTAGCAAATTCTTCTTAGTATTAAAGATTAGATTCCGCATAATCTTTAATACACTCAAACACAGTTTCTATCATAGTTGTGTTAGATTTATCTAATATAACTAAACCTTAAACAAGCTTAAGGAATTTGATCAAGTGTTCAACAGGGATCAAGTGAAGTATTTAGATGGCTCCAAGGTGTACTCCCTCTTATCAGTGAACGAGTTAGGATAATGTTGATGGATCAGGCTTAAGGGTCACTAAATTAAATTGCTTCTGGGCGGTTATTAGCGATTTCCCCCAAGCCAATTTAAGGGTAACTACTCCATCGATCAAGGAATAGTTGTCTTGAACTCTGCATTTTTTTGATCCAAAGCTTAAGTAGAATAACCTTGGGAAAATATCCTTAAGAAATGTGTTACCAATATAATGATCCTCCAACAAAATAACACATGCGATTCCTCACAACTTATTTTGTAAAGGTGGTGTTTAAGAGGATGTTTCCTATTGACGGAATCACTTTTTATGCCAATACAGTCTTCCACTCTTTCAAATCTGTCACTTACTACCTACGTGATTAGTAAATATATAGATATGGGTGAATCTGATAATCTGTAAACACAGAAGATTTAACTGAATACGATAAAGTAAAAGGCGTCCCAAAACATTCTGTTATGAAATACATAATAATTGGCAAACGACTATCAATGTAGAAGCAGGGCCGGTCATGAGGATTTTGATGCCCTGGGCGAGACTCGAAAATATGCCCCCACTAAAACTATCTTTTATAACGTTTTTCTAAAGAAAAACGAATTTAGTTCGTTATTAAACGAACATTTTTCAAATTCTCATTTTGGTACGTGAACTATAAAATATTCTATAAAATGCTATAATCTTTCAAAAGTTGTTTTAATATTCACATTTTTGTAGGGTGTGTGTAAAAATAGTGACACGTGTCATATTTTGGGGTATGAAAAGTCATTAAAATGTGTATATTGAAATACTTGTTGAATGATTTGTAATATTTACGTGAAATTTTATAGTTCACATATTAAAACGAGACTTAAAAAAGTTCCTTGTTATTTAATTAACCATTAATAAATTAAAACTACTTAAATAATAGTAGTAAAACATATATTATGACTTGCTATGTTTCTCATTCATTGTTATTTATTGTTGGATGTTTAAATAAAACGAGAGAGACTGAAAGATGTAACATGTTCCCCGTAAAAACACTTTGTAAGGCAAAAGATGAAATTATGTAAGTAATATTAAATTTGATATATTGAATATTTAAATGAGACGTATATGTTTAATCTATGTTGTTTAGTGTTTAGGGAGCTACAAAATGTTTAAACAAAAAGAGTGGTTAAATGAAAGGAGGAGAATTGTAAATAGTTAAATTATCCAATTAAGTTGTTTAGTGTTTAGGATTTAGAAAGCTAGAAAGAATAGCTGTTTTTCTATATAGAAAAGATGAAGGTGTAGAGTTGTAAATAGTTTAATTAAATAAAACAAATATTCAAAAAGTATCACTAATTGATAATGTTGAAAAGTCAAAAAGGGGATAGCGTATTTTCTTCTTCTTCGTTCCATCTCTTTTCTTTACCCCTCTTCTTCTTCCTCCATTGAAAACACCAATTTTTTTTAATTTGTTTCATCTAAACGAATCAAAACTTATGATGTTCCCCTATTTGTTTGCTGCCCTGGGCAGTCGCCCAGCTCGCCCATGGCTAGGGGCGGGCCTGTGTAGAAGGAGTACACCACGTCACCACAAGTCTGGATTGGCCTACAACAAGAACTACCATGTACATATACGAATGCCTTAAGGCAGAGTAACCACCAGTGAGCCTAATGAGTACTTGTGTAGGATTTCTACTATTTGGATCATTGTCAAAGAAAAAAAATATATATATATATTGACGTCTAATTGGCTAAATCAAATGATACGACTTTAGACAATGTTTTACTCCATTTAGATTGTACTCTCATTCATACCTTAGCCTCAAATATTAGTCACCTGGAAACATATTCTAAAGGGTGCATTTTAGAATCCTACGGGTTACCAAATTTTTTAAAGGCTTCGGACAAAATAAACAAAAGTTAGATAGCAAAACCCAAGAAATCGAGTAAACAAAAACAGAGCAATATCGACAAGGATAAACGCCTTCATAGTTCATATAAGCTATAAATGATTTTGTACGTCATAATCATATACACCTATTTTCCGATGACTGGTAGTTATTTTAAGGTATATTATTTGTTGGATCAATATTTCTAGTTTAGGTTGATGATATGGTGGTGTTGGGTGACGGCAGGAATAGCCAAACTCACCCACGGTGGTGGTGTAGAGAAAGAGATTAGAGAGAGGAAGAGAGAGTGGTGACTAAAGATAAAATATTAATAAAAACACACTCCACTAGTGAAACTATTTGAAGTAAGGTTAATACACAAATATGTTACTAAAATTTCCATAAAAGTTTGCCTAAGTTATTGAACTTATAAACCATGACATTTGGGGTCACTGAACTTATAAAAAATATTCATAAACAACACTGAACTTGTAAAAACATGACATTTATGTTACTTAACATATCAAAAAATATACGATTAAGTCACTCCTACCAACACTAATAAATTAGGCGAACTTTTTTGGAAAGTTAAGTAACCTAAGTGAACAAAATGAAAGTTTAGTAACTTAGGCGAACTTTTATGGAAAGTTTAGTAACATATTTGTGTATTAACCCTTTGAGGTATTTATATTAGTACAAGCATATGTTGAGATACCTCTAAACCCTTCCTAGCATAAGTTGTGATACCTCACAACATTCTTACTCCCCCTACGACTATACAGGTGTCATGAGGTAGGATATCTAATCTAGTAAATGATCGGTGTATTTTACATACAGCTCATAGCATGTTATTTACGCATTGTTGAATTGTTATTCGTTGTTATACATGTACTTTGAGAGTGTTTTGTGATTATGTAAGCTATGCACAAAAAGGAGTTAAATGAAGATTAGACGTTAAAAGATGTGCAAGCTACTATGTTATTAAAGAGAAAAGAGAGCTACATATTTCATGTAGAATATTTACAAATTTCCCAAAAAAAAATAATTTGGGATGCTACCTGTTGCAAGTTGCTCGTGATTGAATTTCTGATTGGGCCACTGATCATCTTGTTAATTATAACATATTGGGCCCTTTGGATTTTCTTTTGGACTGGCTGATTCGGACGAGCAAAAGGAAGCCGCTTAGGCTGCTTTTGGGATCTTGGCGTGAAGCAAAAGAAAAAAAGAAGACACAAAAAATCTTTGTCATCAGTTCGGATATATGATTCACAAATAAAAAGTACGAGGGATCTCATTATTTAAGACACATCGTCTTCACAAATAAAGGGAAAGTCAGCCGCCACTTCGATTATTATATTCGGAGGCACAAAAAGAAGGAGCTACACCCTTTAGGGCAGGCGGAGTGCCCATCGGGTTGCCCAAATGGCTGGTTAAAACCGCCGGTAACAACGCTCCGTGCCTAGCGGGTTGCCCTCAACGGGCTGGTGAGAGGGCTATATACCCTCTGATCAAACCGGTGAAGTATATGTTGGAGGGGGTTTGTTGTAATTTTTTTAAGCCTGTTTAAAATTCGACCATTGGGAGGGCTGGAAAAAAAAATATATCTCCTCCTTGGTTCATTTCAAACCGTGGCATTCAAAAAAAAAAAAAAAAAAAAAAAAAAAAAACTCCTCGATCTATCCGCGTCCTTCTTGACCCAAAACAGATGAAAAGATGGCTGAGGTGGTGTTGTCGTGGCTGAGGTGGTGTGGTGAGACTGCGGTGTGGTGGTGGTGTCGATCGGTGAGGATGAGAGGAGATGGAAGAGTTATATCTTCTCTTTCTTTTTGTTTTCACTTGACGCAAATGAGAAAAACACAGATATAAATCTAAAAGTGGAGTCGGTTTGGTACAAGAGAAAAACAAAATAATTTTTGCTTGTTATAGAGAGATGATTCGAGAGAGTGTGTGTGTGTGTCAATTTATTTACAGAAAGAAATTAAAGATGGAAGAAGAAAGAAGTATTAAAGGGTTATAATGGCTTGACAACATGGTACGTGGGTAGGGATAAAACCACAAATTAAATGTCATAATGGAGGTATTAAAGGGTGTGACAGAGGGTACTTTTCTTTTTTATTTTTTAATGAAATGTTATGTGTTTTAGTTATAAATTGTGTAGTTTAATAGTTTAAGGGGGGAGAAAAAATTTGATAGGGCTGGAATATCATGGGCACGAGTGAAATTAGTTGGGAGGGCTGGTTGGAAGGGCTGCAGGGTTGAACTGAGTTGACATAATTTTATTGGTCTAATTTAGGAGGGCCGCAATCCGCATGCTCTTATATTTGAAGATAGCACATTCGAAAGAGAAGAGCATACGAGGGACCACATTGATTACATCAGCCGTACTTTGTTTTTGTGAGTATTATATTCGAATCATTCATAGACAAAAGAGTAAATTACACCGTTCGTCCCTGTGGTTTGGGGTCACTTGCATTCTCAGTCCCTATTTTTTTTTTTTTTTTTTTTTTTTTTTTGCTTTTTTCGTCCCTAGATAGTTTAAAACGCACGCTGCTGGTCCCTAACTCAATATTTGGCTAACGCCGTATGTTAACTGATAAGTAAGCAGGGGTAAATTCGTCTTTCTACCTTATGACTTATAATAAAATGGTTTTTATGTCAAATGGGTCCACAAACACACACAATTTGATTTCTATTTTATTTACTCTCTGATTTCTTTCTTGTTCGATCTGAATCCACAAACACAAAAACAATTCAAACCATAAATCCTAAAAGTTGTGTTGCTCATCACACTCTTCACCTTATGAAAATCAAGAAATTGCAAAAACACTGACCATATCCCCATCTCAAAAGCCTTTGCTTCTGTTTCAAATTTCAACACATCATGGTTCAAGTGTTCAAACACATCAATATCACAAATCTATCCAATTTTTCAAACCTTTATGCTATAGAGTAGCAGATTCTCAAATTTTTCATATCATCAACATTCAATCAATAAATATATTGAGTGGGGACCCTTTTCCTTCAAGTTTCAAAAAAACCTCACCCAGAAGTTTAATACACCACAAGATCAAAACTTTTCTCACCAACCCATTTCCTAAAAAGTGTTGTCCGAAACGAGATCGACACTTTTCGTCACCTAACCTTTCGTTACAACTCTAATATACCCATGGTAAAGCATTAACTTCTACTAAACAACTCATAGACAACAATAACAAGCCGCAATATCTGATCTCATCACTTACCAACACAAATGCAAGAAGCATGACACAAAAACTAAGCAAACTGCTAGATCAGAACTTTGGTGAAAACATAACCCGAAAGATATACTCCGTAACAAACTACAAGATCAAAAAACTTGTCACCAATACATCGTCCAATCTTTCCAATGACCAATCTTTGCAAAATACTCCAAATAGACTTTACCAAATCAACCACCATCTTATCCCTAACATCCCTCATCAACGCACTCACCACCATCCTAACTTTCAACCCATCCAAAACCGTACTCAAATCCAAAACCGTACTCAAATCTAGAAATCTTTATTCTAAACCATGACAATTTCCACCGCAACCACCACGCCACCACAACAGCTTTTTATGAGATGAAACCTTAGGTATTATATACAACAGCTTTCAAGAAGATCAAGAGACGAAAGCCAATCTACGAATGCTGATGATCAAAATGGTATAAAAAAAACATTAACTAAGGTTTCATCTCATAAAAAAACACTAACATTTGATGATCTATCCACATCACATCAACCATCTTCAAACACTCTTTAACACCCACTTGCCAGATTTACCTCTAGATCCAATCACACTCACTAACACCCACTTGAAAAGATCATTCCTTTCGATGTACAACATTGTATTCCTCCTAGCAGCCGCCGCCACTCTTTACATCAAAACCATGCGAACCCGTTAATTTCTAAATTTGTATATGTTAATGAGTGTAGAGAAAAGGTAGAGGCTACTGAGACCAATAATTTTATGTTATAAAATTTGTTAGGCAAGTGTACTCCAAATAGACTTTACCAAATCTGGGTTTCATTTTTTTTCTTATTGGATCGAAAGTTATGATGGGAGAATGAGAGAGTGGTGACGATTTTATTAGTGGGTTAGATCGATTGGATCCTTTTTGGATCTGAGTTTGTCGATCTGGGTTTATTGAGTTGCATATGGTTTTTTTGTGTTGGAATGAAGATGAGAGAGAGGATCTGGTTTTTTTTTGTTAATCTTATTTGAGTTTAGATAAGATTTTTTTGTGTGTGTTTTGGATGATTGGAGGGTGAAGTATGAAGATGAGAGAGAGGATCTGGTTTTTTTGTGTGTGTTTAGATGTTATAAGGTAGAAAGACCAATTTACCCTTGCTTACTCATCAGTTAACAAACGGCGTTAGCCAAATATTGAGTTAGGGACCAACAGCGTGCGTTTTAAACTATCTAGGGACGAAAAAAGCAAAAAAAAAAAAAAAAAAAAAAAAAAGGGACTGAGAATGCAAGTGACCCCAAACCACAGGGACGAACGGTGTAATTTACTCTAGACAAAAATATCGGCCACACTTTGTTTTTGAATACGAAACATGCAAAGCGTAATAATTAATATGATGTCTATGCTGTTTATGATTGTGATGCGCGGCTAAGCCTCTTATAATCTTTTCCGGTAAAATATATATTTGGTTTGATCATGTTTACGGATTTTACTTTGTTTGTCAAACGTTAATTCATATGATTTTAATGCATATAATTTGTTTGACTTTAATGTTTTTATATAATTATTTGATTGAATTATTGCAAGACATATTATTGTGAGTTAACGATTCGTGCCGAGCCTAATTAGTATAGGGGTTAAGACGCTCGTATGGTAAACATAATTTGTAGTCATAATTGTTTATTTGAGTAATTATAAAATTAATTGATAGGATTATTGTAAGACATATTATTTCTAGTCAACGAGTCGTGCCGAGTCCAACTAACTTAGGTATTAAGACGATTCGTTTGTTAAATATAACTTGCGCCTAAAATTGTCTTTTTCAATTAATACAAACCATGTCTATGTGGTTTGAGGCAAACATTAGTAATAATCCGTAAATTAGTCATATCAATATATCCGGAGCCGGGAGGATTTTTGCTTTTTACTCAATTGTTTACAACTCCTTCTTTTATTTACTTATTTAATTTTTATTTGTTTATTTACTTTTTAGTTAATTAGTAATTTTATTATTAAGTCTTAAACAAACCAATCAATCAATTATTTATTTCATAGAACTTAGTTTAATTAGTATTTAGTTATTAAGTTTTCAAAACCAAACTTTTATTGATCAGTGATCACCCAAAAACTTAAATTAAAACCACATACTCCTCGTGGATACGATACTCGCTTGCCCTATCTAGTATAAGGTAATTAGGTTTATTTTTTATCGGTATATTGACATCGGTCAAATTTTGGCGCCGCTGCCGGGGAGTGAGTGTGCTTTTGGTTTAAGTTTTTGTTAATAGTTTTAAAATAAAAAATACAAAAATATTTTCTTTTTCTCTTTTTTTATTTTTTTTTTTTTTTTTTTTTTTTTTTTTTAATTTTTTGCTTGTTTGTTTTGTTTATTGTGAGTGTGCAGGTTAGTGTATGCGCACGCGTAGATCGGGACGTACATCACCGTTAGCTTACGATCCCGAGGTCGAGAGAAGTGCAAGGTTGAGGAGGAAAGCAGTTAGACAATTTTCTACTAACTTTGATTTTGTAGGTTTAGATGTGCTTTTCACGGAAATGCCAGGCGACGACGATGCCGCCAGAGCAGAATCCCCACCACGGGGGTGGACTCCTATTACAGATCGGGGAACTTCGAGGAACCCTCGCCGATTGTCTATCCGACTGCGGCTAATGGGGCTGTAAGCAACTTTAAGATCCAGCCGAACCTTATAGCGATCTTACCCGTGTTTAGAGGTCATGAGGAGCCGTACACACATCTGCGGGAGTTCTTCTCCATTGCAGATACATATCAAGTTAATAACACCACTAAGGATGGGGTAAGACTTCGCCTTTTTCCTTTTTCTCTTAAAGATCAAGCTAAGGCCTGGTTCACATCTCTCGAACCAAGTAGTATTAAATCATGGTCTGAAATGCAATCCGCGTTTCTTGATGAATTTTATTCTATAAGTAAAACTGCATGTATTAGGAATAAGATTAAATCCTTTCGTCAAATCCCAAGCGAGCAGTTTCACGAAGCTTTTAGTAGGCTAAAAGAGTTGTTAAGAACTTTCCCTCGCCATGATGTTCCAAAATGGGAGCTTGTCAAAATCTTCTATGATTGGTTGGATTATCACAACCAACAATTTGTGATTGCAACTAGATGTGGCAATTTGTGCCCAAACTCAAAAAAATAGGCTAATTGGGAAAAAATTTAAAATATTTGGGTACATTTGGTCCCCCTCCTTTTTTTGAAATGGGCGTATATTGCCCATTTAAAAGTTAAATGGGCACAAACAGGCAGATATTTTCTCTCAATTGGAGAACATTACAATTGTTTTTAAAAAAAAACTTATAGATATAATATATTTAATTTTTTAAATATAAATGAGGTGTTACGTTTGAGAAATTTATTTCTTCATTTTGGGTCTTTTCTAAAGCGATTTGTATAACATGTGCCCGTTTGGCCCGCGCCCGTTTAGCCCGTAGCCCATTTGAACTGTAACCCGTGCCCGCCCGGCCCGCCCGTTTTGCCAACTCTAATTGCAACTAGTGGGGGTACGTTTTTCTCACGGCCTATGGAGGAAGAATGGGAGTTTTTTGAAAACCTGAGCAAGGGTTCCAAGACCCAAGCTTTGGTGGATCGAAACAACAACCACACATCTTCCACTAATTTTGTGTCTACACTGGTACAGATATGGGATTTTGTCACACCAAAAATGTGTGACGATATGCATATAGTCACACGCGTTTTTTTTTCACCAAAGGTCGCGCCACCGTAGCTGGCATATGGTGACGTTGTTTAGTTTGTGGCCGTTTTCATTGAAAAAGAGTGAGCAAAACCCGAATATGTGTAACAAATTAGGCACAAGTTTTGTTGGATTAATCAGTATCAGTGACCATAAACACTTTATAGTCACACAAATGTTTTTTTAGAGTAACTATTGTTCATCCTTTGGCCACATAAATATATAATATATATGACATTTGAGATGATTTATTCAAGTAAATATGTATTTTGTGTGACTATTTCCCGTCCTGTGGCCACATGATTATACAATAAATGTGACGTTTGTGACGATTTAGTCACACAACGTGTGTTTTTTTTTTTTGAGTTAGACACATACAATTTATAAAACAGTAGCCAAAAGTGTTAATAAGTGTGACCATATGCTGTTTAAAGTGAAGAAATGTGTATTTTGTGTGACTGTTGTTCATCCAATGGCCACATGAATTTTATGTTTGTGTGGCCTTTTGTAATATTTAGTCTTACAAAGCATGTTTGTTTTGGGTATTTAGTCACATACAAAAAAACAGAAAGTGGCCAAAAGTGTTAATAAGTGTGACCATATGCTGTTTAAAGTGAAGAAATGTGTATTTTGTGTGACTATTGTTCATCCAATGGCCGCTTGAATTTTATTTTTGTGTGGCCTTTTGTAATATTTAGTCACACATCGAATTAAACAAAGAGTGACCAATAATGTTGATAAGGGTGACCATATTATGTGAGTGCATCTTTTAGTCATAGGGTTACTACTGGTAGTACTAAGTTAGTACTGTTTGAGCAGAGTTGCTACTGCTAGTACTAAGTTAGTGCTGCTGAAGTAGAGTTACTACTGCTAGTACTATGCTAGTGCTGCTGAAATGAGTATATATATATAAAACAGAATTAAAAACAAAAAGAAATTTCAAATTGAATAAAACTCGAATGTATATAACTGAACCAAATATACAATTGTAATGTCGTACATAATCAAATTCTCAAGTACCATAATTTAAAGACTTTTGACTCTTCGCCGGCCTAGCTTGCAGTTGCTTTATGTCTTTAATAGATACATAATTTTTGCGCTTCGATGGTAGTTTTGTTCCATAGTTGTTGTCACTAATCTTTTGCATCGTATTTGTTGGTGTAACCTGTAGTAAACAAAAGACGCATGTATCAAACATTGAATTAAATATGAAGAATTATATATATGTAGGTTGAAAAAACACAAGTATGTACCTCCTGTTCAAGAATAACTTGATCCTTTGGCCATGCAACGAAACCACCTACGCCCTCATTAACTGTTTTAAACCCATTATTTGCTACGTCTGGTATGCATGCTGCATCCACTAACGATGAATCAATTGACACTCTGTAGCAATCATTTGGGAGTGCTTGGTTATGCATCATTTGCTTTCCATGAGACTTGTATACGGTACCCAAAGCAACGATATTTGTTTTCTTTAAGTGCCACAGTTTGCACTTAAATGTCTAAAAAAAGAATTTTTGCATGTATATATAAGAAATTATTTAAACAAAAGAATAACAAAAAACATGTTGAAATACATACTGTTGGCAGTGCTTGTGTTGGAGACACATTTTGTTGCGATTGGGAATCTGGAGACCCGTTTTGTCGTGACTTAGGCGTTTTCTTAGGTCCGACAGTTTTAGCAGGTTCCTATATGTATATATAAAACACGTTACATTATTTAAACAAAAGAATAACAAGAAACATGTTAAAATACATACTGTTGGTACTCCTTGTGTTGGAGACACATTTCCTTGCGATTGGGAATCTGTAGACCCGTTTCATCGCGAGTTAGGCGTTTTCTTAGGTCTGACAGTTTTAGCAGGTTCCAATACGTATATATAAAACATGGTACATTAGTAATGTATGTAAAATTCAAAAATCAAAGGGGGATGTTTTATTACTTACCATTGTTTCCATTACCTTTTCCGAAGTTACAAGCCCATTAGACTTCTCCTGAATTCTCGCATCTTCAGCACGTACAACATCACTTGGCTGAGTTCCGTCCACCTCATTAGCGCTGCTATCTATATTCTCAATGGCCATTGGAGTCACTTGCAATATAAATTAAGAAATACATTGACTCATCAGTTTATGTTCAATGCTTGCTATCATTAGCATCAGTAGTGTTAGCATTAGAAAATGAAATTGTTAACAACATAAAAAATGGCTTACATCTGAGGCTACTGGCAATTGAGATGGCAAATTTAACTGCACCCATTGTTGACTCAACTATGCCATTAGTTGAGTAAGTATTTCATTTGTTTCTTTCATTTCATTGGACAATTTCTTGACCATTACATCTTTTTCGGTCATCTCGGCGGACAATTTCTTAACCAATAAATCTTTTTCTTGACGCTCGCGTCTCTCATTATCAAGTTGAGTTTGAAGTAACTCAAGTCTTTCATCATTTTTTTGTCTGCTTCGAGGAAGACCAAAATACCTCTTGTATGTGACTCCACTTCCCACTCCTCTTACATAACCTCCCTTTTCCTTACCAAACACAATTGTCATGGCATCAGTGCCATTATCAAGGCTCAAGGTTCCTTCCTTGATCTGGTCATCAGCTTCTTTCTGCACAAAAAATATGGGAAATGTTCGAATTAAAAGTCTTCTTGATGTTGTTAGAGTAACTGCTTCTCATATTTGTGTTAATGCTGCTCAGCTGGAGTTAGTGCTGCTCATGAACTTCAATGAAAAATATGCCAATTATTTACTACTGCTAGTACACAGTTACTCCTGTTAGTACGCAGTTAATACTGCTGATATACAAGTTACTACTGCTAGTACACAGTTAATGCTGCTGGTATATAAGCATAATAATAGAATTTGCAGTGAAACTTACAAGTTTTTCTCCCACTGATCTAATCTCATCATCTGGATATTCCCCGTCTTTGTTTACCCTTCCTTTCAACCACATTATACCACGCGGGGGTTCTTCATCGGCTTCAATTTCTTTATTTTCGATCTAATAAACATCAAATGCATACACATGTAAAGTTAAACCAAGATAATCGAAAATATGAGGGTATTAAATGCAAATGTGCAAATTGTGCAATGTAAACAGATTCATTTCTCAAACTGATCGTCTCTCAATTTGTAAAACAAACATTATGCAATCTTACCATTTTCTCCTTAACATAAACATATCCACCTCGTCCTATTTTATGCTGATAAATATTTTTGGAACGCGCCATCTTAGCTTTATCTTATTTATACTAAAAACACAAAATCATAAGGCGTTTAGATTCGGTAATGCTGCAAACTAAAAATTATGAAATGACATATAGACTTAAATAAAGATGACTAATTAAAACTTTGTATTCATCGGTGGTCGTGTAGTTTACAAACTCGACCCAGTCTTCTGATGTCACAAATGCACTATACTTGGCTGGGACTTCATTCAATTTCGAAGGTGTATTTAGGTTGGACAAAATGTATTTTTCTCTGAGCTTCATTCTGAAATTCCTTAGCAGTTGACCAAGACGAGTCATTATCAATTTTCTGAATGTCACGTCAACATCAAAATATCGCTGCAAAGATTAACACAATGTTGTTAATTAGTTGCACATAATGTAACTGCATAGATAAACTTATGTAGTACTGGGTTACAAAATAGTATATATGTACCGTGATTTCATGTAACACCCCGAAAATCGGGTCCAGCGGAAGCATACATGTCACTGGGGCGCTACTCAATTGGTATCATAACACAAGGTACAAAGAACGGTTTTACCTTAACTGTCTATAATAAAATTCATTATCAAAACATTGAGTTTACATCATCTGAAAAATAGTGCGGAAGTAAGGCCCAAAATGATTAAAACGGTCCCAAATGAATTTATCAGAGTCGTCTATGACCATGCCCCTTGCCAAGCGCCTCCAGAAATAAGCTATAACCTTAAACCTGAAAATACATGCTAAAAGGGTCAGCTTACGCTGGTGAGTTCATAGGTTTTAGTTAAAAACCGCATGGTTGAACCAAAAGGATTTTCGTGTTCAAATCATCATTCAAAAACAAGTCAAGTCCAACGTAGGCTAACACTGTCTAAGTCACAGTTCCAGAACCAAATCAGCAAATAATGACATAGTTAAACATCTCCAACCAACATCAATCATTCAAGTACTAAACTCATATAGTGTCAAGCAAGTTTAACTGTTACGCTGGCCAAGTCATGAACCAAACACATGAGCCGCACTCAAGGAGTGTCTCATATCTAAACATTACATCAATAGTCCTGTAGGTGCATACTACGGATGTCTCAGGCACAGGAGCCCTCTATATTATGCACATGGAGCCTACATTAACGATCAGGCACAAGGAGCCCTCTTATATTAGGCACACGGAGCCTACATTAACGATCAGGCATAAGGAGCCCTGTAGGATCGAGTACTTCGAGCTAGATTGAGCTTGGTTAAACGAGAACCTCTGTATGGAATACAAGTGTTTATGAGGAAACTAAACAACAAGTATAATAAAGAAGAAAGCTAATGATCCTCTATGGATCAGACTATGAACTAAGAAAGGTGTTATTGAATATTGAAATCGTTAAAAAGTATCTTCAACATATGGATGAGATGTTTCTTTTATAACAATAAGAAACCCTAACCCTAACCCGTCTTACAAGAAAACGTGTGAAGAGATAAAGATCAATCTCTTCTAAAAATAAATCTAACAAACTTTCTAAACCTACGGATAACAAACAGTAACTATCCGCAGCAATCAACCCTATCGGCAGAAACAAAACAATACTATCGGCAGGAACCAACCGCAGCAGCAATGCAACACTATCGGCAGGAACCAGCTTCACTATCGGCAGCAATGAGAAACTCCTTATTTCTCATATCCCAACAATCCTCCCATCACTGAGAAACTCTTATTTCCCAGAGATCCTAACAATCCTCCCCTAATCTTGAGGTTGACTAGGTTAACCTGCAAGATTCCAAGGTGATAGAGCTTTAACTTCACAGGCTTGAGGACTGCGACTTAGCAGCAGCAATAAGTAGTAACCAGCAGCAACATCCATAACTTGCAAGATTCCAACCTCTATAGCATCCAGCAGCAACCTCAATAGTTCAGCAGGAATAGGAAATCTTCTTCAAAACATGTATACTGGTCACCATGACATGCACTTGAACTTGGCTGCTACTATGACAAGATGTACATCAAATCACTTAAGTTTCATACTATTCTCATCACATCCAGGTGTGTTAACTCCTGTGAGAGGTGAATCATTGAAAATTAATGGATTTGATGTCTCTTTACCAATAGCCATCACTACTGGAGTAGCCAATGTTTAGGTTTGTTAGACCATGGTACACTGATAACCATCTGATTTATTAGCAAATCAGCAACTATAAATGGATTTGACTTGTCTTTACCTGTAGCCGTTTGCTCAGGACTAGTCAATTCTTTGGTTTCAACTGAACCTTGGTGAATTGAATACCAAATATGGATACCAAATGTCTTTACCACAAACCATACTTTTGTGGACTAGCCAATCCTTTGGATCCCATAGAGGGTTACATCCATGGTGAATTGAGAACCATTTTCAACTCTCAGGAATGAACCATGGGTGAGTTGAAGTACCCTATAGCTTTGAGCAAGCTATTACAGCTATCAACAGATTTGATTATCACACCAGAGCCGTACCCTCATGGTGAGTCAACTCTTTCTTGTCTGCAAGACATGGTGAGCTGAGTACCATTTATTGTGCAGGTGTAAACACCAACACTGTACCTGCAAGGTGTTGCTCAAAACCAACTTATTAGCACACAAAATATACTTTTTTTTTTTTTTTTTTTTTGAACTAAGAAAAAGAAATCAGAAACACACCAAAAGAAAAGAAAGAAAATAAGAAAAGAAATCAAAAGAAAGAAAGATAGAAAAATATACAACAACAACAAGAAGCATCCTCCCCTTAAACTTCTTCCTCCCCTTAATCTGCAATCCTCCCCTTAAGCTCAGTAGCTACGGATTTACCATCCCAATATGGACCACCAAATGTTTAAACCTTGGTCCATCAAAAGCCTTGGTTAGCAAATCAGCCACATTATCATCTGTATGAATCTTGACCACCTGAATAAGATGCTTCTCATAAGCATCTCTTATGAAATGGTGTCGAATCTCAATATGCTTTGTCCTTTGATGATAAACAGGATTCTTAACAATACACATAGTACTTTGATTATCAATAAAGATCTTAGTGTTCATGAAGTTGAACCCATAATCCAACAGCTGATTTTGCATCCAAAGAACCTGTCCACAGCAACTAGCAGCAGCAACATACTCTGCCTCAGTAGAAGATGTAGCCACTATAGTCTGCTTCTTGCACTGCCAAGAAACCAACCTCTGACCCAGAAACTGACAACCTCCAGTAGTAGACTTCCTATCAAAGTTAGCCCCAGCATAATCACTGTCACTATAGGCTTCCAACACAAAAGGAGAGTCTTTGGGATACCAAAGTCCCATTTTGGGCTGTCCTTTCAAATACTTAAAGATTCTCTTGACTGCATTAAGGTTAGAAGTCAATGGTGTAACCTGATGTCTAGCACATGCACCAACAGCAAACATGATATCAGGTCTTGAAGCTGTCAAATACATGAGTGAACCAATCATGGACCTATATAGATGAACATTAACAGTAGCATCAGGTTCATTATTAGACTTAGGCTTTGGAGGTTCAAAAGGAGTTGCAGCAATTTTCACATTCTCCATATCAAACTTTTTAAGCATGTCATAAACATACTTCTCCTGATAAATAAAGATCCCATCTGGTTTCTACTTAACCTGAAGACCCAAGAAGAAAGTCATTTCACCCATAGCACTCATCTCAAATTCACTCTTCATCAATTCTTCAAACTCCCTGCACCAGGCTTCATTAGTGGAACCAAAGATGATATCATCTACATAAACTTGTACCAGAATGATATCTTTGAAGTTCTTTCTGATAAAAAGAGTTTTATCAATAGCCCTTCTTCTGTAACCATGTTTTAGCAAAAATGCTGACAGCCTTGCATACCAAGCCCTTGGTGCTTGATGAAGACCATAAAGTGCTTTAACCACTTTGTAAACCAAATTAGGATTCTGAGGATCTATAAATCCCTGTGGTTGAGTAACATAAACTTCTTCCTCAATCCTTCCATACAAAAATGCACTCTTCACATCCATCTGATATACTACAAACCCCATAAAGGAAGCAAAAGCCAAGAACAATCGGATAGCTTCAACTCTTGCCACTGGTGCAGACACCTCATCATAATCAATCCCCTCCTCTTGTCTATGACCCTGAGCTACCAACCTAGCTTTATTTCGAACCACAATTCCCCTAGCATCCCTTTTATTCTTTAGAATCCATTTAGTTCCAATAGCATGCTTTCCAGCAGGCAAAGGAACCAACATCCATACTTTCTGATTCTGGAACTGCTGCATTTCCTCTTGCATAGCCTCAACCCAATCTTCATTAGCAAGAGCTTGAGCTATACTAGTTGGTTCAACTTGAGATAAGAAACAAGCATACTGACAATGTAAGTAATCAGTATGATTGCTCCTCAACTGATCCTGTATATAACTGAGAAAAGCAGATTCTCCAAACTTAGGTTGATGCAATTTACTTCTTGTCTGAACAGGGGAATTAAGATCTCCAAGAATCAAAGACTGAGGATGAACAGTATTGATCCTCTTGGTAACAATGGGATTGACATCAATGGAGGATGCCTGATTAGTAATTGAGGGGTTGAAGTCATCATCATATGAAGAAGAAGTGAAAATGCCTGTTCTAGATTGATGATGAGGATCTTCCAGCTTATCTTTTGAAGAGACTGAATTTCCAAGATCAGAAGGGATTGGAAATCTTTCAGGGGAGTTATCAATACCCAAAGTGTCAACAGGCTTATGGTAACTAATGTTTGGAACCTTCCCAGACAAAAGTTCATAAGGTGTTTTATTATGAGGACTAGTAATAGATACCCTATTCAACACATAACAAGCAGTGCATACTGCTTCAGTCCAAAACATAGTAGGCATCTTAGATTCAGCTAACATAGTCCTAGCTGCTTCTATCAGGGTCCTATTTTTTCTTTCTGCAACCCCATTTTGTTGTGGAGTTCTAGCATTACTATAGTCCCTTTTTATCCCCTTACTCCCACAGAGTTCAATAAGATTAGAATTCTTAAACTCTGTGCCATTATCACACCTTATCGACTTAACCTTTTTACTTAGCAGATTTTCTATTAAGGCAATAAAATCCCTAAGAACTGGATAAGTTTCATCTTTAGTACCCAAAAAGAAAGTCCATGAAAACCTGCTAAAATCATCTGTAACCACCAGGCAGTAGTTCTTATGGTCAATACTTCTGATAGAAGTAGGACCAAAAAGATCCATATGAAGAAGCTGCAAAGGCTCAGAGATGTTGCTCACAGCAGTTATAGCCTTGTATGAAGCTTTGTGCTGCTTTCCTTTGTTGCAGGCAACACAATTGTGCTCATTAGAGAAGATCTTCAAAGGCAGCCCTTTAACCAAACCATTCTTAGCCAGCTTGTTAATGGTCTTGAAATTTACATGGGCCATTCTTCTGTGCCATTTATTAGATTCTTCCACAGATGCTTTTGCTACCAGACAACAAGTGAACCCTCAAGCTGAACATCACTAAGATTGAAGCTATAAAGATTGTAAGTCCTAGGAACTTTAAGTTCAACCTGACTTTCATCAGGCAACTTGAAGTCTTTGGACAGCACAAAACAATCATTCTCAGTGAAGAGAACACTGTTCTTCTTGTCACAGATTTGAGAGACAGAGAACAAATTGAAGTCTTGGAGTTCCTTCACATAAAGCACATCTTCAAAGTCCAGCTTGGCAGTTTTGATAGTTCCCTTCCCAGAAATTATTCCATCTCCTCCTCCAAAAGTCACAGTACCTCCATTCAAAGGTACAAAGTCATGCAATCTTTCCAAATTCCCTGTCATACTCCTGGAACATCCACTGTCAACAATTCCAACATCTTTGCTTCTAAAAGGAAAAACCTGAGATACAGAATACATATACAACATTAGATACAAGAGAGACTCAAGCCATTGCTGACTTGAGCCTGCC